>CM040124.1:240189871-240696510 GCA_022559845.1 Amorphophallus konjac
GTCCTCGTCGCCAGCCATTGGAGTGGTGACGGTGGTCGCCGGTGGTTTCTCTCGGTTGGGTTTTTGGGCGTTAAATGTGGTGGAATGAACGGGCCGTGACCGTTCGGTTGTTTTTTTGAAAACTCAGGAAATGTGACGGTCTATCGACCGGCCGTCACATCATTCTGACGCATCTTTCATGGGCCGTCACATGTGATGGACTGTTTTATCGAAGAATGTGAATCGCCTTGTTTATGACGGATCAAGGGTGATCCGTTACTTGATGTGACGCCCTGTCATCAGACCGTTATATGCTTGCTAGTTTCTTGATGATTGAAAGGTCTAATTGATGCTTAAACGACCATATTTTTTATCATGATGTTCCTTATGGATGCCCCTTGCACGAACAATGGTTATGCCTTGGTGCTTATTTTCGATTTATTGTTGGCTAACCTGTCTTTCATGAAAGGAATTACGAGTAAAATCACGCTTGGCCTTCCGTTCGGCAGGTAAGTCAGGTATTGTATATCACTCCCTCATTCCCTTAATGCATTACTATATGTTATCTATGATATATTACCTCGAGAACCGGATGGTCATTCATGTGTCCTGGGATCTGATGCTCCCCTAAAACAAAAATGATGATGATCTAAGCTCACATGTTTAATCGTTGCATAGGCCGTTAGATTGGAAAATTTGGGGACGATGGTTCTATATTGCACGCCGTGGTTGCAGATGGTGTCCTGACTCTGATTTATCCGATCTAGCAATATTATTCTCGAGTATTTTTTCTATTTTTCTTTGCATTCGTTTTGATGATTTCTTTTCCTTTAGCCCAACATGCATCATACGCATTCTTTTGAGCATTTCATGAGTTTCATCTATTCAAGATATCTCATTGATGGTGAACAGTTGTGTTCTTAATCCCGAATAAGGAGAATCATTCCACTCCGAATTAGAAGGTTTCCTTCGATCTGCTCGCTTAATCTGGTTCGCTGAAGATTCCTGTCTGGAGTTTAGTCTCTTTCTTTTCCGTTGCCTCCGGCGGCTAGCCGTGTTTCTCTTCCTTAGTTAATTCCTCCAGACTTGCATCCCTTTGGCTGGCTATTTCCTTGTGATCAATTCGAGGTTTTCCAGAAAATTCCTATCACTTGTTGGTACAGAACGGGTGTCGTTTACCTTAACCCCCTCTTTTTGATACACTCCGCTTCATTTCCGCTTCATCTCCATGTTCCATTTCACTTTCGCTTCATCTCCGCTCGTTCCCCTGCAAAGAGGACGTTAAGGAGGGGCATCTGTTGACACCTGTTTTATACCGAATAAGTCGGGTCATCTCCTTATTTCATTCTATACGATGCTCCGAGTTGTTCACCCTTCGTTGAGTCTCTTGGTTAGTTGAAGCCTATTTCTTGGGTCTTAATTCCTGGATTAAGATGTGGCTCCTGGTGGCATTTCGTTGGATGAATCTTAGCAAACCCTTCACTCTATTTTTGAACGTCAATGTTAATAACGGTCCCAGTCAGGCGCGTTTCTTCCTTCTGACGGATCGGTCCTGGACCGTTACTCTTTGAAGAGTCCTAGAGCTTAAGGCCTTACTTTCAGAGCTTATCCTTTTGATTCCATGTTGATAATAACGGTCTGTCGTGCAGCCGTTGTTTCATTCTAAGGCCCTATGCCTTGGCCGTCGCTTCCTTGAAGAGTCCAGCTTGTTGGGTCTTCTTCCCGTTGATCTTATCACTTTGGGATAGGGTTGAAAGTGACGGATGAAGCTTGGTGCGTTACTTCCAAGTGGCGGTCTATCGTGCAGCCGTTACTTCCTTCCAAGAGTCCTCGCAGTTCAGGCCTTTTCTCTGCTGCTCCGTGGTCGAGATAAGGATTTGGATTGACGTTATCTCTTTCAAATCCGATCCTCAGGACCCCCCGTTTGTTTCTATGGACTCTTGGTGATATTATCTTCAAGGATTTGCTAAGAGTTATCTCTTTATCTTGCTGAATTATCCTCTGCTCGACCTAAGAGTTTGAGGGTCTATAAATAGAACCCTTGACTTCATGGCCAAAGGGGAGGAAGATTTGAATTCACGACGAAGTGCTGCCGAACTCAGGAGCCATCTTCATCCAGGAGGAGCTGCTTCCCACGTCCATCCATCTTCTAATCAAGGGAGTACTTTGGTTTTGTCTTTCAAGTTCATCCTTGCATGCTTGAGTTCTTCCTCGGTTTTTTCCCCAATCAATGCATTGTCCCTCCTCTTCCTCCACGTTTTTCACTGTTCTTTAAGCATACAAACATCTTCCCAAACTTTTAAAACACCCTGAGGGGTTAAAAAAAACCAAAACTCCCCGGTAATTCCCTCTCCTTTTGATGTTCTTAAACTCTTTAAGAATTGATGCTATGCTTGTGAAGAGGGCTAATTGAGGTTGTCTTGTCTTGTCTTTCTACATCTTTGGCAGGTTTACAGGTTCATTAGCACGAGGCCCAAGTCTTCTAGCCGGCTGGAAGAGTTGGAGTTAAAAGAATTCAAGCTTTACTACTACAGGTTACCTGACGGTCTGGTGCAGGCGCGTCACTATCTTCCGGCGGTCTATCGTGCGGTCGTCGATTCCAAGCGACGCACGGGGTTCTGGCCGTTACTTCCAAGTTGATCTGCAGGCTTTCCTTGATTTTCTCTCCCGTGGGCGGGTGTTTCATCCACCTATTTCAAAGGTATATGCAGGTCTTTGACTTGTATTTACTTTGGTGGCGATCACATCTTTCCTTGGTATTGGGCATTAGCTGTCTTCTTCATCACATCTTTATTTTCCTTGCTTGTTCCACCCCTAGCGGTGTGTTTTTATTTACTCCTTGCTCCACGCCCCGGCGTGTGTTTTCCTTTTCCTTAGCGAAATTTGATTGAGGTAGCATGCCCATGCTAGAGCTAGCTATGATTGCCTAGGTTCATGTTCACATGTTCATAAGTTTGAGTAGATCTTTGATTGCTTGTTTGTCATCTTGCCATATTACTTTGCAACCTCAAAAGTAAGATAAAAGATAGGCAAATAAATATCAACAACTGGGTCGGGTAGGTAGACCCTTCTAAGCTCACCCTTCATCTCTCGCCACGACTCTATAGGCCATTGCCTCCTAATTTCCCTCAATTATTCTATGTCCCTCCATGTTTCGGCAGCTTCGTAAAAAAGTCACTGTGTGGCAAAGTGGACTTGCATGGCATCGGACATAATGTAACACTTAAAGTATTTGTCCATAGTGGCTTCCCACTCTAGGTAGTCGCTCGGGACCGTGGAGCCATAAAAGTCCAGGGCTTCGGGCCTACGGAGGAGGTGGGGTTGTGTTCCCCATCCTTGGGTGTGTCGCCACCATTCATATGACGTGGGTGTTTGGGAATCCATGGGACACGGGGAGCTATAGGATGGCCATGCCGACACTTGGTGACAAGACAAACCGACTAGACACAACCCTAATCAACAATGCACAGTTGGAATGCAGACTCGACTATAAACCTAGACTCAACTAGTATCCGATACGTGGCGGAGGTTTGATCCAAAGATCGCACTCACGCAAGTGTGCAACCTTCCCAATAGGGGAGAATGTTGTGCCCCTGTGATCATTTGAGTCTTCATGTGGTTTGGGTCATTCGACATCATCTTGTGGTCATTTGAGTTATTGGATATTCTTGGTTTTGATAATAGCTAAACACTATAAGTCATTATTATTTTTCACTCTCATATGACTGACATACGTGATGTTTTGTTCATGACAGATATGCTAATGAATTGCCAAGGAATGGAGTGGAGATGGCAAAAGTGAAAGCTCAATGATTGCGCCCTCGCACGCGGATCGACCTGCGCGGTCAGGTCGCGGGGGTCAAGGGGGCAGCGCCCCTTGCGGGGGTTTCCGGGGGTGGAGCCCTCGGAACAAAATTTTGATTGAAGACTTAGTAATAAAACTTGAAGACAGTCAAGGTTGATACCACAAATGAGAACGGACTGCTAAAGGATTCAAGCAACGGAGCTAAAGAGGTTAACGGACCGAACCGGGAAAACTCAGGGTCTGCCCAGCTATCGGTCGACCGCCAGCACAGGCGCGGTTGACCGCCCCAGCCAACAGCTCCCAGTCTGCACGAGTCTCAGTGGCGGTCGACCGCCAGCCCAGTAGCCATCGACCGAAAATTCCAAGGACCATCCGTCTACAAGGTTTCTCAGTAGCGGTCGACTGCCAGCTTCTGCAGGTCGACCGCCAGCCCCGAGCCTTCAATGTTGACTTTATTTTTCACTTCGAGAAGAGCCCCTTTCCTTGTATTTGTTTAACCCAAAAGTCACCCAATCCCCCATGAATTGTGGATCTGGTCTGAAGGATGTCCAAGGACCATTCAAAGTCTATAAAACCAACACAAGGAGGGTTAAAAACCCTAATGCTTCAAGGGGATTCAAGGAGGCTACAAGGGTGTGTTCAAGGGAGAGGAGTTCGAGTACTGTAGCTGTGAACAGTACTATGGGAAGAAACTTCTTCATCCTCAAGTGATTCAAGCTTCTTCAAGAGGAGATCAAGCCTAAGCCAAAGAAGATAAAGCTGCATCGTTCATCTTCTTCATCAACTCAAGAAGATCAAAAGGAAGATTGAAGCTACATCCATAGTCTTCTTCATCAACTCAAGGAAGATTATCTCTCATGGAAGAAGACACCATTGAAGCATCCGATTCAAGCTCCAGCAATCTCAGACAAGATTTTTCTTCTTTAGCATATTCCATATCTTGTTTGAATAGCTTGATATTTGTTCTCTTTCCATTTCTTTCAAACAATCAAAACTGAAGATCGTCCCTACCGGTGGTTAGTAGGAAGGCAATCGGATGTTCTCCGATCTGCGGTGATTGACGTCTCTACCGCTGGTTAGATGGAAGGCAATCGAAGGTTTTTCCGATTTGCAGTTCAGTGCGTGGCACTAGTGGAGCCTCACCAGATTTGGTGAGGGGTGGATGTAAGATTGGGGATTGAGCCCGAACCACCTTAAAATTCTTTGTGTTGTGATTTATTTATGTGATTGCTTCGTTCTAGATGCATGCTTAGGTTCAAATCGATATATTAGTTGCTCATCTTGCCAAGCGAATCATAGTGTTCTTCGATAAGCTAGTTATATTTCGCTGCGATTTATTTTATCTAGCTAGATAGAGGGTTGCATTGCGAAAAGAGGGGCAGATCTATTCACCCCTCCCCTCTAGATCCGCTGTCCACTACTCAACAGTAACCTATCATTCCGGGAACACTTTTTGATATACCGGGTAGAGGAATTCAAATGCAAACCTTGGATCGACTAACCGACTACCCTAGACTCGACTTAGCTCTGATACCAATTTGATGCGGGACGGGGCGTGAACCTGGGACTCTTGCTCGCAGATGTCCTTATGCGAGGGAAACGTGCGGACGTGCGTGGTTGAGAAATTGGCAATGAGTCACGGGTATCGACTTTTCTGCGTGTACTCGGATTGAGTCACGGGACAGGTTCCACTCACTCTCTCACAGCTGTGATTGAAATTTGAACGAGCTAATATCCTAACAATCGCTCATACAGCGGCATTCAAAATATATACAAGATAAGCAAATGCATCAACGAAGGAGCAAAAACGTACCTCCACGCTCCGGGCGTGGGGAAGACGACCCCGGGCAAAACTCGTACTCCCGGTACAGAGTAAATAAATAATTACTGTAGTGAATTTAATTGCCCACTCCACGCAGGGAGGTAAAGGGCTACAATGGGACTCGGGAGTAGAGAACTCGGGTTGATGGGCAGCAAGCCGAAAGGGCTTTCGGGCCGGAGACGGGTTGCTGGTCCGACTCGGTACTATTCCAACTCGGTTCAGCAACTCAGTTCAGCCCGCTGGACAGCAAGCGAACTCGGCTGCTGTGACGGCGACTTCCCGTCACTTTCTTGTCACGACGGCTGGCTGGGAAGCTGCTAGGGGGTTGCCGATCGATCTCCAGGAGCGGCGGTCGCCGAAGCTATCCCGGCATATTTTTGTTGGAATTACCCGGTGACTGCTTTGTTGGCCTGCTCTCGGATCAGAAAAATGCACCTCCACGAAAAGAATTTTTGCGCCCAGATCCGATGTCGGATCGAGGCGTAAAGGGTACCGTTGGATAGAGGACTCAAAGGGCTACAACATATAATTATTTTAGATTCATCCAGTAGGCGGATTAGAAATGAAAATGATTGTTCCCAAGGTTTTTTTACTGACTAGGATTACAGACTGTCAGGACAGACCAAGATCTGCCTGAGACTGAATTTTGACCGACCTAAAAATGATGGATCTAGACGCTGAGAAAATTATGGGTGGAATAGGTGGATGTGAGGAACACGTCTGATTTTTTGGGAAATTTTTGGAGAAGACTAAAAATACAATAACAACACACTGTCCCGCAGATCTACAAATTTGCATATTGCTGGGGGGGAAACTTAATTACGGGAAAAATATTAAACGAAGGTGAAATGACACGAAAATTAAATTGGGGATGGGGGATGACTGGAGGAACAAACTCTCAAATTTTGAGGTTGAACAGATCGCCTGATTGGGAGATAAAAATCTAGATTCAAGTTTCTGTCCAGGGATGGACAGAACTCCGATGAGGCGGCGGTGGTGTTGCGATGGCGGCTCGATGGCGGCGGCGGTGAGCTTCTCACTTAGAGAGGGGGGAATTGAGAGGCTTCACACCTCTAAAATTCGGAGCTATCACAGCTCCAAGGGGGAGAGAGGGTGCCCTTGGGCAAATTGAGCAACAAATGGAATTTTCTCTTCATTAATTGCTAAGGAATTCACAAAATACATGGGTTATATAGAAATGAGAAAAGACATATGTTGGGTCTGATAGGTGCAACCGGATCCAGAAGGGGGGTTGAATAGATCTGCTAAAAGACTATAACCAATTACAAACTTTTGCTAATTAAATCATAAACAACACTAGAGTGCACATGAGGCACTTAGACATAAAGCACAGCGGAATGGGTAGATGACTCAAATGAAAAAGGCAAAGCACGGTCCTATGAGATTGAATGTGCGAAGGAGAACCAAGATTACATAAGTTAAAACACGCACACCAACCTATGAATGGGGATAGAGAAGATGGAGCAATCTCACAAGGAACAACCCACTGCACAATGCGTTTTTAACGTGGTTCAGTCTACAAACCGGCAGACCTACGTCCACCCCTCACCAACCGGTGAGGCTTTACCACACGCTGCGAACGCAGCACACTTCCTACACACAAACCGGTAGGAATGGTTTTCCACACACACACACACACACGAGGATGAGGTCCTCAACACACACATACGAGGACGAGGTCCTCCACATACACACACAAGAGAAAAGGAGAAACACAAGAAGAAAAATGCTACAAGTGCAGTAAAGAAAAACCTTCCTGATATGATGATGAGGCACGAAAATGCACAATCAAAAAGGGATAACCAGACGGTGATTTCAGATTTGCTCTTGTAGCACCTTGGAACAGATCTGGACACAAGTCCGATCTGGGTTCTCCTTAGGCTCAGTCTGGAGGTGAGAGGGGTTGCACTCCTCTCTTGGATTCTTTCTTTCTTCACAGCTCGAGAGACACTTCGAATGACAGTGCAAGATTGCGAGGCAATGAGGACAGAGCTGGATGGCTAAGTGACTGGTTGGCTGGCTGGCTAGCTGAATGAGGATCCTACTCAGATCTTTCCCACGTTCTACTCTTTCTCTCTCGGGATTGATCTTTAACTTCAGCAGCAGCAGCTCCTTCAAGCATGGGGTCCCTTTTTATAACCCCCAAGCAGCCCTTGGTAGCATCTGATTGGCCAGAGAAACAAAGAGAGTAGGAGCTCCCAAGTAAGATCTGTAGGATCTTCTTTTCTACAGGCTGGGTAGTAAAAGACGTCTTCTTGTCCTCTGTAGGCTCAGAGACAGAGCAGCTGATTGGGTGGAGGCAAAAAGTTACGTACCAGGAAAGGTGACTTTTTCCAAAAAAGATAGCTTGCTTTTCCACTGACCAAAAGGACTGATAAAGCAACCCATGATTACCAAGAGGTTGACTGACCAAGGAGACCTTTCCAGACCTCAAAAGATGTGTTTTTGGACACTTGTGGTTCCTATTTTTGCTCTCTGTATCACCCAGTCGAAATGACAGAAAGCTACTTAAAACGGATCAGGTTTGGCTGACTGAGACACTTCATCAAACACCTTCTGTTGATTCAATAAGGTCGGTGCAGCTTCTGGACGTGAACAGTGTGGTCGGTGCAGATAAGATCCTTGGCCTTTGAAAAGGTCAGGCAACTTTGGATTTCTTAGTGGAGGTCGGTGCATTTTACTGTTCTACCAGGCATTGGTAAATGCACATACGAAGCTTGGTCCTCAGCAGGGTCGGTCAACATTAAGAGCCTCTTCAGTAGAGGTCGGTGCACATTTAGATATCCTTCAGATGAAGTCGATGCAAGCTTGAAGGTCAGTGCACGCTTCAAGGTTCCTCGCATGCAGGTCGGTGCACATCTTGAACTTCCTCAGTAAGGTCTGTGCATATTGAGGAGCAGGGTCCGTGCACACTAGAAGAAACTTGTTGCACATCCATGCTACGAGCACTCAAGGTCGGTGCATATTCTGAGTAATGTCGGTGCACGCTTCAGTTCCACCAGATATAGGTCAGTGCACATAAGTAGGTCTATGCATATCACTGTTCCAAGCACACTTCACGGTCGGTGCATGTTTAGAGCTTAGCACACCAAGGTCTGTGCACATTTCTATTGGCTTCATGCAAGTCAGTGCACATCACTGTCGCCACCCAGTCAAGGTCGGTGCATGTCTTCCCGGCTCGCAGCTAGGGTCGGTGCGCATCCTCCCCGCTCGCAGTGAAGGTCGGTGCACATTCTCCCCGCTCGCTGCTGTTGCAAGCGTATGTAGGTCGGTGCACGTTTCATTCCGCCCAGGCATCTGAAGTTGGTGCATGTCTCAAATACGGTCGTTGCTCATTCCATATCATTGCACATAAGGGTCGGTGCACATTTGTGTTTGTGCCCAAACAAGGTCAGTGCTGATTACTAGGTCGGTGCACATTTTGAAACATCTTCAGTTTCTTCAATTCCTTGGAGCAATGATCCTAAGTAAGATCTACCTTGATTTTTGTGCAACCTCTTGCCTTGATTTCTATGCAGTCTCTTCCCTTGATTTCTATGCAGTCTCTTCCCTTGATTTCTGTGTAACCTTTTGCCTTGATTTTTGTGCTGTCAGTTACCTCATTTCATGTGCACCCATAAGTAATATCACTTATCTTGATTTTTGTGCATCCAATTACCTCGTTTTCTATGCTACCATGTATCTTGAGTTTCTCTTTCAACTTGGAGGGTTCTTGCTCTGTATTTGGAATTCAACCTTGATTTTTGTGCAGCCACTTGCCTCAATTTCTGTGCAACCAGTGTCTTGATTCTTGTGCATCCATTTGCTTCATTTTCTGTGCCATTCTTAATTTTCTTATTCTTTGCTTATAATGACCTGAAATGTAAGAGTGTTGACATCATCAAATGCAAATGGGACTCATCAATGAGTCATGGTCAGACATCATCAAAACAACATATATCTAACATTCTCCCCCTTTTTTATGATGACAACTACGAGTCATTATGAGTACATAGTAAGTCAAAGTGCAAAGAATTATAATCAAAAGTTGAAGCACAAAGACGTTCTCTCTCTATATAAGTCTCTCCCCTTTATGCATTCAAGACTTTCCCCCTTTGTACATACCCTTGTTAATGACACATATGATTCTCTCCCCCTTTCACATCATCAAAATAACATAATAGATACAAGACACGGCACAGTTAGGAACGAAAGGGGTAAAGTAGGAGATTATTAGCACAGGATGTACAGAGTGAAGAAAGTACATACCTATATGAAGAAGCACATGATTCTCAATGTGGAATGACAGTCATTGCGATGAACTATCTTTTTCGAGTATTCCAGAAATTGATGTGGAAATACATGCCAATGGTTGAACACTTATTAAAGTTGACAAGTAAGGATAACCAATACTGGAATGGCAATGATAGGACTGATACCAATTGTTGATGAGTAATTATAGTACACGGTTATGTCCTATGGCATGGTAGGGTAGATCACAAATCAAGGGAAACATGAACTGAATCATGAGAGACAATTAGATACCATGAGATGTCAACATAACATCATGATGCAATTTGAGAGTAAAACAGCAGCCATAAGACAAGTTTGGTTTTTCAGATTTTATAGCTTTTTTGAAAGTATTCTGGTTTTCAGATTTTTAGGGTTTTCTATGCAATGCATGGAACAGTGGAAAAATGCAAACTACCTAAGTGCATGACAGAAAGAAACCAATTGTATTGGAGGCATGATGCCAAATGATGAGAACGCAGAAATCATTAAGTAGGAAGCAGCAAGAGACCAATTGTTCTGATGGCAGATGCCAGAATGGCAGACCATAGTTTGGTTGGAAATTTGTTCTGAGGTAAGGAAGGATGAGGGTTCCTCAACCAGAAGCCAAGTTCACGAATATAGAGTTACAAATTTTTCAGAAAATCCAATCATTGAACTCTAGTGATAATGCCCTTAAATTCAGATTGGTTTAATACTGATGACTTCTGAGTTTTTTTAATAAAACACACTTGAAAGCATGTGCATTCGAAATTAATAGAGATGAACCAGAAATTCATTCATAAAATAGGTTAACCTCCTCTCACCTTACTCATTCAAAAAGAGACCATTAGCCCTCTTGAGAGAGATTGCAAGAAGTATTGAGGATAAACAATTAGATGAAACTGATGTTATCCAAGAGAACCACAGATTCAGATTTTTCTATAGAGATCATTGATGGAAGCCAATTGTTAAGCCTTTTATCAGCAATCAAGTGCAGCTTGCACCTTTTGTTGTGAGAGTGCACGTTGATTAGACGCCGGCACCCCCAGTTACTCAGTGTAGCTCACCATTCTGCCTTAGCTAGAACAGAGGTAACATGGCACTTCATGACGTTGTCCTTTCCACTTCTTTTGTGAAGGAACCCAATTTCTCGATGAAACCAATGCCATTGCTCTGCCTTGATTTTTCTTCCAAAATGTAGTAGAGTTAACAAAGGCACTTCATGACATATCCTACCTCATTTCTTTTATGAGGAGATATATTTCTCAGTGAACCAGTGTCATTGCTCTTAGATAATTAGCTTTTCTAAAAAGAGCAAATCAGATTGTTTAAAGACAATACGTAGCTGATGTTTCTCAATCAAGAAGGCCCTTTGTACTAACGATACATGTTCAGATGTAGGAGGGTAAAGTAAATTAAGAGCATGAAGGACTGGTTTAAGTCTATTAAGCCTGAGTGCAGACACTTCAAGACAATTAAACTCAAAAGCTCAAGAAATCATTAATTTTAAACCAAAAGTTTCCATGTTTAGGGCAGTCATAAAGCTCCAAAAGGAAGATTCTTATTGATGATATACTCTGATAAGCAACTCAACTACAGGCTGAGAATCCTCTAAGACATTCAAGGCATTCAAGGAATTCTGGAAGCATTCAACTGATGGTTCAAGGAATGGTAGGTTGCAGACAGTCCAAAGGACAGATGTGTAGAGTAGGAGTGGATAGAGAGCACTCCCCTTGAGAATATGCAATTTGTATGGAGAAATTTAAGAAAGGGGCAGTATGCAAAAAAGTCAATTTGATGCTCATGATAACTCCCCCCAAACTTATGCATGAATTTCTAAATGTCTTAGTGAGACCCACAGAGGGAGTATGCAACCGTGGACCTATATGAAAGATTGACCCATGGTACTGGGCGGAGGTAAGTCCTCATGCATAGTGAATGCTTTCAGTTGGACTTAATCCAACTTTCCACAAGTCACCATTTTATATACTTAGGTCACAACAGTGAGAGTGCAGTTAATGCTGAAAGGCTAGGCAGGGAGCAAGAGTTTGGTCCCTTGACATGATGCACAATGAGATTCATGAGTCCACAAGATGATGTTTCAAGGTGCATACATATGCAGGCTAAACTGAAATGCAGACACGCAAGCTCCCCCTTTGATGAAAAACTCATGAAAGTTAAGAAGACAACTAGCATGTTATTTGCCTAAATGGGTGATGAGTTTAACTAGATGCAGCCAAGGCAGACATCATCAAAAGCAATGTTCAAGTATTTCGTATGGCTGGTTAGTAGGAAGCAGACATCATCTCAACATCAGATTAATTCATTCAGCAAAGCAGATTATTTCATGATTAATGCAGTTGAGGTAGGTGATCTATGGTAAAAGGCAAAGGTATTGATCCGAAGACCCAACTCACGCAAGGTATTGTCTTCTAGATAGGCTTGGCCCATCAATCCAACATACAACTTTTGATATACCAGAGCTTAAACCAAGAATATACCATTCAACCATTTAGATGTTCATTTTCAAGGACCATGGTTCAGCAGTTCAGTGAAACACAATCAGCTTGCAGTACTTATTGAATACAGAACACACCTATAATGCAATGACTACAATGCAAGCTTACCATGCAAAAGGTTGAACATAAATTAAATAGTCTATTTACATACCTGTGCCTTGAGCATTTATTTTGAGATTGAACCCTACTCAGCTCCAAGGCACCTGCAACCACAATTCTCATTTTGAATTTTGTGGTACCCAAGCTTACTTGGGTCCTTGTGGGTTAGTTCTTCAGGCAACTGCACTTCTCTTTCTTAATGCAGTCAAGTCATCTTCCCTCATTGTATGGCAATAATACATCTCATGCCCATTTTTCCCACAATAAAAATAACGCTCAAAAGATTGAGTATTCTTCATATGAGCACGTGGATGTGCGTTTGGCTTTTGTGGGTGCGCAGGGAAGTTACCTCCTTTGACATGAACGTGGGTTCTGCCTTTCAAGTGCCAACAGTCTTGGACTATATGGTCAAACTTACCACAATGGAAGCATCAGGGAGGCGGACATCTTTTGTTGACGATTGGGTGCATCGACCTTCCTTTCTGGGGGCGTCGATGCATCTGACTACCCATGGGGCTGCGAGCAGGATGGTGCTGAGCATGAGATTGAATCCTACCTTGTAGATGCCAACAGTCACGAACAGTATGGCCAATTTTGCCATAGTGGAAGTAGCATGGAAGAGGGTTTCTTCTGACAGCCCTTGAAGGTGCCAACATGTTAAGATGGGTGTATTGACGCGCTGGGTCATACCTGGGCTTTTGAGCATGAGTGTGCAGAGAATGCGTTCTCCCAGTGTTTACCTGCCTCTTGCCATTGCTTATTGAATTGTTTCCTCTGATCTTACCTGCTCTTGATTCATCATGCCTCAAGATAAAGTAGTTACCCGTAATATATCCAGGATTGTCACAATAGAAACATTGAACATTCAATTTATGAGAAGCATGGTGTTCATCGTGGTGTTTCCAAGCATGCATGTCAACATCAATAAAACCATTTTTCTATTTTGGTTTGGAGGCTTTCCTTTTCTGGCCTAGGTTCTGTTTCTGGTTTTTCTGAGCAGAGGGCCATTGTTGAGCTTGATGATTGGTAGGTTTTGTTGAAGGAGTATTGGAGGTGCTGGCCACATTGGAGTTGGAAACAAAAGGAGTAAAGGTCTTAGTTCTAAAAGATTTTTTATTTTCTGGATCATAACCAAGACCTTCTTTCTGAAGGTTTATTTTAGTTCCTAGAAGTCTGTCCAGATTTTCAGTGCCTTCTACAAATTTGGATAAGGATTTGTTCAAATCCCTGATCTCTTCCTTTAAGGATGAGATGTGCAATTTAGAGCTAGCAAGCTCTGCCTCATAGGCATTGACAGTGTTCTTCAATAGGACATTCATTTCCTTGAAATCTTTAATTTCAAGTTCTAGCACATGTGATTTTTCAGATTCATTTTCATCGATGTGCTTTCCTTTTTCATGAGTGGATAACCTATCTTTCAAGACCTTGATTTGTCTTTTGAGTTCCTCATTTTCCTTAATGAGCTTGTCATTGTCAACCAGTTCATCAAAGAACCTCTGATCATCGGACATTGAGTCCATCTCTTCTCTAAGCCCTTTTTCATTTTCTTCGAGTTTAGAGATCTTAGTCACAAGGGCTTCATTTTCCTCTCTTAAGGAAGCAATATGTTCCTTATGCATGTCTACATCAAACATCATACATTCATTTGCTCTTTCAAGTTTGGCACATATTTCACAAGAAGATTCATGAACATTACTCTTAAGACCTTTTTCAGTTTTTTATATCTTGGTCTAATTTTCTTATACTGTTCAGCTAGATTCTCATAAGCATCCATGAGGTCATCAAATTTAAAATCTTTAGGTTCAGAGCTTACCTGAGATGACGAGGTGCCTGGCTGGTCATCATTGTCATCCATCAAGTAGTTGAGCTTTTCTTGCTTTTTGTGGATGCTGACCAAGCCATCCAGGATTTCTTTAGCTGAGCTGCAACTGAGAACAAATGGAGTTGCGTCGGTGTCTACTGCTTCTTGCATCCAGTTCAAAGCAGTGAGATTGTCAACATGTCTGGGCTTCTGTTCAGTAGTCCATTTGGCTTTATTTGCTGGCAGGCTGGAAGGACCATTGGTAATAATCCTCCAGAGGTTTGGATCATGTGAGGTTTTAAACCTGCACATTTTTCCTAGCCAGTCACTAAAATTAGAATCATTGAAGATCGGAAGGGAAGGCACTAAAAGCTGATCAACCGGGGAATACATGATTGAGTTGCACTAGGATCCTCTCTGTAGATCGTTGGATCTGAGAATGATAGAGCTACGCTCTAATACCAATTGTTGGGTCCAATAGGTGCAACCGGATCTAGAAGGGGGGGTTGAATAGATCCGCTAAAAAACTATAACCAATTAAAAACTTTAGCTAATTAAATCATAAACAACACTAGAGTGCACATGAGGCACTTAGACATAAAGCACAGCGGAATGGGTAGATGACTCAAATGAAAAAGGCGAAGCACGGTCCTATGAGATGAATGTGCGAAGGAGAACCAAGATTACATATGTTAAAACATGCACACCAACATGTGAATGGGGATAGAGAAGATGGAGCAATGTCCCAAAAAACAACCCATTGCACAGTGCGTTTTTAACGTGGTTCAGTCTGCAAACCCGCAGACCTACGTCCGCCCCTCACAAACCGGTGAGGCTTTACCACACGCTGCGAACGCAACACACTTCCCACATACAAATCGGTAGGGACGGTTTTACACACACACACACACACACACACACACACACACACACACACACACACACACACACACACACACACACACACACACACACACACACACACACACACACACACACACACACACACACACACATACACACACACGAGGATGAGGTCCTCCACACACACATACGAGGACGAGGTCCTCCACACACACACACAAGAGAAAAGAAGAAACACAAGAAGAAAAATGCTGCAAGTGCAGTAAAGAAAAACCTTCCTGATATGATGATGAGGCACGGAAATGCACAATCAAAAAGGGATAACCAGACGGTAACTTCAGATTTGCTCTTGTAGCACCTTGGAACAGATTTGGACACAAGTCTGATCTGGGTTCTCCTTAGGCTCAGTCTGGACGTGAGAGGGGCTGTACTCCTCTCTTGGATTCTTTCTTTCTTCAAAGCTTGAGAGACACTTTGAATGACAGTGCAAGATTGTGAGGCAATAAGGACAGAGCTGGATGGCTGAGTGAGTGGTTGGCTGGCTGGATGAATGAGGATCCTACTCAGATCTTTCTCACGTTCTGCTCTTTCTCTCTCAAGATTGATCTTTAACTTCAGCAGCAGCGATAGCAGCAGCAACTCCTTCAAGCATGGGGTCCCTTTTTATAACCCCCAAGCAGCCCTTGGTAGCATCTGATTAGCTAGAGAAACAAAGAGAGTAGGAGCTCCCAAGTAAGATCTGTAGGATCTTCTTTTCTAGAGGTTGGGCAGTAAAAGACATCCTCTTGTCCTCTGCAGGCTCAGAGACAGAGCAGCTGATTGGGTGGAGGTAAAAAGTTACGTACCAGCAAAGGTGACTTTTCCAACAAAAGGTAACTTACTTTTCCACTTACCAAAAGACTGATATAGCAACCCATGATTACCAAGAGGTTGACTGACCAAGGAGACCTTTCCAGACCTCAAAAGATGTGTTTTTGGACACTTGTGGTTCCTATTTTTGCTCTTTGGATCACCCAGTCGAAATGACAGAAAGCTGCTTAAAACGGAGGTAGGTTGGCTAACCGAGACACTTCATCAAACACCTTCTGTTGATTCAATAAGGTTGGTGCAGCTTCTAGACGTGAACAGTGAGGTCGGTGCAGATAAGATCCTTGGCCTTTGGCAAGGTCAGGCAACTTTGGATTTCTTAGTGGAGGTCGGTGCATTTTATTATTCTACCAGGCATTGGTAAATGCACATACGAAGCTTGGTCCTCAGCAGGGTCGGTCGACATTAAGAGCCTCTTCAGTAGAGGTCGGTGCACATTTAGATATCCTTCAGATGAAGTCGGTGCAAGCTTCAAGGTCAATGCAGACTTCAAGGTTCCTCGCAATAGGTCAGTGCACATCTTGAACTTCCTCAGTAAGGTCTGTGGATATTAAGGAGCAGGGTCCGTGCACACAAGAACAAACTGTTGGGACGGTGCGATCGATACAGAGGGGGGGTGAATGTATCCCCTTCAAAAATATTGCCCAAGTTAAAAACAATAAGCCTGCTGCTAGATACAATTGCTGAATAGAACTATAGAGCTCAATTAAACATTTGATCGACCAGATGAACTACTAACTAGACTTGTGGAACCTGATGAAGACTAATGCCAAAGACAAGACAGTGGAAACCAAACACACTTACCAAAATATGTAATGCTCAAGGTCACTGTAGATAGAAACAAGAGTGTTCATACAACTTGTGAAAGAGGTAGAAGATATGGAAGAGCACACCATAAACAAACCACAGAACAATAGGGTTTTTTAGGTGGTTCGGTCCACAGACCTACGTCCACCCCTCACTCCAAACCGGAGTGAGGCTTCCACTAGCCAAAGCTAGAACCGCAGACTCAGTCTGCAACACGTGCTGCCAAACAGCTTGACTAGGGGAATAACCTCCCCTCTTCCTCCAAATCGGAGGGAAAACACAAGTGACTCCCAGCCACTTGCGACTAGAGACGAAGTCTCTCTTCCTCCAGACCAGGAGGGAACACCTGGACTTGCAACCTACAAGACCAGAATCGGAGACGAATCTCCCTTCCTCCAACCCAGTGGGAAACCCACAAGTGACTCCCAGCCACTTGCAACTGGAGACCCAATGTCCCCCTTCTTCTGAGTCCACAGGAGGAACCCCGATCCCAAACAAGGGAATCGGAAGAACAAGGTGAATAGATGAAAGGAACAAAATAAAAAAAACACAAGGAAAAACACAGCAACGTAAAGCGGGAAATGAGACACACAAAGTAGCTCTCGCAGGAGCAAAACTTGTTTGGATTTGATCCAAAGCCAGACAGACGAATCTTCAATGAAGGCTTCTTTCTTCTTCTCCACGAACTCTCTCTCTCTCTCTTCTTCTTCTCAATATCAGGCTTACACTATTCTTCTTCTTCTTCACTCTCGATCTCAATCTCTTTTTCTTTTTCTTCTTCTGCTTTCAGCGTCTCTGCTGCTGCTCTCTCCTTTTTCTTCTTCTGCCTTTTTCTGCTCTCTGCCTCTTCTTCGATCACTCTTCCTTGTCTTGATCAGTCTCTCATTCTCTTTATCAGTCTTCTCCAGATGGAGGAGGCTTCGTATTTATAGCAGTAGCAATTAGGGCGTTGTCCTCGGATCACCTGCCCTTCAAAGGCTTCACGAACAGTACCTGTCACACAGTCATAAGAAAATAATCAGAAGGATGTACAGACTTGCTGGGTAACTGAAGACCACCGTGTACAGACTTAGTGTGAAGGATAGAATGTATATACTTTGAAGACTTGATAGCGAGTGTATAGAGTTGAAGCCTTGACAACGAGTGTTTAGACTCGAAGCCTTGGAAACGAGTGTATAGACTTGAAGCCTTGGAAACGAGTGTATAGACTTCGTCTTGAAGGAGATGCACATGTGCACTGAAGTGTGTACAGTCTTCACTGTTGGATGTTCAGACTTTAAGTGATGAAGTGTGTACAGACTCTGTTTGTTCGTGCATGCTACAATGTGTAGACTTATGAACCGATGCAGACACATGCTGTATAGACTTTGAGAGCGTGCAGACAGTGTGCAAACTTGCTGTAATGAACGATGGCCAACAGCATGGTGTATGGACTTAGAATGCATGAGACAGCAAAGTATAGACTTCAATGCAAAGGCTGGAGTGTGACGAATGTATAGACTTTAGAAGACAAAGCATGCACAAGCCAACGATGTACAGACTTTGGATGCAGCATATAGGCAAGTATGTACACTGTGAGAATGTGTAAACTTTGAAAGCCTTCATGTGACCTCAATGTACAGACTTGCGTGGGTAAGATGCATGAACAAGCCATAGCCAGTGTATAGACTTAACCGATGCATTAACAGTGCGCCGATGTATAGACTTGGAGAACCGTTGCATGAATAGTGCGCCGATGTGTAGACTTGGAGAAACGAGCGAGACAATGTATACACTTGGCTTCGTGCTAGCTACAGGACAATGTCTAGACTTGATGCAGCTTCAAAGCACAATGTGCAGACTTTACCAATGTATAGACTTGGGGTTCTAAACGTGGGTAAGGACTGGGAATGTATAGACTTGATGAATGGCTTGAAAGCAACAGGACAATGTATAGACTTGGAAGGTTCAGCGGTGGATGTATAGACTTCACCGATGTACAGATTTAGCAAGCCCCAGGCGATGTACAGATTTTGTGAAACGCTAAGTGAGACAGAGCTGGATGTACAGACTTTGAGAGAGAATGCACCGTTGGCTAACTCTATACAGACTCTGAGAGACGATGCACTGTAGCCTAATGCTGTGCCGACTCTGATAGCATGAGATGCTAAATGAGACGATCGGATGTACAGACTTGAGCGTGTGTGTGCTAGACAATGTATAGACTCTGGCTAGCATAGACTTGCATGAGACGCTGAGACAATGTATAAACTTTAGACAAACATTGCACATATGCCATGAATGTATAGACCTGTTCGATGAATGCATGAACAGTGAATCAATGTATAGACTTCCAATGCCTTCGTCAAATGCGATGTTCAGACTTGGCAAGCCCCAGGCCGATGTATAGACTTGTAGTGCAATGTTCACACGACTAGGCGATGTACAGACTTGGTGAGCGCCAAGCGATGTACAGACTTCAATGACTCATGCAACCAGACACGTGAAAGCACAGACAATGTACAGACTTAGTGCAAACAGGATCTACAGACTTGTGGCATGCAATGTCTAGACTTGATATGAAGGATGCACAATGTCTAGACTTGATGAACAATGCAACAGGCAATGCTGACTGATGTATAGACTCTGAAAGAGTGACAAGCGATAGACATTGTGCAGACTTGTTTTGAACCATGCACAATGTATAGACTTGCAATACCATGAAGGCAGGCTGTATAGATTTGAAGTAATGCATGCAGGTGACAATGTATATACTTGCTGTCAACAAGTGAATGGACTAAGCACGCATACAACAATAATGTGTATGCAGTGTACAAAGTTGGCGTGCAGGCTGCTGAACGTAATGTATAGACTTTGCGTGCAGGCTGCTGGACGCTGTATAGACTTGCTGTGCAGGCTGCCAGACAATGTATAGACATGCTGTGCAGGCTATGGGGTAATGCGTAGACTCTGCGTGAAGGCAATGCATGTACAAGTGATGCAATGTTTAGACTTCATGTATGCAGGATTGTGGCATGTACACACTTTGTAAATGTAAAGCTATGGCATGTATAGACTATGGCATGAATGAAGAGTGCAGACTGTATGACTGATGCAATGAAACACCAGAGAATGTACAGACTTTCAGGCACATTGAACATGGACCGATGAAGTGAATGCATATAGCAGATATGAACTGAATGTATGCAAGAGAACTAACAGAGCATTACCTGATCTGAGCATTAACCTTACCTGTCATGATTTGACTTTGACTTGGGTTAACTTTATGACCTGTGAGTCATCCTTAAACCTATTCTGACAGTTTCTCATAATGCAACAAGATTATATCATCAAGGATGTAGACATAATGAGGCATAATATCTGTCATCATCAAAACTCCAGAACCACAGGGGACACATCAATCTCCCCCTTTTTGATGATAGAAATATTATGAGTCATTACAATAGATTCATCATGATGATTATGAAATACCATATAACATGCACCACAGATATGACAGAGTTCATGAACATGCACCACTGAAGAGCTCAGTCTGGAGTGAGCATTGTAAAACACCATGTGATGCAAGTGTTGATTGATGCAAATGATGACTCATAAAAGTTCTCCCCCTTTGACAACATCAAAAAGAATGGAATGTTCATTGACTATTGAAGGAGCTATTATGCAATGCTGTGAGTTACAGTCATCCAAAACTCCCCCTGACAAGATACTCTCCTGAATGAACATTGAACCACAGGGACATGCAAGAATTCTCCCCCTTAGATGGACAGTGATTGGAATGAAGCTCAGGACGTAAAGAAGTCAACAGTCAGGTCTGAAGTAATGGAGTCCACTGTGAGAAAGAAAGCACTCAGAATGAATGAGAAAGGTTTTCAATGGGATATCAATTTCATAAATCTGATTAAACAGGTATTTCAGACTCTTCTATTATAGAGATTTATGAATGATCTTCATTTACAAGTCAGATCAGAATATGATGTATGCAAGGCATGTTCATTAGCATTATGTTCTCATATCTGAAATCAGTTTTAATCAAAGTGAACCTAGCTTTCATATTGAAAGTCTTGTTTAATCTTCTTCTTTCTTACTCACTCAATTTCAAAGATTCCTTTAAGAGATGCAATCAATAGTAATGAAGTTAAACACATAAGAAAACATTTGTTTCTGTCAAGGGTTCCTATAGAATATTTCTTTTGCACACTTTTTCAAATGATAAACTAGATCAGCAACAATTTTTATAACATTCTTCATGAGCACTTGAGTTTAGTACACCCTTGTAACTAGAGGATACACGTTGTTTAGACGCCCGTATCCCTAAGCACTTGGAAGGACTAACTGGCATGCGTCATAGGAGCAGAGATTGCATTTACACTTCATGACACACTACAAATCATTTCTTTGATGAGTGAGATGTATTTCTCAGTGTGCATGTCATTGCTTTGCCAGATCATCAATCATTCTTAAGCAGAGTTCACTATGGCACCTCATGACACAGTCCTTTGGACATGGTTTCTCAGTGACCAAAGTCATTGCTATGACAGGATTTACCCTTGGACATGTTCCATATTCTCATATGTTTAAAACAATACTAATTTCATACATATCAAACAAGGAGTATCATGATCTCAGAATTTTCAGAATTCAGAAGAGTTTAAAAGACACAACATGAAAATGTTGGTTAAAGTTTATTAACACTAACTCAGATATTTTCAAGATATGTTCATAAGCAAACACAAGACATACATGAAACATCAACCGGCTGAAAGAGTAAGACATTCATAGTCCTATATAATAGAAGATTCCTCTTTAAGTTGTTTTCATATTTATGATCAGGATATGCACAGACAAATCTTTCTGAATTTTCAGGGAAGGTCGAAACATTTTAAAGAATAGCCAATTCAACAGATACCAATGGATAGGTTGAGTGAAAGTGGTTGATAACAGTTGAAGCAGGAAGTTGAAATGTGTTGCATTACACATTCATCACAGGGATTTAAGCAAGATAGTAGTTCAATCTGAAGATGGGAAGTTCAGTTGATAGAATATGAATAATGCTCCCCCTAAATGTATGCATGATCTAGCATTCCTAAATGTATGCAACTCTGACCTATGGTACCAAGGCGGAGGACTTGGTCTAAAGACCACCTCACACATAGCACGCACTTCTAGACAGAATTCATCTGCCCTTTAGTAACTCACTATTCATATGCCAAGAGTCATGCATGACAATCCAATGCAGATGCAGTTCTATATGCATCTTAAGCTAACAATATGCCACTTATATGCAATTATGAATGCATGTGCATGTCAAATGTGCAGGTGAACATTTTTAAGCATGAGAGATCGTCCAAGCAACAGATTTATTCAATTCAGCTTTTCAGATTTTTCACAATGCAATTTAACAAATATCAACCAACTGCAATTGGCATATGTATGCATCAAATGCAGACAACCTTTTAATCTCATGTATGCACAGATCACCTAGCAAGTGCATGATCAGAAACGAATGCAAATGGGAGATGCAGTTATGGACATGTATGCATGAGATCTTAATTGACATATTAAGCATGATGTTCAGCTAAAAAAAAATCCAGGTGTACAAGCATTTAAACAGCAGAGTTGGGGTTTTACCAAACTTTGGATGCCTTGGTTTATTTGACCCCCTTTTATTCCTCATCCCCAAGGCATACCTGCAAAGCACATATCTCATTTTGTGTTTCTAAGTACCCAATACTTCTTGGGTCCTACTTTGTTAGTAACACCTCTCATAGGTGCTTTCCATAATCTTTGGGCATGTAAGTCATTAGACTTCATTATATTACACTCACTCATGGAGTGCCCAAACTGCCCACAATAATGACAGGAAATAGCAGATCTTGAATTCTTTTTATGCACATTATTGTTAGCATTGAATATGTGTGCATTATCATGAAAATTTCTGTTATTTTCATGATTATACTATTTTCCATCTCGTGCCAACCAGCATTCAGAAGCTCGGTGGCCAGGTTTTCCACATTCAAAGCATGTAGAAGTCTTTCTCTTAAAAGCAGATTTATTCCTATCAAAATCATTTCTATTTGCAGGGAATTTTATATTTCGAGAAAATATTTTTACCTGAGCATGCCAACAGTCCTTGACTGTATGGCCATGTTTTCCACAATGAGAGCAGATAGAGAAGGTTTTTCTATGAGAACCTAACCGGCATTGTGCAGCAACATGTCCTATGTTTCCACAATTATAACAATGAATTTTCTTTTCCCTAAAGACATGCTTTCTACCCTGATTGTTTTGTGCAGCTGCTAGGTCATCTGTTTCCATCAAATTACACTCATGCATCAGATGTCCATATTTGTGACAGTAGTGACATATCATTTTCTTTCTAGATGTATGTGAGTGTGTGTGAGGGCTGTGATCAACATGCACTGAAGAATTCTTTTTATTTATTTTCTGTTTTTCAGTCTCTTTCTGTTTTTTGTACTGAGGTGAAGATGAGGTAGAAGGCTTTTCTTGTTCTATACATTTAACAAAAATAGTTTTCAATTTATCTCCAATAGCCTTCTCAGCCTTCTTCATGACTGGATTGTAACCCAGTCCCTCCTTCTGAAAATTCACATTCGCTCCAAGGAGCTTATTCAAATTGTCTCTTCCCTTAACAAATTTTGACAGGGAGTTTCTTAGATCTTCAATTTCTCTCTCCAAAGACACAATGTAGTCTTCACACGAAATGATTTAATTTTGCAATTCATCATTCAGACTCTTCAGAGTCTCATTTTCCTGTGTCAATGTGAATTCAATATTCACTTCATTTTCTTTCAAGATAGATTTCCCTTTTTCAATCGTCAGCCATTTTTCAGAGAAAATAATGTTAAGAACCATTAGCTTTTTGTTTTGTTCCTTCAGATAAATATTTTCTTCAATCAGCTTATCTTGTAATTTATCAGTTTCCTTCTTCTGAGTTAGCAATGAATCATTTTCTTCCTTCAAGGAAGTGATTAAGTTCTTCTGTATATTATCATCAGAGTCTAAATCTTTAATCAATTCCTTCAAGAATGCACATTCATTGCAAGCAAATTTATCAGAACATATTGTTTGAGGCTGGAGTTTTTCACACTGTTTCTTAAGACATTCATTTTCAGATTTCAGAACAGCCAATTCAGAGCTAACACATTCAAATTCTTTCATCAATTTTTTATTCTGATTTTTATGCATATGAATATCAGACAAACAGACATCATGAGATTGCTTCATATTTGAACAATTTTCACAAGCTGAACTTGAACTACCCCGATCACTTTTATTTTTCAAGTTCTTGTATTGTTTTCTTAATTGTTCATGAGATTCAAGCAACTCAGCATATGCATTCTCCGAATCATCTAAAGAAAAATTCTCGAAAGGATTTACCTCCTCATCATCATCTTCTTCATTTTGGCTGTCATTTTGATTACTTCTGTTAGCCATCATGCAACTGTCCTCATTTATCCTGTGAGCTCACTTCAGCACATCCAGAATGTCCTTAGCAGACCTACAGTCATGGAAGCCAGAGTGTAAGGCCCTGTCAGTAGGTGCTTTCATTAGATTCAGAGCTCTTTGATTCTCTTCATGCCTCGATCTGTGACTGTCAGTCCATTTGGACATTTTCTTTGGTAATCTGTGAGGACCGTGTGAAATTAACTTCCATAGATGATGATTAACTGATTTAACATATTCACGCAGACTGACAAACCACATTTTAATATTAGAGCCATTGAAAATCGGTGGATCACCCATGGAAGCAGATCAGATAAATGCAATAGGAATAATGATGCACCAAAATCAAGATAGCACCAAGACAGCAGGATCGAATCTACAGGTCGCTGGACCTTCTATGCAGACAACTGGCTCAGATACCAATTGTTGGGACGGTGCGATCGATACAGGGGGGGGTGAATATATCCCCTTCAAAAATATTGCCCAAGTTAAAAATAATAAGCCTACTGCTAGATACAATTGCGGAATAAGAACTATAGCGCTCAATTAATCATTTGATCGACCAGATGAACTACTAACTATACTAGTGGAACCTGATGAAGACTAATGCGGAAGACAGGATAGTGGAAACCAAACACACTTAGCAAAATATGTAATGCTCAAGGTCACTGCAGATAGAAACAAGAGTGTTCATACAACCTGTGAAAGAGGTAGAAGATATGGAAGAGCACACCACAAACAAACCACAGAACAGCAGGGTTTTTTAGGTGTTCGGTCCACAGACCTACGTCCACCCCTCACTCCAAACCGGAGTGAGGCTTCCACTAGCCAAAGCTAGAACCGCAGACTCAGTCTGCAACACGTGCTGCCAAACAGCTTGACCAGGGGAACAACCTCCCCTCTTCCTCCAAACCAGAGGGAAAACACAAGTGACTCCCAGCCACTTGCGACCAGAGACGAAGTCTCTCTTCCTCCAGACCAGGAGGGAACACATGGACTTGCAACCCACAAGACCAGAATCGGAGACGAATCTCCCTTCCTCCAACCCAGTGGGAAACCCACAAGTGACTCCCAGCCACTTGCAACCGGAGACCCAATGTCCCCCTTCTCCTGACTCCACAGGAGGAACCCCGATCCCAAACAAGGGAATCAGAAGAACAAGGTGAATATATGAAAGGAACAAAATAAAAAAAAAACACAAGGAAAAACACAGCAACGTAAAGCTGGAAATGAGACACACAAAGTAGCTCTCGCAGGAGCAAAACTGGTTTGGATTTGATCCAAAGCCAGACAGATGAATCTTCAATGAAGGCTTCTTTCTTCTTCTCCACGAACTCTCTCTCTCTCTCTCTTCTTCTTCTCAATATCAGGCTCACACTATTCTTCTTCTTCTTCACTCTCGATCTCGATCTCTTTTTCTTTTTCTTCTTCTGCTTTCAGCCTCTCTGCTGCTGCTCTCTCCTTTTTCTTCGTCTGCCCTTTTCTGCTCTCTGCCTCTTCTTCGATCACTCTTCCTTGATCTTGATCAGTCTCTCATTCTCTTTATCAGTCTTCTCCAGATGGAGGAGGCTTCGTATTTATAGCAGCAGCAATTAGGGTGTTGTCCTCGGATCACGTGCCAGGTGCCAACCTCGGATCACGTGCCCTTCATAGGCTTCACGAACAATACCTGTCACACAGTCATAAGAAAATAATCAGAAGGATGTACAGACTTGCTGGGTAACTGAAGACCACTGTGTACAGACTTAGTGTGAAGGATAGAATGTATATACTTTGAAGACTTGATAGCGAGTGTATAGAGTTGAAGCCTTGACAACGAGTGTTTAGACTCGAAGCCTTGGAAACGAGTGTATAGACTAGAATCCTTGGAAATGAGTGTATAGACTTCGTCTTGAAGGAGATGCACATGTGCACTGAAGTGTGTACAGTCTTCACTGATGGATGTTCAGACTTTAAGTGATGAAGTGTGTACAGACTCTGTTTGTTCGTGCATGCTACAATGTGTAGGCTTATGAACCGATGCAGACACATGCTGTATAGACTTTGAGAGCGTGCAGACAGTGTGCAAACTTGCTGTAATGAACGATGCCCAACAGCATGGTGTATGGACTTAGAATGGATGAGACAACAAAGTATAGACTTCAATGCAAAGGATGGAGTGCGACGAATGTATAGACTTTAGAAGACGAAGCATGCACAGGCCAATGATGTACAGACTTTGGATGCAGCATATAGGCAAGTATGTACACTGTGAGAATGTGTAAACTTTGAAAGCCTTCATGCGACCTCAATGTATAGACTTGCGTGGGTAAGATGCATGAGCAAGCCATAGCCAGTGTATAGACTTAACCGATGCATGAACAGTGCACCGATGTATAGACTTGGAGAACCATTGCATGACCAGTGGGCCGATGTGTAGACTTGGAGAAACGAGCGAGACAATGTATACACTTGGCTTCGTGCTAGCTACAGGACAATGTCTAGACTTGATGCAGCTTCAAAGCACAATGTGCAGACTTTACCAATGTATAGACTTGGACCAATGTATAGACTTGGGGTTCTGAACGTAGGTAAAGACTGGGAATGTATAGACTTGATGAATGGCTTGAAAGCAACAGGACAGTGTATAGACTTGGAAGGTTCAGAGGTGGATGTATAGACTTCACCGATGTACAGACTTAGAAAGCCCCAGGTGATGTACAGACTTTGTGAAACGCTAAGTGAGACAGAGCTGGATGTATAGACTTTGAGAGAGAATGCACTGTTGGCTAACTCTGTACAGACTCTGAGAGACGATGCACTGTAGCCTAACGCTGTACAAACTCTGATAGCGTGAGACACTAAATGAGACGATCGGATGTACAGACTTGAGCGTGTGTGTGCTAGACAATGTATAGACTTTGGCTAGCATAGACTTGCATGAGACGCTGAGACAATGTATAGACTTTAGACAAACGTTGCACATATGCCATGAATGTATAGACCTGTTCGATGAATGCATGAACAGTGAATCAATGTATAGACTTCCAATGCCTTCGTCAAATGCGATGTACAGACTTGGCAAGCCCCAGGCCGATGTATAGACTTGTAGTGCAATGTTCACATGACTGGGCGATGTACAGACTTGGTGAGCACCAAGCGATGTACAGACTTCAATGACTCATGCAACCAGACACGTGAAAGCACAGACAGTGTACAGACTTAGTGCAAACAGGATGTGCAGACTTGTGGCATGCAATGTCTAGACTTGATATGAAGGAATGCACAATGTCTAGACTTGATGAACAATGCAACAGGCAATGCTGACTGATGTATAGACTCTGAATGAGTGACAAGCGACAGACACTGTGTAGACTTGTTTTGAACCACGCACAATGTATAGACTTGCAATACCATGAAGGCAGGCTATATAGACTTGAAGTAATGCATGCAGGTGACAATGTATATACTTGCTGTCAACAAGTGAATGGACTAAGCATGCATACAACAATGATGTGTATGCAGTGTACAAAGTTGGCGTGTAGGCTGCTGAACGCAATGTATAGACTTTGTGTGCAGGCTGCTGGACGCTGTATAGACTTGCTGTGCAGGCTGCCAGATAATGTATAGACATGATGTGCAGGCTGTGGGGGAATGCATAGACTCTACGTGAAGGCAATGCATGTACAAGTGATGCAATGTTTAGACTTCATGTATGCAGGATTGTGGCATGCACACACTTTATAAATGCATAGCTATGGCATGTATAGACTATGGCATGAATGAAGAGTGCAGACTGTATGACTGATGCAATGAAACACCGGAGAATGTACAGACTTTCAGGCACATTGAACATGGACCGATGAAGTGAATGCATATAGCAGATATGAACTGAATGTATGCAGGAGAACTAACAGAGCATTACCTGATTTGAGCATTAACCTTACCTGTCATGATTTGACTTTGACTTGGGTTAACTTTATGACCTGTGAGTCATCCTTAAACCTGTTCTGACACTTTCTCATAATGCAACAAGATTATATCATCAAGGATGTAAACATAATGAGGCATAATATCTGTCATCATCAAAACTCCAGAACCACAGGGGACACATCACAAACTTGGTGCACATCTATGCTACGAGCACTCAAGGTCGGTGCATATTCTGAGTAATGTCGGTGCACGCTTCAATTCCACTAGATATAGGTCAGTGCACATAAGTAGATCTATGCATATCACTGTTCCAAGCACACTTCACGGTCGGTGCATGTTTAGAGCTTAGCACACCAAGGTCTGTGCACATTTCTATTGGCTTCATGCAAGTTAGTGCACATCACTGTTGCCGCCCAGTCAAGGTCGGTGCATGTCTTCCCGGCTCGCAGCTAGGGTCGGTGCACATCCTCCCCGCTCGCAGCTGAGGGCGGTGCACATTCTCCCCGCTCGCAGTTGTTGCTAGCGTATGTAGGTCGGTGCACGTTTCATTCCGCCCAGGCATCTGAAGTTGGTGCATGTCTCAAATACGGTCGTTGCTCATTCCATATCAATGCACATAAGGGTCGGTGCACATTTGTGTTTGTGCCCAAACAAGGTCGGTGCAGATTAGTAGGTAGGTGCACTTTTTGAAACTTCTTCAGTTTCTTCAATTCCTTGGAGCAATGATCCTAAGTAAGATCTGCCTTGATTTTTGTGCAACCTCTTGCCTTGATTTTTGTGCAGTCTCTTCCCTTGATTTTTGTGATGTCTCTTCCCTTGATTTTTGTGCAACCTTTTGCCTTGATTTTTGTGCTGTCAGTTGCCTCATTTTCTATGCACCCATAAGTAATATCACTTATCTTGATTTTTATGCATCCAATTACCTCGTTTTCTATGCTACCATGTATCTTGAGTTTCTCTTTCAACTTGGAGGGTTCTTGCTCTGTATTTGGAATTCAACCTTGATTTTTATGCAGCCACTTGCCTCAATTTCTGTGCAGCCAGTTGTTGACACCCATTTTATGTCGAATAAGTTGGGTCATCTCCTTATTCATTCTATATGATGCTCCGAGTTGTTCACCTTTATTGGTCAATTTGAGATCTATTTCATGAGTCATATCTCCTTGGTTGGGTCTGGTTCCTTTTCCCTTTCCGCTGGATGAAGCTTAGCAAACTCTCATTTCATTTGCACTCTATTATCTCTAACGATCCTTTGATGGGGCGTTACAGTGCTCTGGTGCATCTTCCTTGGTCCGTTACATCCTTGCAGAGTCCTTAAGCTTAAGGCTTCTTTCAAACTTATCTTTTTAGCTTATCCGTTGAGTGTGATGATTTATCGTGCGGCCGTTACATGCATTGTGACGCGTCTACCCTTGACCGTTACCTTCTTGAAGAGTCCTATGTTTGCAAACTTCTCCTGTTGATCTTATCTTATAGTGGATAGGGTTGTGTGACGGTCCAAGACTGGAGCGTTACATTAGTGTGGTGGTCTATCGTGTGGCCGTTACATCCAACAGAGAGTCTTGACAAGCCTGGCCTTTGCTCTGCTATTCCGTGATCGAACTAAGAGTTTGGTTTGAGGGTTTCTCTCTCGATACTCATCCTAAGAAGCTTCCGTTTGATTCTGTGGACTATGGGGAGTATTATCTTCAAGATTTATCGAAGTTTTTGTCAAAATTCTAGTCATTATCCTCCTAATTCGAACCTAGACTTTGAGGGTCTATAAATAGAACCCTTGACTTCATGGCTTGAAGAGGAGACATCTGGAGTTCGCGTCAAAGTGCTGCCGCATCCTGGAGCTAGAACCAACCAAGGAGAACTACTTTCCACGTCCATCTACTTCCAAAGTTCAGGGAGTATCGTTTCCAAGGGTTTAGTTCAGTCAAGTCTTGTTCTTAGTGTCTTTCTCCCATTCAAACATCATAGCATTGTCCCTCTCCATCTCCCACATTCTTGTACTTGCTGCATTCATTTAAAACATCCTCCCATCTTTTAAAACACCCCAGAGGGGTTGAAAAACACCAACCTCCCTGGTATTTCCCTTTCCTTTTGCATGTTCTTAAGTTTCTTGGATTTATTGATACTACTTTGTCTACGGGATAATCTGGGTTATTTTTCTTGTGTTCTACACTCCTTTGCAGATGTACAGAGTCCATAGCAAGAGGCCCAAGCTCTCTGGTCAGCTAGAAAGCTTGGAGATCAAAAGATTCCCAACTCCTTATTCTACAGAAGCTCTAACGGTCTGGCACAGGCACGTTAGCGTCTTGTAGCGGTCTATCGTGAGACCATCACACTTGCTGTGGCGCATCTATCTTAGACCGTTACATCTGATGGAGCTGCAGTTTCCTGGTTGTTTTCTCTCTCCCGTGGGCGAGTGCATCATCCTCCTATTCTAAGGTATTTATCAGGTCTTTGACTTGTTTCTACCTTAGTGGCGATCACATCTTTCTTTAGTTTGGGCATTAGCTTTCTCTTTCATCATATCTCCTCTTTACTTTGCTTGTTCCACCTATACGGTGTGTTTTCCTTTATTCCTTATTCCACGCCCCGGCATGTGTTTTTCTTTATTTGCTTAGTTTAGTCTTGATTGAGTTAGCATGCCCATGCTAGGGCTTCTATTAGTTGCCTAGGTTCATGATTCGCATGTCCATAGGTTGATTGATTTCATTATTTGCTCATAGTTGGCATCATAGCCCATCTTACAAAAGAAGGGACACATTAAAACCAACAATTTTTTGGCGATCACGGTGGGACATCTAGTGCCAATCGTGCTTTAAATCTCTGTTGAACCTGTTCCCCTTGTTTGCCCTTGTTGCTCTGGTTTTTCCCCGAATTTTCCCTCTATTTCTCTGATGTTTCTGGTTCTCTGGCTACTCTGACAGTCCTGCGTCCACGCGTTACCGTATTCTGACGGTCTGGTCTTCGACCATCACACTCCTCTGACGCAGGTAGCCTAGACCGTCACATACTCCAGACAGGTACGCATCCTGAGGTGTAGTTTACTTCCGTAATTTTTACTGTGATTTTCATGCTTGGGTGCTATTTGGTCTCCTCCTTGGTTGGTTCACATATTCATATCATTGTGTGCATATTTGATTGCTAGATTTTAGGCTAGAATTTACATGCACCCCGGTGCACATAGGTTCATGCATATTTTCATACATTAGAATGCATTCTCCTACCTTGGTGCGTAGACCTCTCATCTCCATATTCCTTGGGGCCGACCAGGAAAACACATCAGGGACCTCCGTAAGTCCCCGTGAGCTGTGGATTCTCACACGGACACCGGGCCGATTGTACCTTTCCTACCCCGTGACTAGGATTGCATAAGTGAAGGAGTGATTACATTTAGAGTCAACCAAGCCACCCATCCTTTCCCATTAGGAACCTATTGTGGAGAGCACATCTTAATCAAATCACTAAGGTTTTAAAGGAGCAAATCATAAAAATCTTGTTACATCATCTAAAGTAACTTGGTTGGACTTGAGTGTTGTCATCTCGTTTTCACTTACATCTTTATTAAAGTCATCTAAGTTCGACCACTCATTGTGCGTTTGTTATGTGTTGTTTGTTTTTGTTAAGGTCTTCCGTTGCATGTGGAGTTGTCTTCGTCCATTAGAGTCATCTTCTAGGGTCAATTCCTTCCCCAAACTCTATTCCAATCCGCTATTCGAACCCATCATGGCTTCTTTCAATCCTCCCCGTTCCCAAGAGGATTCTCTTCCTCAAGGGCTTCTTGAAAACCCTTTTAGGGTTATCTCATTCCCTTCTGGAGAGGGGTCTGCCCCTCTTCTGTCCTCCATCCCTATGGAGGGCGGCCAAACAACTCCTTCCTTTTCTTCTCCTTCTGCTGGCTCCATTCTCTAAATGATGGCCCGGTTGGATCCGGCCCAACTCCAAGCTGTCTATCAGGTCATGCAGGGGTCCAATACCCCACCTCCCACGATTGCACAAGGCCAATCTAATCTTTCCCTTGACCAGTCTAGGGTTAGTGGGCCCTCCATCCAGCCCACTCCAATTGATCTTATCCCGGTCCAACCTCGGACCATCAACTTTTCTGGTATGGAAACGGGCCAATCTTCCGCTTCGGCCTAGCAATTTTCTGACAAGGGAAAGTCTACTCTCCCTTCTTTTATTCAAGTGGATCATCACATGTCCAGCCCATCGGTGCCACAAGTCCTTGTTGGCCCTTCAGATTTCTTGCACCCTCAGCAAGGGGTTGCCCAAGTCCATTCTAATCTGGGTCAGTCTTCGACCCAACATCCTTCCTATGGGCTCCCTCCTTTGTCCGTTTACCCTTCTGCTCCTTCTTGTGGGCTTCCACCTCCTACAACAGTCCATCCTTCTACTCCTTAATTTCAACCTTCGTCTTTCACTACCCCTACTCCATCCAGGGAGCAGGAACTACTTGATAAGTGGGCCGCCATGCAACAACAGATTGATTTCCTCCAAAAATGGGTTGGCCCACAGTCCTTGGCAGACGTTCCAGTCCCCAGCTTCCAAAACATCTGATTCCCTCCGCAATCCGAGCTCCCTAATTATCGCAAGTATGATGGGAACGGCAATCCCTTTATTCATGTGAGGGACTTTTTATATGAATCGGCCCAATTTCAGTATGATGATCGCCTCATGGCGTATTTGTTCCGCCGATCATTGGATAGTGTTGCACTAGAATGGTTCTATTCTCTGCCGCTAGAGGATGCCGAGAGTTTTAAAATAGTGAAAGACAAATTTATCCAACGGTTTCAAGACAAGGTCGGTCCAGAATATTCTTTTACAGACTTGGTGGCCGAGAAAATGAAGCCCGATGAGGAATTTGCTACCTATGCTGATAGATGGAGGTAGATGGCCGCCAGGGTGCCAGGCCATATTCCGAAGGAAGAGAAGGCCAAGCTACTCATCTCAAATGCTACCCCGACCTTCCAAAACATCTTGGCGATGAATGATATAGCCAACATGCACCAACTCTATAGCCGGGCGTAGTTCATTCAAACACAGTTCAAAGACTCCCCCATCACTCGCTCTTTGAGAACCAAAAGCCAAAATACCACAAGAAACCTCAAGGGCCTGTCACCGAGGGGGTTCAGACCAACGAACAAGTTCAAGCCATTACCTTCCCTTTCCAAGCCGCACCTTTCCGCTTTCCGCCAAACCCCCACACTCCCCAAAACCCCGCTCCATAAAACTTCCCAACCATTCCACAAAAGCCTCCACCTACCTTTGCCACTCCACAAAATGCCTTTACCGCTCCGCAACAACCTCCACAGCCTCCGCAATACCATAATGTTGGCTACAACAACAACAACAACAAGCGCCCGGCTCCTAAAAGAGCACAGTACCCACCCCTGCCAAAAACCCTCACGGATATCTTCTCGGCTCTCATGTCAGTTAGTGCTATACAACTCCCTCCGAAACGGCCCAACTGGAACCCATCGGTTGATCAGAAAAAGTATTGTATGTTCCACAGGCAGCCAGGACATACTATTGAAGGGTGTTTTCAGTTCAGGGATTTGGTCTATGACCTCCATGAAGGACAAAGGATTGATTGGGCAGAAATGCATAGGGCCATTATGGAAATTAAAGAGAAAAGAAGGCAGCCACCAAGGCAGCAAGTGCAGCAACAACAGGCACCGCAGTCGCAGCAACAGCCGCAACAACAACAGCAGCCGATTCAAGACTTGGGGATCCATCAGAACCTAATGCCGAACCATCTTCCCGCTCCACAGCCTCAGCCTCTGGCGCCGGCCCAGGTCAATGTAGTTCAACCCCCGGCCCCTGATGCTGGGTGGTCCTTTGATGATGACAGCTCTACGCCATAAGTCACGGCCCTTCACCAAGCCTTCCGCACTCCTTCCGCTCCTACCATCCTTACGCCCACATACCAAAATCCTCCTCCGCCTGCTACACTGTTTGTCCTTTCATCTATTCCTACTCCACCGCCCGTCTCTCGCACATTACTCACCCCCGCTATAACCACACATCCATCTAACCCTCCGCTCATTACACCTCCGCCTACCATTATACCCCCACTTCCGCTCGCACCCGCTACCACCAACCCCTCACCCATCATCCTTTCCACCACACCCTCCTCCGCACCACTCATCCACCCCACTGGGCCTGTTAAGTCACTTATCCTGAGCCCGTCCGAGGCCGCGGCAGCCTATAACTTCACCCTATGGAGCGGGCGCATGTTTCATCACAATTATCCTTCCACCTTCAATCCCCAGTCTTCCTAACCGGCTATTGAGCAGGAAGAAGCCGAGCAGGAACCCAATACGATCTGTTGCATCACTTGGATCGGGTTCCCGCTAAGATATCCTTGCTGGAGCTTATCAAAAGATCTACCCTTCACCAAGATGCTCTCAGGAACTTTCTTTAGAAGGTGATGGTTAGTGAAGACGTGGCAGCCGATAGTTTACCTACGGCACTGGCGACTATTTCTAAAGGACCAGCTATAACCTTCTCTGAAACCGAGCTAGCACCACCAGAAGCTCGACAAATGCGCTTTGCATCACCATTATCTTGAATAAAGTCAGCATTGATGCGGCATTAGTTGACACAGGGGCATCTATCAATGTGTGCCCGCTCAGCACTCTCAGGGCCTGCAATTTGTTAGAAGAACTTCTATGCCCTAGCCCCACAACTATAGTTGCTTATGACAATTCTCAGAGGGCATGTCACGAGATTGTTACTATTCAAGCCGAGCTTGGGCCTCTCACCATACCCATTGAATTCTATGTGCTGGACATCGACCCTATGTTCAAAGCTATCTTGGGTCATCCGTGGATCGACACTCTCAGTGCCGTGCCCTCCACCGCGCACCAATGTCTCAAGTTCCCTTTTCAAGGGAGGGTGGTTAAAGTAAAAAGCTTATCCACGGTCCAGTCTATCAAAGTTATTTCAGAGAAGATTCTGCCCACATTATGGCCCAGCAGTCGGCCCGTTATTTCTGTATTAGATCTGGATTTCCCTTGGGCTTATGCACCACGCAATCCCGCTGCTACACCTGTCAATATCAAAGTGAAACCACAGATCTGAGATTCCAAGGGTTGGGATATCATATTGAAGCTGGGTTATCAACCGGGGAGAGGCCTCGGTGCACAGTTACAAGGGCGAACCAAGCCAGTGCCCAAAGGAAGAAAAATGAGCTGGAGAGGTCTCGGTTATCGAGAGTCTGCACTCTCAATGATGGGAGACTCAGGGACACTTACATGGGATTACCGCCAACACTTTGTAAGAGGACCCCTCTAGCCGGGTACACTGAATCCACCACCAGTACAGTCAGAAAAGAAAGATACAGCTTGCACAGTTGCTAGTCCACCTCTGCTACTAAAAGGGCCTATTGATGATATGCTAGATTTCAGACAGTCATTTGCCAGAATGTTCAGCGAGCCAGATGGTTATGGTCAGAAGGAGAATCAGGAGGTGCGGCTCGTTCAATGGAAACCGAAGCCACCTGGCCGTCTACAGAAGAAGGGGAGCTCGCCCATTATCATTTCTTGGTCTCCCTCCCGTCTCACATCTCTATTTCAACAATTGGAATCCATACCCCGTTCTCCCCCGATTATGGTCGATCCGTATTTTACAGAAAGATCACCTGAAATATTGTTTGTTCCTTGTGCATGTGGGCGCTGCCCACCCATTGATCTATCAACTCTATTCACTCCTCCTTCCCCCACCGCCCAACTCCACGAGATATGGTTTTCATCTTCCGACCCCTTCTTTGATTGCATCTTCCCCTCTCTATTCCCCATGCAACTTCCTCCTCCTCCATCCTGCTGTGTGGTCTCCACTGGTCTCCAAAAAAATGTCAAATTTGAAACGGAGATTTCGGTGGAAGATTACGCTACCATGTCTCCATCCTCCTCCCAGGGGCACGAGTCCCCTGCTCCTTCCTTTCCACTAGATTTCCTTTCTCCTAGGCTAGGCATAGGGTCCGTCGAGTCTAGGAAAGTAGGGTCGATTAGAACTAGAGAAGTAGGGTCCTCTTCTAGGTCGTCCAATCCTTCCGAGCTTGAGCCGCACCCGCTTGCGCGTCATTCCAAATCCATTCTTGTAGGTTCTTGCAGGATCTGGCTCAGTGATGTCATGCTCTTTTGAAGTGCCAGAGTTTGTCGCTACGGCAATCATGATAGAAGATGAAGAGGAAATAGAAGGGGTGTGGAGCGATGACAGACTCGGTGTCTATGAAGTCTTGGATGAGAAAGACCCAATTAATGATGAGGACATCAACGTAGATGACACTGCCGATCTGTATGCGCAAGGATTAAAGAGATTCGACGAGCCATCATCGGTAGTGGATGAACCTACGAAGGAGATAAATTTGGGAACTGAAGAAGACCCAAGGCCCATTATTATTGCTGCTAATCTCCCTCCGCAAGTGGAAGAAGATCTAGTCAAGGTTCTAAGGGAGTATGGTGATTCTTTCGCCTGGTTTTATGAGGACATGCCGGGTCTTGACCCCTCTTTAGTGGAACACCGACTCGTACTTAAACCAGGGGCAACACCCATAAAATAGAGGTCAAGGAGATTTCATCCCCACTTGGCCTTAAGGATTAAAGAAGAAGTTGATAAGTTATACAAGGCCAGGTTCATTAGAGTTGTTCTATATCCCCAGTGGGTGGCGAACATAGTCCCTGTCATCAAGAAGGATGGAAAGGTGCGTATTTGCATCGATTTCAAGGATCTTAATAAAGCATGTCCCAAAGATGATTTCCCGCTGCCTCACATAGACATCTTGGTCGATAACACCGCTGGGTACGAAGCTTTGTCATTCATGGACGGTTACTCAGGTTACAATCAGATTCGTCTCGCTCCAGAGGATCAAGAGAAAACTTCCTTCACCACGCCCTGGGGCACGTACTGCTACGTGGTTATGCCATTCGGTTTGAAGAACGCAGGTGCCACTTATCAGAGGGCAATGATGGCCATTTTCCACGACATGATGCACATTTATATGGAGGCTTACATGGATGACATCTTGGTGAAATCAAGAACCAAAGAAGAACACCCCTCTATTCTGGCTAAGGTGCTGCAGAGAGCTAGGGAGTACAAGCTCAAAATGAACCCGAAGAAGTGTGTTTTCGGAGTCTCTTCCGGGAAGTTGCTAGGATTTATAGTTAGCAAATGGGGGATCCAGATTGATCCTAATAAAGGAAAGGCTGTCATGGACATGCCTCCGCCAAAGAATATTACGGAACTTCGAGGACTGATTGGTAGATTGCAATTCATCAGAAGATTCATATCCCAACATTCTTACAGGTGCCGCTCGTTTTATGAATTGCTAAAGGCGGGAGTCAAATTTGAATGGAATCAAGATTGTCAAAAGGACTATGAGGACCTAAAGGAATATCTATCCAATCCCCCAGTTTTGCAACCTCCTGTCCCTGAGAAACCTCTAATCCTATACATCTAAGTCATTGAGGACTCCCTGGGGGCGATTTTATCACAAGTAGATGATGAAGGAAAAGAGCGGGCAGCTTATTACCTCTCCAGGTTGTTCAACCCTGCCGAGGCTAAATACACCGCTATGGAGAAGACTTGTGCCGCCTTAGTGTGGGTAGCTCAGAAGCTCAAACACTACTTCCTTGCCCACCCAGTTAGGCTGATCTCTAGAATGGACCCGATCCGCTATCTCTTAGAAAAGCCTGTCCTCTCTAGTAGGTTAGCTCGCTGGCAGAGCTTCCTATCTCAGTTTGATATCACGTTCCTCGTTCAGAAGGCGGTCAAGGGATACTCCATCGCTGAGCATCTTGCCCATCTCCCGATTCCCTGCACGGATTCTATTCAGGATGACTTCCGTGATGAGCATCTTTCTATCCTGACTCATCATCTCTTCTGGTCGTTGCACTTCGACGGTGCACTCAATTCTCAGGGCCGAGGGATAGGCGTTGTTCTGCTCACTCCAGAAGGAGTGACAATTCCTTTTGCTTATCAACTCTTATTTCTTGTTACCAATAATATCACCGAGTATGAGGCTCTCCTAGCTGGATTGAAGCACGCCTATCTTCTAGGCGCGCATTACTTGAATATCATAGGGGACTCTCAGCTCGTTTTACGGCAATTTCTATCCACTTACAGCACCCGTGACCCTTAGCTCAAACCATATCAAGATTTGGTCACGCTCCTTGCTAGGCAATTCCGCAAGTTGATCTACATCCATACTCCCCGGTCTCAGAACATTCTAGCCGATGCTTTAGCATCCCTCGCTTCCTCTCTATCTTTCCCTCTCAGTCGGAGTACTGAGACTATCGTCGTTCAGAGATTGGACGCACCCTCTCTTTAGGATCCCTGGTTTGCTAACCTTAGGAAGACTGTAGAGGTGAGGGCTGAGAAGGAAGAGTTGAAGGAAGTATCTTTGACAGAGTTAGAGGAGATCCTGGAAGAGGAAGAGTTGCCCTGGTATCATGAAATTAAGTTGTTTTACAAAGATGGATCGTTCCCGGAAGGGGCAAATGTCGAGCAGCGCAAGTCAATAAGAAGAGCCGCCTTAAGGTATACTATCGTTGCTGGAGAACTATACAGGGGCGCTACTAACGGGACACTCATGAGATGTTTGGATGATGATGAAGCTTGGAAGGTGGCCGAAGCAACCCATTCTAGTGAGTGTGGAGGTCATATTAATGGCCAGGCTCTAGCAAAGAAGATCCTTAGGCAGGGCTATTATTGGCCCACTCTAGAGGAAGATTGCTCCCTCTATGTCAGGAGGTGTCTTAAATGCCAACTCCATGCTGATAAAATTCATGCTCCAGCTTCATCTCTTCATCCTCTATCTGCTCCTTGGCCGTTCTCTATGTGGGCCTTCGACGTTGTCGGCCCGCTCGGTGATCCCAATTCTCAGATCAAGCAAAAATCCTTCATCCTTACCGCCACTGAGTACTTCACCAAGTGGGCTAAAGCCTAAGCATACGAGGAGATTAAAGCTACCACGGTGTGCCGCTTCATCATGAAGAATATTATCTCGCGGTTCGGAGTTCCAAGCAGCATCGTCACCGACAACGGACCCCAGTTCGTCTCTCAAGAGCTCAAGGACCTATGTAAGAAGTTCAATATTACATTGCATCATTCATCTCCATATTACCCACAAGGCAACGGTCAGGCCGAAGCCACTAACAAAACCCTTCTCAAAATCATAAAGAAAACATGTGAATCTCATAAGTTTTCTGATTGGCCAGAAAGATTAGTGGAAGCTCTATGGGCTTACCGCATCTTCGTTCGTACCCCTACGGGGCAAACTCCTTATGCTCTCACTTACAGGATGGAGGCGGTGCTCCCGTATGAGATTTTGATCCCTTCCCTAAGGGTACAGCTCGATAAAGAACTTAATCTCGATGAACGTCGAGAGGCGTTGCTCGTCCAGCTGGAACTCTTAGACAAGAAGTGGATGAATGTGGCCGATCACGTATCCGTTTATCAAAAGAGAGTTTCACGTTATTTTCAAAAGAAGGTAATTGTGCGCAAATTTCAAAAAGGTTATATGGTTTTGAAACACAAATTCATTCGGTCTGCAAGTCCTAGGTCTAAATTGCAACCTAACTAGGAAGGGCCGTTTATTATGAAAGAGGCTTATCCAGGGAATGCTTACCGCTTAGTGAACGCAGAAGGTGAGGAGCTCACTCACGCTTGGAATGGGTTGTACCTTAAGCGTTTCTTTCCTTAGAATCTAAACCAGTGCCACCCCGGTAGCAAGGTGTCCTTTCCCTTCCTTGCGAGAAAGAGGACCCCGAGTTCGGCAATCACACTATAGCAACCCTAATAAAAATAAGATTTTTAAATAAATCAAATTAAAAATAAAAGATAAGTAAATAGATGACAAAGAGCCTAAATGAGTAAATCATTGATCAAGAGGAAAATAACGCCTTTTATCAAGGCGCTGATTCAAAAGGAAACGCCTCTGTATAAGGCGTTAATTTAAAAGGGACGCCTAGACAATAGGGCGTCAAATTTCAAACGACGGGAAAAATAGAATTAAGGAAAAGAAATGAAACGCCCTCTGCATGGGCGCGTTTTACATAAGAAATAACGCTTGAGAAGGCATCAATTTAAAATTCGACGCCCTCACTTAAGACGCTAATTCCGTTTTGTGGTCCGTTCGAACCAGAACATTATCCATGGAATGTTTATGGATTAGTACGAGTTAGTAGAATATAGTAAGGACTCTATCATGGAAGTATTACTTCCAATACAACTCTAACCCTATTAGGATCCCCAAAATCCTATAAATACCTACCTATTCGATCTGTTCACTATTTTGGCGTTCGGTTCTTCTGAGGTATGTGAAGAACAGCAGGTTCTTCTTGAATCTCTGCTTTTCGATTTCATGAAGAGTGTTAATTATTCTTCATCTTCTTTTATTTGTAGGAAGCCTGCAGTAACTCTGTTGAATCAACTGAAGAAGTGGGTTCTTCAAACGGCAAGCATCTACATCTGTTCGTGCCCCAGGGAAGAACTTATTGATAATCTTCTTCCTCTTCCTCTACAGGTTGCCTGTGGTGTGAAGACGCCCGAAAACTATTCCTCGACCATATTCTTCTTCCTACAAGTGGGACGTGAAGACCGTGTCTTCCTTCCTCCTTACTGAACTGAAGACAAGACTGCTACTTGTTCTTTCCATCCTACAAAACAACATACTCTGTTCGTAACAGAGTACCGTTTCTTCATCAAAGTTCACCAGTCAATCCACAACATCAGGTAGGTTTTCTCAAGAACGTAGCCCAAACTAGTATAAATTATGAAATAAACTCATCCATGATCTCATGCATATAGTTTTACTGCGTTTCCAAATATTTTCGGAGTGATTTTAAAGAAGCGACCCAGACAAGGGCACTAATTCTTGTTTTGACGCCCTACCCAGAAGGCGTCAATTTCATATAATTGATAATTATCCATGTTTAAAATTCTATAACTATGAGACCATGAATCTAAATTAATGCATGATCATGATCCTGCTATTTTTCTTGTCCTGACCATGAAATTGTTTTCCTGAAATTTTATTATCTGAAAATTGATAAATTATTGAATTAACGACCTGCACAAGGTCGTCTCTTATTGAACTGACGCCCCAGACCAGGGCGCTAATTGAAAAGTAACGCCCCTGTCCAGAGCGCGTTTTTGTTAAAATTCCAAAATATTGATTTTCCGTAGAATGGAAATATCTAAGGGACGACTAATGTATAAGTCGTCAAATTGTGAATAAACGCCCCTGAGTAAGGCGTTAATTGGATAGTTAATGACTTAGCTTAAGTCGCTATTTCTTGTATTACTGTTTTACACTGATTACTGTCACCGAAGGGTTATATATATATATATATATATATATATATATATATATATATATATATATATATATATATATCGGCACTATATTCCAGTCCGTGAATATAGTCCCATGTTTCATGACGTTTTTATCGCACTACCCTCAATTCTCAATGACATACAAGCTCTGCATTGGACATTCCGTTCCTTTGGACTAGCGAGTTAGTCATAGAGACCTCCGTAAGTCTCCTCACAGCCTTGGATTGCCTCAAGGCCGACTGAGCTGGTTGTACCATAAAAACCTATTACATTATTTGATTGCCATGTCACTCTAAAGAAACATGGTATACCGGCCCTCATGCTATGCAAAGTGTGTATCATGAGAATTCTCTTAATGAGATGAGGTTATCATGCCATTTGATGCTGTTCTGGTAAACCCCAATTCTATATCAACATTGTTATGATGTTCTTGTAAACCCCAATTCTATATTAAACTTGATGTACTTGTGGACCTCAATTCTATATAAAGAATGTCCATATTTGCTTGTCATGGTACCCAAGTTAGGGAACCAATTCCACCTAGTTTTATCGATAATAGTGATTGTACCATTATTATCGCCTGTCTATATCAAGTGTCATATTTTGGACTCTATTCTATCCAAGTTTATCCTACATGTCTACAAGCTTTATTCTTGAAATTCCATATTGGCTATACACAAAAGTGGATGTTAAAATACATGATTAATATCTGCGCATATAGGGCCCGATCTGGTCCTGGGAGGAGCACCGAAAGTACTTGTGCCCATGAGAGTTGATTGATCACGGTATTGGCATTATACCGAAGTGCATGACTAGCTTGATTGAACATTCCACAAATCTTGTACTTGACTTGATATTACATGACTTACGTGGCCCGAAAAAGGGTAATTTCATACTTGCATGCTTGAAACGTGATAGCCAAGTTTCGACATGACATGATGCGTTTACTTGCTTGAATATCTTGATATCTTTTTGATATAAGTTCTTGAAAGTTCATGACTAGTTCTTCTTGCTATCGTATTGTTATACACTCTCTCTATCTTGTCGTTTTATGCGATCATGCATAGCTATAGTGCATTCATGAAAGATGTAATCACTTAAACCCCTTCCTAGTTCTTGGGATATAATTTCCTAGTGAGCGTTCGCTCACTTAGTGTTTCCCTACTTTTCAGGTAAGTCCGACAATGAGGGAACTCAATCTGAAGGGGATAGTCAAGAGTGAAAGAGTTAGAGCTACTCAAGTGTCAATTAGTCCTGTCTTTTCTCTATTTTACTTGAGTCAAGCGTTGTATTTTATTTTATTGAGTCTAGTATTTGCAAAGGTTTGTAATAGACATATTCTTATTAAAGGAATTAATGGATTGGGTTATCTTTACTTTTGCGCATCTCTGATTTTGGTTTCGAATACACTAATACTCTGATTGACATGATTGATATAAACTCGTCGCGCATCTCCGGGTACCTTCCGCGCTTGGGGCGTGACAGTTTTTGTGGTATCAGAGCCTAGGGTATTCAATTCCTAGAAAAACCCAAGTCCAAGGATAGGTTTAACCTTTAACCGGTGAGATTGGGTAGAACCAAGGGTTAAAGTTAACATAGAAATGCTAGCTTCTAAATGAGATCACGTATTGATCTAGCTATTGTAATTGTAGGACGATGGCTGCCGAACATGCTCAGTGGCGCAACATGCAGCGTACACTTCAAGACATGACTCAGGTGCTGCAACAGGTAGCACAAGGAGGTGCACAACGAGCAGGGAGTCTCCACCAAGTCTTTAAAAACATGAACCCGCCTAAATTCACGGGTTCTACTGATCCGGACGACGCAGAGCACTGGGTCAGGGAGACGGAACGTATATTCCGTGTTATGCAATGAACGGATCAAGATAAAGTCTTATTAGCTACCTTTCAGTTAGAAAGGGATGCCCGATGCTGGTGGGAATCAATAGAAGCTACTTTAAATCAAGACCAAGTTACTTAGGAAGAATTCGTTGAACATTTTAACGCTAAATATTTTTCGGACCGAGTCCGGGAGAAGAAAGCCGCAGAATTCGCTGCACTGAAGCAACGATCCTTGTCGGTGGCTGAGTACGAGGCCCAATTTTCTATATTATCTCGGTATGCTAAGCACTTAGTTAGCACCGAGAAGATGAAAGCTAGGAGGTTCCTAAATGGGCTCAGGCCCCAATATATCACACAGCTGGCGCCAATGGATATTCAGGTCTACTCAGAAATAGTACGCCGAGCTCAATTGTTAGAAGATGCCACGGAGCTATCAGATAGAATCCGTGGGAAGGATAAGAAGCAACAAGTTACAAGTTCGGGTTCCTTTAAACCCAACTTCAAGAAGAGGCCTAGCACTGGAGGTACTTCTTCTCAAGACCAAAAATTTAAGAAGACCAAGCCCTTCTCTATCACTACTACACCTTCGAATATAATATGCAAGCAATGTGACAAGGCTGGTCATGAAGCTGAAGAGTGCTGGAGGAAACTTGGAGCATGTCTCCGTTGCGGGAGCCGTGAGCATCGGATTCTCGATTGCCCATTACTTAATGATCAAACCGGTGATGGAAAGCGCCCGGTAACCAAGAATGCTCGTCTTCACGCAATTAAGGAGACCGAAGAAGAAGAAGGCGGACTAGTAGAAGGTACACTGAAAGTTTGTTCCAAGTATGCACATGTCTTATTTGATACGGGTGCATCACATTCTTTTATTTCCAAGAAGTTTGCTAACCCACTACCTATGGAACCGGAATGGATGAAAATAATTTTATCTACTCCTCTCGGAAACGAAACCGATATTACTCACCATTATCAAAACTGTGAAGTCTTGGTAAAAGGAAGAAATCTTCCTATCGATCTCATATGTTTAGATCTAAAGGAGTATGATGTCATACTGGGAGCGGATTGGTTATCCAAATACCAGGCAACAGTCGATTGCCGCAATAGCAAGGTTACTTTCAAGGACTTTCCAGAACTAGTCTATTCTAGCCCTAAGAGTCGGAGCGAGTCACCTCTTATTTCGGCTCTCCGAGCTAGCAAGCCAATAAGGAAAGGATGTGTATCTTTCCTTGCAGTTGTCACGATTAAGGAGGCTAAGGAAACTAAGATAGAAGATATCCCAGTTGTGCAAGAATTTCTGGACGTATTTCCGGAAGATTTGCCTGGATTACCCCCACAAAGAGAAGTGGCCTTCACCATCGATTTAGCTCCTGGTGCGGGTCCAGTTTCTAAGGCACCGTATAGAATGTCGCCTGCTGAACTCAAGGAGTTAAAGTAGCAATTGATGGAACTCATTAAGAAAGGATTCATAAGACCAAATACTTCCCCATGGGGAGCACATGTATTATTTGTAAAGAAGAAATATGGATCCATGAGGTTATGCATCGACTATCGACAGTTGAATCATCTCACTATCAAGAACAAGTATCCACTGCCGAGAATCGATGAGTTGTTTGATCAAATTTCAGGATCCAAGTACTTTTCCAAAATTGATCTTAGGTCAGGATATCATCAGTTAAGAATCAAGGATGAGGACATTCATAAGACTGCATTCAGAAGTAGGTACGGCCATTATGAATTTGTTGTTATGCCTTTCGGACTAACGAATGCCCCTGCTGCCTTTATGCAGTTAATGAATAGTATATTCAGGCCTTATTTGGATCAATTCGTGGTGGTCTTCATCGATGATATATTGATTTATTTCAAGACCAAGGAAGAGCATGAGGAGCATTTAAGGATTGCATTACAAATATTAAGGACAAACCGATTATATGCCAAGCTCAGCAAGTGTGAGTTCTGGCTTGAAGAAGTAACTTTTCTCGGACATGTGATATCAAAGAATGGATTATTTGTAGATCCATCAAAGGTTGAAGCTGTAAGAAATTGGGAAAGACCAACCAATGCTAGCGAGATCCGAAGTTTCTTAGGTCTTGCGGGCTACTATCGGCGATTCATCAAGGATTTCTCCAAGATAGCTGTACCACTCACTAGGCTAACTCGCAAGGAGATCCGTTATGAATGGAGTGAGGAATGTGAAAGAAGCTTCCAAAATCTCAAGGATCATCTAACTACAGCTCCGGTCTTAGCATTACCAATGGAAGGAGAGAAATTCGAGGTATACACTGATGCTTCTGGCATTGGCCTCGGATGTGTTCTAATGCAACAAGGAAATGTTATAGCTTATTCTTCTCGTCAATTGAAGAAGCATGAAGAGAACTACCCCGTCCATGACTTAGAATTGGCCGCGGTGGTATTTTCACTCAAAATATGGAGACATTATCTTTATGGAGTACAATTTACTGTATACTCTGATCACAAGAGTCTCAAGTATCTCTTTTCACAAAAGGAACTAAATATGAGGCAAAGACGTTAGCTAGAATATCTCAAGGACTTCGACTTCAATATATAATATCATCCCGGAAAGGGTAACCATGTAGCAGATGCCCTTAGTCGAAAGCCGAGAGCACTATTAGCCAATTGTATGATTCAAGAATGGAAATTACTGGAGCAATTCTCTGAACTCAATATAAGCATGGACACAGACTTTCAATGTGTCACATTATCTCATATAAGCATTCATCCAGACCTATTATCTGAAATACGAGCGCTTCAAGATAATGACCCAATATTAGTAGAGATCAAAGGCAAACTGGAAGGACAATCTGATTTCCAAATAACTTGTGAAGGAAGATTAATATTCAGGAATAGAACTTGCATACCGGATTGTCCTGAGTTAAAGAAGAAGATCTTAGATGAAGCTGATAGATCAAGGTACACGATTCATCCTGGATCGACCAAAATGTACCAAGATGTGAAGAGGAATTTTTGGTGGCCCAACATGAAAAGGGAAATAGCAGACTATGTATCACGCTGTCTCACTTGCCAACAGGTCAAGGAGGAACACCAAAAGCCTGTTAGAAAATTACATCCTCTAGATATTCCCAATTGGAAGTGGGAGAATATTAGCATGGATTTTATTATGGGTTTATCTAAATCAAAAGGAGGACATGATGGAATATGGGTTATTATTGACCGATTGACTAAATCGGCGCATTTCTTGCCAATAAAGAGCCGATGGTCAGTTGATGTTTTGGCTGCATTATACATCAAGGACATAGTCAGATTACATGATATTCCTGTTTCAATCGTGTCTGACAGAGATCCCCGTTTTACTTCTCATTTTTGGAAGGGACTACAACATTCGTTGGGAACAAGGCTTAACTTTAGTACAGCTTTTCATCCTCAAACGGATGGTCAGACCGAGAGAACTAATCAGGTGGTTGAAGATATGCTCAGAGCTTGCATCATTGATTTCGATGGAAGCTGGCATGATCACTTGCCATTGGTGGAATTTGCATATAATAATAGCTACCAGGCAAGTATACAAATGGCACCTTTCGAAGCTTTATACGGAAGGAGTTCCCAATCACCCTTATGCTGGGACGAAGTTGGAGAGAAACAACTACTAGGTCCAGACATGGTAAGGGTTACCACTGAAAGAATACAAATGATTAGAGAAAGACTGCAAGTTGCTCAGTCTAGGCAAAAGGCTTATGCCGATACAAGAAGGAGAGATCTTGAATTCCAAGTTGGAGATCATGTATTTCTCAAGATATCGCCTGGACGTGGCATACAGAGATTTGGTGTTAAAGGCAAGCTTACACCAAGATTCATCGGACCTTTTGAGATATTGGAAAGAGTTGGCGAGGTTGCTTATCGCATTGCATTACCTCCTCAATTGTCTGATGTTCATAATGTGTTCCACATATCTATGTTGAAGAAGTATGTACACGATCCATCACATATTATTGATCATGGAGACTTAGTGATCCAGAAGGATCTCACATATGAGCAGAAGCCTATGAAGATACTAGATCGTGAAGTACGTATCCTAAGGAATAAGGTTATTCCCATGCTTAAGGTACAATGGAATAAGAACTCCGAACATGAAGCTACATGGGAGACCGAGGAATCCATGAGGAAGCGATTTCCAGAATTATTTTAAGGTATATATTCTACACTCTCCACTTATATATACTATTGAATTTGGAGACCAAATTCTTTTAAGTGGGGGAGGGTGTAGCAACCCTAATAAAAACAAGATTTTTAAATAAATCAAATTAAAAATAAAAGATAAGTAAATAGATGACAAAGAGCCTAAATGAGTAAATCATTGATCAAGAGGAAAATAACACCTTTTATCAAGGCGCTGATTCAAAAGGAAACGCCTCTGTATAAGGCGTTAATTTAAAAGGGACGCCTAGACAATAGGGCGTCAAATTTCAAACGACGGGAAAAATATAATTAAGGAAAAGAAATGAAACACCCTCTGCATGGGCACGTTTTACATAAGAAATGACGCTTGAGAAGGCGTCAATTTAAAATTCGACGCCCTCACTTAAGACGTTAATTCCGTTTTGTGTTCCGTTCGAACCAGAACATTATCCAGGGAAAGTTTATGGATTAGTACGAGTTAGTAGAATATAGTAAGGACTCTATCATGGAAGTATTACTTCCAATACAACTCAAACCCTATTAGGATCCCCAAAATCCTATAAATACCCACCTATTCGATCTGTTCACTATTTTGGCGTTCGGTTCTTCTGAGGTATGTGAAGAACAGCAGGTTCATCTTGAATCTCTGCTTTTCGATTTCATGAAGAGTGTTAATTATTCTTCATCTTCTTTTATTTGTAGGAAGCCTGCAGTAACTCTGTTGAATCAACTGAAGAAGTGGGTTCTTTAAACGGCAAGCATCTACATCTGTTCGTGCCCCAGGGAAGAACTTATTGATAATCTTCTTCCTCTTCGTCTACAGGTTGCCTGTGGTGTGAAGACGCCTGAAAACTATTCCTCGACCATATTCTTCTTCCTACAAGTGGGACGTGAAGACCGTGTCTTCCTTCCTCCTTACTGAACTGAAGACAAGACTGCTACTTGTTCTTTCCATCCTACAAAACAACATACTCTGTTCGTAACAGAGTACCGTTTCTTCATCAAAGCTCACCAGTCAATCCACAACATCAGGTAAGTTTTCTCAAGAACGTAGCCCAAACTAGTATAAATTATGAAATAAACTCATCCATGATCTCATGCATATAGTTTTACTGCGTTTCCAAATATTTTCTAAGTGATTTTAAAGAAGCGACCCAGACAAGGGCGCTAATTCTTGTTTTGACGCCCTACCCAGAAGGCGTCAATTTCATATAATTGATAATTATCCATGTTTAAAATTTTATAACTATGAAACCATGAATCTAAATTAATGCATGATCATGATCCTGCTATTTTTCTTGTCCTGACCATGAAATTGTTTTCCTGGAATTTTATTATCTGAAAATTGATAAATTGTTGAATTAACGACCTGCACAAGGTCGTCTCTTATTGAACTGACGCCCCAGACCAGGGCGCTAATTGAAAACTAACGCCCCTGTCCAGGGCGCATTTTTGTTAAAATTCCAGAATATTAATTTTTCGTAGAATGGAAATATTGAAGGGACGACTAATGTATAAGTCGTCAAATTGTGAATAAACGCCCCTGAGTAAGGCGTTAATTGGATAGTTAATGACTTAGCTTAAGTCGCTATTTTCTGGATTACTATTTTACACTGATTACAGTCACCGAAGGGTTTTATATATATATATATATATATATATCGGCACTATATTCCAGTCCTTGAATATAGTCCCATGTTTCATGATGTTTTTATCGCACTACCCTCAATTCTCATTGACATACAAGCTCTCCATTGGACATTCCGTTCCTTTGGACTAGCAAGTTAGTCATAGAGACCTCCGTAAGTCTCCTCGCAGCCTTGGATTCCCTCAAGGCTGACTGAGCTGGTTGTACCATAAAAACCCATTACATTATTTGATTGCCATGTCACTATAAAGAAACATGGTATACCGGCCCTCATGTTATGCAAAGTGTGTATCATGAGAATTCTCTTAATAGGATGAGGTTATCATGCCATTTGATGCTGTTCTTATAAACCCCAATTCTATATCAACATTGTTATGATGTTCTTGTAAACCCCAATTCTATATTAAACTTGATGTTCTTGTGGACCTCAATTCTATATAAAGAATGTCCATACTTGCTTGTCAATGTACCCAAGTTAGGGAACCAATTCCACCTAGTTTTATCGATAATCATGATTGTACCGTTATTATCGCCTGTCTATATCAAGTGTCATATTTTGGACTCTATTCTATCCAAGTTTATCCTACATGTCTACAAGCTTTATTCTTGAAATTCCATATTGGCTATACACAAAAGTGGATGTTAAAATACATGATTAATGCCTGCGCATATAGGGCCCGATCTGGTCCTGGGAGGAGCACCCGAAAGTACTTGTGCCCATGGGAGTTGATTGATCACGGTATTGGCATTATACCGAAGTGCATGACTAGCTTGATTGAACATTCCACAAATCTTGTACTTGACTTGATATTACATGACTTGCGTGGCCCGAAAAAGGGTAATTTCATACTTGCTTGCTTGAAACGTGATAGCCAAGTTTCGACATGACATGATGCGTTTACTTGCTTGAATATCTTGATATCTTTTTGATATAAGTTCTTGAAAGTTCATGACTAGTTCTTCTTGCTATCGTATTGTTATACACTCTCTCTATCTTGTCATTTTATGCGAGCATGCATAGCTATAGTGCATTCATGAAAGATGTAATCACTTAAACCCCTTGCTAGTTCTTGGGATATAATTTCCTACTGAGCGTTCGCTCACTTAGTGTTTCCCTACTTTTCAGGTAAGTCCGACGATGAGGGAACTCAATCTGAAGGGGATGGTCAAGAGTGAAAGAGTTAGAGCTACTCAAGCGTCAATTAGTCCTGTCTTTTCTCTATTTTACTTGAGTCAAGCATTGTATTTTATTTTATTGAGTCTAGTATTTGCAAGGGTTTGTAATAGACATATTCTTATTAAAGGAATTAATGGATTGGGTTATCTTTACTTTTGTGCTTCTCTGATTTTGGTGTCAAGTACACTAATACTCTGATTGACATGATTGATATAAACTCGTCGCGCATCTCCGGGTACCTTCCGCGCTCGAGGCGTGACACACACACTACACGACGTCCCTGGTCGGGTTTTCCACTTTGTAGACACCATTTCTCCTTGGCCATGCTTTGAGGGGAAAGTCAAAAGTGTTGCTTCCCTATGGTTTTGATGATGTCTCACACTATAAATCAATCTTCTATCTCTAGATTAATGCTGGTTCATATGCTGTTTCATTATCACATATATCTACACTGTTTGGTTAATATGGACTGTAGTGGGTCGACTCATCAGCAAGGGTGGGTCGACACATCAGAACATTGATAGTCTGGGTACCAAAGTCTATACACCAGCTTGATTTATTAAGTCTGCACATTGCCAAAGTCAGTACAGCTCAACCCTATACATCCTTCCAAGCTTCAACCCTATACACTGGAGTGTCAAGCTTCATGTCTATACACTGGCTGCTGCATTCTCATGAAGTCTACACATCCGATAGTGTAAGTCTATACATCGCCCAGTGTCTTGCGTGCATAGTCTATACAACGCCTACTTCACTCACTCAAAGTCTACACATTGCATGTCAGCAAGCTTGCACACACTAAAGTTCATACATTGCACAAAGTCTTAACATCGCCTCATGCATTATCCTCAGCAAAGTCTGAACATTGTTTCAGAGATAGCTTCAGCCAAGTCTACACATCGACTGGCAGTCTTCATGCTAAGTATATACATTCCTTGACTCCAAGTCTGTACAGCGTCCGCTGTCTAGAATTCTTGAAGTCTGTACATCGGACTGCTTCTTTTGAAGTCTATACATTGGCTCGTTCACTTTTGCAAAGTCTGTACATTAGACTGTGGCAAAGTCTATACATTCAGTTCCTTGGGCGAAGTCTATACATCCCTAAGTCTGCACATTGTCTTCAGCTCAAGCGTTCAAAGCCAAGTCTATACAACGCCAAGTCAATACATTGAACTGTTTCTCCAAGTCTATACACTGGACTTCATTTCTACAAGTCTATACACTGGACTGTGTTTCACCAAGTCTGTACATTCCATATCTTTTCCTACGCTTGGCCAAGTCCATACACTCATACATTTCCCTACGCTTTCCTGGCCAAGTATATACATCGATAAGCCTATACATTGCATTCTACTCAAACGTTCAAAGCCTCAAAGTCTGTAGATCGTGAAGTCTATACATAAGCTCAGGGGCTTTCAAGTCTGTACATTGAACTACTTTTCAAAGTCTGTACAGAGGCTTCAAATTAACAAGTCTGTACATCGGCTTCATTCGCTCAAGTCTATACATCCACAGTGGTTCACCAAGTCTATACATCCTCAGTGGTACTTCCATGTCTGCACAACGCTGAAGCCTTCACAAGTCTATACACTGCTTGAGCCTCACCAAGTCTGTACATCGCTTCAAGCGATTCAAGTCTATACAGACTGCCTTCACATTAAGAGTCTATACATCGGTCCTATAGCCGATCGTCTCATTCAGAACTTTGCAAGTCTGTATAGCCGAGTGTCTCATGCATCGTCTCACTCTGGCAAAGTATATACACTGGCTCAAGCTTGTCGAAGTCTATACATAACCGTTGGGCATCAAGTCTACACACTGCTCACAGTCTTATTAAGAGTCTCACACTGGTTCCAAGTCTGTACACTGGTTAGGCTTCGTGAAGTCTATACAGTGGCTGAAGCTTTGTTAAGTTTACACATTGGTAAGGCTCGTTTGCATTGTTCATCACATGACTATACACTGCCTTTCATGAGCTTATCCATTAAGTCTATACATTGGTTTGGATAGCCCTGAACTAACTAAGTCTATACACTGAGTTCGCTGAAAGACCTCCAAGTATATACATTCTCACATGACACACACACTTGGTTAACTATTGTTTCAACTCTATACACTCTCTCACGTTGTACACACTTACTCAGGTGCTGTTTCTGAAGTCTATACACTTGTGTTAATAGCCTGAACTGACTAAGTATATACATTTCTTCTGTCTCTGTCTACAGGTGATTCAGGCTGATGATTGGGCACGTGAACCGAGGTTGGCACCTGGCACGTGATCCAAGAAACTAGGAACATGACACGTGGATGGCAACCTAGTCAGGATGCTACCATGTAGTCAAAATTCAAATGATCTGGCTAAAAGTTCATGGGCGGGAACCTGGCAGCCACACGCCCAAAATCTGCTATAAATATAGAGCTTCGTCCTTCAGTAGAAGCTTGATCGTGAAAAGAAAAAAGGCAGAAAGCATTTTTGTGTGAGGCTGCACGATCCAGAAAGGAGAAAGAGCAGAGAGTCCTATATTGTCCAGATCTGAGAGGAGTTTGTTCGAGAGAGAGAGAGCAGTGTCTATGGTTTGATGAATTGCTTCCTTTGAAGCTACATTTGTATTGGTTTTCAGAACCGACTGCTTCTTCGTTATCTTTGTTTCTATTTCGTTTCCTTTTATTTTGTTCATTCTTATGATTCGAATTGGTTTCCGTCCGGTGTGTGGAGGAAGGGAGAGGTATCTCCGGTTCTGTTCTAGTTGGTAGCTAGAACAGGTTTCAAGTTCTGTGGGTAGCAGAGCTTGGTTGAGGGATTTGTCTCCCTTGGTTGTTCAAGCTGTGTGGCAGCATGTTGTTCGCAGACTGAGTCTGCAGTGTTCTAGCATCGTCTAGTGGAATCCTCATTCTAGTTGGAGTGAGGGTTGGATGTAGATTGCAGACTGCAATCGAACCACCTAAAAATCGAGTGCCTCTTCTGTGGTTTGCTGTTATTATCTGCACTCTCCATCTGCTTGTCTCTTTGCTTCCATGTGATCAGTTCTTCATTCTCATTCACGTATACTGTCTTGTTTAGTGACTGCATTTGCATTTCTCTGTGTGCGGGTTCAGGAGGGGCGTTAGCAATAGAATTAATTTTCCGCCTAAGTTTTTTACAAATTGGGAGTGATCTATTCATCCCCCCCTTCTATATCACTCTTGCTGCGCTAACAAAAAATCTATGTCCGTCTCTTTCTTCGGCTGAATCCAGGTGTAAGGGGTGAATAAGGAGGCGACGACCAATCTAGGCGCCTTGACGAGAGGAGGTCTCAAATAGGGGTAGTCCGTTATGACCTGACGCCACAAGAAAAAGGAAAAGTGCAAAGAAAAAGAGCAATATATTTGACAAAAGTAAAAGTTTATCTCTAAAGTCCATCAATTATAAATTCCAAAGCTCCAAAAAGAAAAAAATAAAAGCTAGGCATGGCAAGAGTGGCAGTACAGTTTCCCCGCGGGACGTTATGAGCCCGGTCGTATGCGCGCCTAGAGTGGACAAAGGTTCGATGACAGACGCAAAGGCCCCAGTACAACAGACCAAGTCTCTGAATAGGTTAATTGGAGAGGAACTCAAGACCTAAAAACTTATATATCTGGCCTAAGCTTATCCCCGCATTCTATTTTTCCTTTTCAGGACTGAGACAAGTACCTTGGGTATGGCCTTGGCAGAAACACCGTCACGCAAGTTAGGCCCTGGCCAAGGGTTGTCACCCCCATTACACGCCAACCTCGGAAACTCTGAACGAAATTGGGAGGACCCTCATTCCTAGGGAGACAATGGTTTTCAAAATCCAAAAAAAAATCATATGTTTCAAAATCCAAAAAAATCATATATTTCAAAATCTAAAAAATCATATATTTAAAAATCCAAAAAATCATATATTTCAAAATCCAAATAAATCATATATTCCAAAAAAAACAAAAACCAAAAACACCAGATATTTTCAAAAACTCACAAAAATCCAAATGTTTGTAAAAATTCCCAAAATCCAAATACCATCATATGCATTGCATGCATTGCATTGTTTCCATTTTATATTCTTCACCTATTTAATAAGGCTCCACCCCTTGACCAAATATCAAGAAATGGTCAAATTTTAACTTACTTTACGTAAGGGGTTGAGTCTAAGAACAGATCTAACTTGTTTCTTGTCTAAGTGTGTGCAGAACGCAGGTTTAAGCCCAAAACTCAAAACTAACAAATTTCCAGGTTCAGGCATGTAACGCTCCAGCATCAGACCGTCACAGCACTGTAACGGTCCATCTTTCGACCGTCACCCTCTCCCGAAGATTGAAACTCATTTTCTCTCAAGCAAACCCTCTCTGACGTGTCCGCGATCGACCGTCACTTCACTCTAACGGCCTACTATTAGACCGTTACATTCTATAGAGAACAGAAAGTCAGTTTTCTGAGTTCACTCCTTCTGACGGCTCATTGTAAGACCGTCAGACTGTTGTGATAGCCCTATGTAGGACCGTTACAGATTCCAGAAACTCTGCTTTCAGGCCAAGTCAAGCAACAAACTCATGATTCCATCAACTAAGGCACTTCTATATCATTCCATTGAGTTCAATAATACATAAAATTGATTGATAAACTTCAAGTTCAGAAACAGCATAAGAAATTTCAAGCTACATTCAATTTTCTATCCGCAAGAGGCCGGATCTTGCGTAATTCTTTCACATAGCTACGGCGTCCCTCGTCGTCTTCTTCCACTTCTTCTTTCCACGGGCGCACCTTGCTGATCTCGCACATGGTCAGTGCGTTCCGGATCACTCTCTCATCTTCCTCGGTCCCCATCTTCCTAGCTAGAAGGGGAGGGTAGTGTGATAGTGCAGGAACTTCGGTTCGGGGTAGCCCAATTTGAAGGTAGCACCGGTGCGGGTTGTAGATCGCCAAGGTAGTGTTCCCCACTAGCTGTAGATCAAGGCCTGGTCGTCGTGGTACTCTAAGCAAGGTGCTCCGCAAAACTCTTGGACGCATCATGAACTTCTCTATTGGCAAAATGTTGAGGAAGAGGTGCCATTCATCCCGTGTTTTCTTGTCCACCGTCTTGCACTCAACCTGTGAAGAGAATCCAAAGACACCTCCGATATAGAACAAAGGGTGGCTGCCAAAGATCCGACTAGCTGAAGGTATGTCTTCCTTGGGTTGGAACTTCATTCTCACGCCCATCCAACACTCAAGGAGTATCATGGAGCCGAAAAGAGGTCCTCCTAAGCAAGCTGAGCTAAGTCCTTCATAAAGGTATGAAAGGACTGCTTGAGAAATAGACAAGCCCCGCCACAACCCGCTGATGATGCTAAGGTTTTGGATATCTAGGAGGTGGTCGGTGGTAGTAAAAAGGAAGACTTCGCATAAGCAAACTGACACGGCTTTGGCAATGGCTTCATATCTCTCCCACTTGTTCTTACAATGAGAGACTATCCATTGAGCCATGGGTATCAAGTGAATATGGTTTGGGCTGATCATGGTCCTTACATCCTTCGGGTTGTGTATGAAATCACTTAAGATCAAGGATGGGTCAATAGGTTCAACCATATGGCACACTAAATCTTCGTCCCCTACTTTAGTCTTAGCAAGGGCTAGGTTGGTCTCTACCTCCTCCAATAGGACTGTAGCTTCAAAGGAAGGGAAGAGAAAGGTGTGTGTTTGTGGATGCCATAACTCTATAAGGGCTGAAATGCTTGCCCAATCTAAAGACAATTTCTGGAAGTTCTTGGCCAAAACTAGCAAAGGTTGGAGATGCCATGCCCTAAGGATGGATAAAACTTCTAAAGAGAGTTCTTTGACCATGGGAACCACCCACTTTAAGTTGGAGTAATACATTGGACCAGCAAGAGGCTAAAGAAAGAAGAAGAAGAAGAAAGAAGAATTATGAGAAGCATAGAAAAGTGTAGAAATTGATGAACTTTTGAAGTCAATTGGAACTTACCACTCTTTGGGCACTTGAGCCTAGATGCTCGGGGATGGATGTCAATATTTACAGCTCCCCATGCTCCTTCTTGGCTGCTTTAGGACTGGTGTAGACTCTCTCCTCCATGCCCATCGCTCTGAAGCTTCTCTTCATGATGTTCCTTGCCTTTTGATGGAGTTTTCAACCTTTGTAGTAGAGAATTAATCAAAGCTGTGCCTTTTGGACTTGTTCCTAGCTTATAAAGGCTTGATTTTGGTGCTAGGATGATAAGATTGGGGTTAGAAAGCCTTATCCTAAGCCTAGGAGGGTTCTAGTGGGGATTAAGGTCTCCTTCCCTCGAGGTTGGGCTCTGACGGTAGAATCCGTCTCGGAGTACAGTTTGTTCTCTGACGATCTATCGTAAGACCGTCACATCTCCCTGACGCTCCATATTTGGACCGTCAAATTTCCTGCTACACGTCTTTAGCTCAGTTTTGTTGTCGTGTCTAACGGTCTAATCTTAGACCATTACAGATCTCTGACGCTCCATCAATGGACCGTCACATTTTCTACAACAGCTTTCAGTCCATTTTCGCTCTGTCATTTCTGATGGCCTATCCTTGATGCTTTATGTGAACCTGACGCTCCATCAATAGACTGTCACATTCTCTGCTGCAGGTTTTGTTCCCCCTTTTCAGTCCCCTTTGGTCTGGCCTACCGGTCTTACGTTTTGACCACTGTTCTCACTCATCCACACCTATTTCCATCCGTCCGCATTCATTCCCATCCATTCATATGTGCATTCACATATTCATTGCATTCATTCATATCCACATTCACACACCCATTTCATCCACATAAACAAGGTACAAAAAAGATTTCCATTTCATTTCTATCATTCTATTTCATTCACATAAGTCATGTACAAGTGTGGGTGTCAAAAGAAAGAAAATACATCACTCGAGAGGTTTATCTCCCGGGCCCTCACTATCACCGGCACCCTCTTGCCGCTTGGCCGACAGTTCCATGGTACTGTGCTCCTCCTCTCGTGATCATCTCCGATCCGCCTCCTCGTTCCTCCGTCGATCGGAAGAACTAGCCAGGTAGTTTCCTACCGATCCGCTCGGTACTCCACTCCGTGTGCCTCCCGCTGTAGCACTCCGGGATGCACTCAGCACGGGCCCCCGGCTGATCGTCCGGACTGTCCGCTCCATGGCCCAGAGTTCTATCTTTAAGTCATGCACCTGGAGTCGCGCTGCCCGAGCCTTGGTCCGGTATCTATCAAGGTCTACAGTCTGGGTGGCTGCCCGCTCCAATTCTCCACTCAGCCGGGCCACCTCTGCCTGAAGACGCCCTACTTTAGCTTGGGAACGGTCCAGTTCTGCTCGGGTCCACTCGGTCTCTGCTCGAGCTCGCTCCGTCTCGGCCAATGCCACAGTCAGCTCTCTCGCCTACATTAGCATTTTTTTCATCATCATGGTCAGCATTTGCATAAATAAATAAAAAGCATTTAAATCATAAGCATTTAAGTCTAAAGGTTTAGATTCTTACCTGCTCTTTAAGTCTAAAGGTTTAGATTCTTACCTGCTCTTTAAGTCTAAAGGTTTAGATTCTTACCTGCTCTGCGAGGGTTGTTAGGGTGCTAGGCCCGGATACAGAGGGGGGGTGAATGTATCCCTCTATGAATAATTGCCAAATAAAAACTTGGATGCTAGAGATAGACACAGAATAGAACCAATTCGATTCAACTCAAATGCAAACACTTGGAGCGCGCCTATTCAAGCATCTAGCGGAAGCAAAGCAAACAATCAGATCACTGCACAAGAGATTTTTAGGTGGTTCGGTCCACAGACCTACATCCACCCCTCACTCCCAACCGGAGTGAGGCTTCCACTAGCACAAGCTAGAACACTGCAGACTCGGTCTGCGAACAAGGTGCTGCCACACAGCTTGACCAGGGGAACAACCTCCCCTCTTCCTCCCAACCGTTGGGACACCCCAAGTGGCTCCCAGCCACATGGAAACTAGAGGTCGAAGACCTCTCTTCCTCCAGACCAGGGGGGACCCGACCTCAGTCTAGAGGATCGGAAGTACAAAGGTAATCAGAAAACAACAAAAAATAATAAACAAAAATAACACAACAATCAGAAGGCTGTAAAGATGAAAACACAGATGTGGCTCTCAACGGAGCTGACTGGCCTGGATCTGATCCACGGTCCAGTAGGACCTAGTCTTCAGATGAAGCTTCTTCTTCCTCTTCTCTTCTCTCTCACTTTCTTTTTCTCTTAACCCTCACGAGCTCTCTAACTCTCTCTTACTCTTCTTCTCCTTCTGCTCTTCTTCTCTTTCTTTTCTTCTTCTTTCGCAGGCTCTCTCCATCTCTTCTCTTCTCTAGATCGAGTACTCTCTGCTGCTCTCAGACTGGATGTATAGGCTTTGCTCATTTTCTTTCGATCAACCTTCTTCAGTGGAAGAAGGCTCATATATATATAGCAGCAGCAGCCCCTGGGCGTGTGGCTTCCACATTTTCCCGCCCAAGGAATTCGCCAGATCCGAGGCAGCTTCATCCACGTGTCAGCATCTGCATACCTCATCCTCCTGGGATCACGAGCCAGGTCATCAATCTCAGTAAGAATCCCTGTCAGACATAGCATCGGATAAGTCATCAGTTTAAGTCTGAACAACCTGTACATACTCTGTGAATGTAAGGCATTGTATAGACTTCAGAAATCAATATAGCAAGTGTGTACAGAGTGAGGGCGTGTATAGACTTAGCAATCTTCATGCGTGCTAAGTGTATATACTTGCTGAAGAGTGTATTATGATAACAGAAGAGTGTGTAGACTAAGGCCTTCTGTTCAAGACAAAAGCCAATGTACAGACTTCATGCTGTACAGACTTGATGTTGATCAAGACACCTTTGGACATCAGCCCAAGGCGTCAACCCTTCCAACGTGCAGCGTCGACGCAGTGAACAAGATAGGTGATGAACAATACAAGCACTAGCTTTTCCAATGTGTAGACTTCATGAGATGCAATGCAAACTCTGTACAGACTTTACTCAATGTATGGACATCACATAAGAAGCCAACGGCTGTACAGACTTAGGCAACCTTCAACTCACTGTGATGAATAGACTCTGAAGGACAACAGCCAATGTATGGACTTGCTCAGCCTGAGCCACTATGTAGACTTCAGCTCAAGGCCAGTGTATGGACCTGATGAGACACTCACGAGTGTGTAGACTTAGAGTGAGGCAAATAGTGTAGCACAGCAACAGACTGTATAGACTTTGGCAAAGGCATGAGACGTACCCTAAGACGATGAAGTCTGTATAGACTTTACTATGTATGGATGCTCAGTGAGACGCAAGTTGAGATGATGCAGTGTACAAACTTCATGTAATGCATGCAGACGTTGAACAATAGATTGTGCAGACTTTGCCATGAGACGCTGAACAAGACACTCCAATGAATAGACTTGCTGGATGCACTGTAGACAATGTATAGACCTTGAAGGCTAACAAGCGTCCTCGGTGTACAGACTTGGGCTGTACAGACTTTGACTCAAATGTGCATATGAGACGCTGAATGAGACAATTCACTGTATAGACTTGGCCTAAGACAATGCATGAGACGGACTATGTATAAACTTGCGTTACTATAGCAATGTATATACTTCATGAACAGACGATGTATCTACTTGGAGTTGATGCATGCTGTGCAATGTACATACTTTGAAATCATGCAGGCTGATGTGCAGACTTCAGTTGAAACAATGTAGCTACAATGCAATGTACATACTTCATGCAATACAAAGCAGACCAAAGTACAGACTTCCTAAATGCTTCAAGACCATGCACATCAAATGTCTAGACTTCACGAGGTGAACGGCTGTACATACTTCCTATGTGAAGACAGCCGCTGTACAGAGTTTGTTGAAGTGTAAAGGAGTTGAGTGTATAGACTTCGCGATGTGAAGACTTTGTCAAAGATAGCAGGCCGATGTACAGACTTGAGCGAGTCAAGGTCTGTATAGACTTGAAGATCATTCAGCGACCAATGTATGGACTTTCTAATGGAAAGGCTGTACAGACTTGAAACAATGGAAGACAACGAGTGTATAGACTTTGAAGTGCAACGTAGGTAAAACTTCCAATGTTCAAACTTCAAAGATGAACGTAGGTAATGAACCCAATGTGTAGACTTGGAAGTGCAATGTAGGAACAGATGCCAATGTACAAACTTTGGCAAGTAACGATGTATAGACTTGCACAGTTCCAGTTGAAGAATGTATAGACTTTACCTATTAAGTGTGGCTGTACAGACTTGGAGAGTTGAAGCCAATGTACAGACTTGTTGATATCAAACCGATGTACAGACTTGCAGATACGAAGCCAATGTACAGACTTTATGATATGAAGCCAATGTGCAGACTTGCAGATGCGAAGCCGATGTATAGACTTTAAAAGGTGTGAACAACAAGGAATGCTGTACAGACTTTATGAGCACTGTCCAGTGTATAGGCTTGATGCCTCGAAGGCGATGTATAGACTTGTAATAAAGCTTACAGAAGGCGATGTATATACTTGGATGCCCAACGCCAATGTACTAACTTTGAAGAGAAGACAAATGTATGGACTTGTCTTGAGATGCTGCATGAGACGGTGCAGGATGTATAGACTTGCATGAGACAGTCAGTGCGACGCTCAGCAATGTATAGACTTTGAAATGACTGAAGAGGATGTACATACTTCAAGAGATGTAGCATGCCAATGTATAGACTTCATGAACAAACACATGATGCAATGTGTGGACTTGGTGACACATGCAGACAGATGAGTGTACAGACTATGCCAGCAAGCTAGACGATGTGTAGACTTAGAAGTGCCTGCAGCTGTGCAATGTGCAACCAGTGTATGGACTTGTCGTGCCTACACAGGGCGTTGTACACACTTGCTGCCTGATGCAAATGTGCAGACTCTATAAATGTATGCAGCAGATAAATAGTCTGAACTTCAAATGCAATGACTCACAGTGTAAGAAGATAAACTGACTGAACATATGAAAGACTGAATGAACATTCGAATGACAGACTGAATATAAGAATGACGGAATATAGAATGACTGAATAAAAACATGGTGACTCACAGTGATTAACTCACATTAAAACCAATCATCACAAACCCCTAAAGCCAATCATTAAAACCACAAGCCACAGGGGCCAGGGGCACAACAATCTCCCCCTTTTTGATGATGGCAACAATACACAGTGAGTCATTCTAATGATGTAATACATTCTTATGAAAGTCATTCTGATTACTCAAACTATTCTCCCCCTTTGACTTCATCAAAAAGAAAATAGTTTGAGAAGTGAAAGCAAACCAGCATGCAATGATTGAATAAAATACTCCCCCTTTGGTAAAGATCTCCCCCTTTGATATAATCAATGTGAATGCAGATGCAGAAGGAGATACCAAAATGCAAGAACACAATGCTCCCCCTTTAAGAGTTTCTATGCCGCATGTTACATATGACATAGAAGCTCCCCCTCAATAAGTGGAATCTTATGAGATGGATAACAAGGAGAGGTTCAGGTCAATGAATCAATGATATTGATCAGAAGAGTTTCAAGTAGCAGATTTTCAAAGAAGCTCCAATCTCAATAACTTCAGTCAGATTTTCAGAGAGATAGCAATCTCATAAATCCAAAACATAAGTTTTCAAAGTCCTCTATTATAAGGGCTTATGAATGAGTTTTATTGAACAGCATGGTTTAAACTGGATGTATGCAGAGTTTATCAATAAAATTCTGTATTGATATCTAAAACCATGGTTTAATAAAGATGAACCAAGCCCTCATATTTATCTTGATAAAACTCCCTTTCTCTTACACAATCAAATTTATTGACTTCTTTCGGAATTACATGTATCAGTATTGAAATCAAGCAATTATGAAGTCATATGATTTTGTCTAGGGTTGTAGCAATTTGATTTTTGCATCAATATTTAGATATTTCAATTTGTTTAACAATTTTCTTGCTACAAATTTTACGAGCACTCTAGTTCAGTGCACACATTGTAACTAGAGGATATACCTTGATTAGAGGCCAATATCCCTAAGCTCTTAGTGTGACTAACTGTCATGCTTTATGTGAACAGAGTTAGCATTTACACATCATGACACACTACAAATCATTTTTTAATGAGTGAGTTGTATTTCTCAGTGTGCATGCCATTGCTCTGCCTGATTTTTAATGAATTTTATGCAGAGTTAACTAAGGCACCTCATGACACAGTCCTTTGGACTTGTGTTTCTCAGTGACCAATGTCATTGCTCTGAAAGTTATAACCCTTTAGACATTTCAGAGACATTCATTTGCTTCAAATCAATAATAGTTTCATGTACTTAACCAATTAAAGTCATGTATTCAAAAGTGCAGATTTCAGAAATTTTTCACAAGACACAGCATGAAACAAATGGTTAAGGTTTATTAAACATGCTTCAGATATTTTTAAGAGATTTTAAAGTTAAACTCCATGAACATTAAACTTAAACCACATGAGTTATTTCAGACATTCATAAAACTGTATAATAGAAGATTTTGAGTTCAAAATTTTCAGATTTATGTTCGAGATAGCCCATTGAAATCTTCATGAAGGATTGATGGAATTCTGAACCCAAATGATACCAATTAATAGGAGGAATACCAATTGTTAAGAGAGATTGTGAAGCTCAAAGTTTTCAGAATATGATTAAGGTTTGTCAACAAAATCAGTAAGAGAGGATATGCAATGAGTTCTGACACATGTATGCATTTGACAACCTATATGCAATGCATTGACTCCCCCTCACAATATGCATTCAAACTCTCTTTTTGGCATTTTCAATATAAGGAAATGCAATGCATTATATGTATGCAGGGACATGCAAAGACTCAACATTGAATGCTATGCAAGGATATGTAACTAACTCCCCCTGAAAACATGTAATGTTTGTACTGAAAACTGAACATATGATACCAAATGATTCATGCACATTCAGACTGTCCTATCAAGCAAAATGACGCATGGTACTTGGCGGAGCACTTGGTCTAAAAGATCACCTCACACATAGTAAGAACCTCCAGACAGACCTCCTTGCCTTTTGGTACCTTACCATTTATATACCATTGAGGTCATGCAAATTTATTCAACATGCAGTCTTATATGCAATTCAGAATTTCAGTGAACTATTGCAACACACAAGTTTCAAGTCACACTCATAAGCAGTTCAGATTTTTCAAAAAATTCAAAATGCAATTTGTTTTTAGAGTTTATGCATAACACAATTATTAAGCAATTGTAATTAGCCTATGTATGCATCAGATAAAGACAACCCTTTTTAATGTGATATTTGCACAGAACTCTCAGCAAATGCATGATCAGAAAATAATGTACATGGCGAATGATGAATGAAAATGCAAAAACAGATTTAACTTGCTATGCATTAAAACTAAAAGCAAGAGGAGCAGGAAGTTTACCTGAAAGGTTCAGTATGGGGTTTTCTTCTTGAGTGCCTTGGATCATTACCCCTTTTTATTCCAGTCCCAAGGCACACCTGCATAGCAATGTTATTTTACACAAACAGGTGCCCAAGAAGTGTTGGGTCCTGACAAAACAGTATTACTCCTAGCAGGTTTTCTCAGCACATTTCTAGGAGCAGTTTTCAGATCTGATTTATGCACATTCTTGTTAGCATGAATTCTATGTGCATAAGCATGAGATTTCTTGTTAACAGAATAAAAATTCTGTTTGCCAAAATCAGTTTGGTTTTGATATCCTGCCAGCCAACAGGTTGCAGCCTTGTGACCTGGCTTCCCACAGTTATAACATGAAAGTTTTGCAAATTGTCTTACAGGGAATTTAACATGTTTGAGATTCATATTTCTACCCTGAATATGCCAACAGTCCTTGACTGTATGGCCATACTTCCCACATTTGAAGCACTCATTGTGCTTGCCTCTAAAAACATTACTTCCAAAAACATTTCCATTTGCAGGGAGTTTAACAGTTTTAGAATTGAATTGTTTACCCTGAGCATGCCAACAGTGGGCTGCAATGTGGCCCATCTTGCCACAGTGAAAGCATGAAGTAGAACTTTTCTTACTAGCATTCAGCCAGCATTCAAATCTCTTATGACCTAATTTTCCACAATTAAAGCATGTCATATACTGGTATATTGGAATAGACTTGTTCTTGTTAAGAGCATGATCGTTTGCATGAAATTTATTCTTATCACTAACAAACCAGCATTGTGAAATTTTGTGTCCTAGTTTACCACAATGAAAGCACTCAATTCTCCTTTTCTGAGATGAATGATTTTTATCATGCTATCTCCTAGCATTCTTATCATCCTTCTCCATCAACTTACACTCATGCATCAGATGTCCAGCTTTATGACAGTAATGACAGATAATCTTCTTTTTAGATGCATGTGAGTGTGTGTGAGGACTGTGATCAGCAAACACTGATGAACCCTTTTCATTTATTTTCTGATTTACAGTCCTTTTCTAATTTTTATCCTCTTTTCCTATTTTCTTAGCCTTGTACTGAATTGGGGATGAAGTAGAAAGCTTTTCCTGTTCAGAGGTTTTAATGAAAATAGTTTTCAACTTGGATCCATCAACCTTTTTCAACTTTTCAGTTTGTTTCTGATTTTTCTGATAATTTGGTTGTTTATTTTCTGAGGTGGTGGCTACATCTGATGCTTTGATAAAGGATGTCGTCAGCTTGTTTTCAAGAGCCTTTTTATTGACATTGTTGTAGCCTAACCCTTCCCTTTGAGTATTGACCTTAACTCCTAACAACCTATCCAGATTTTCTTGTCCACTTACAAACTTTGACAGAGAGTTCTTTAAGTCTTGGATTTCATTTTCTAAAGAGGTGATTTGTAACTCATAACTGGCAATCTCTTGCTCACTACAATTCATAGCTTCATTCAAAACTTTGTTAGCAGTTTTATATTTCTCAATTTCATTTTCAGATTGCTCAGTTTATCAGAATCTTCAAAGCAAACACTTTTACCTCTTTCTAAAGCTAGAAGTCTCTCAGACATAGTGGAGTTCAGCATTTTCAATTTCTCATTTTTTTGCTTAAGTTTGTCATTCTGAACTAATTCATTTATTAGAAGCTGATCTTCTGAATTAGTTTCAAGTTTTCTTCCAGCCTTGAATTCCTTCAAATCTTTTTCCTTCTTTTCCATGTTTTTCTGTAATTCCACATTCACAGATTTGATGGCTTCAAGTTTTTCAGCAAGCAAGTTTTTCTCCTGCTCAAGTTTCTCAAATTTTTTATCATTTTTATTAACAGATATTCTCAGAGAATCATTTTCAGATTTCAGCTTGTTTAAATCTGAGTTCACACTTTCAAAGTTTTTCAGTAATTTTTCATATTGGTCATGATAGTCAACAAGAGTCTGATTATCATTATCTGAGTTGAATTTTTCTTTGAGATCAGATATCACATTTATATGATCTTGATTTTCAATTTTCAATAATGAGACTTATTTCTTCAATATTTGAAAATCAGACATACAGGCATCATGGATATTTTTCAATTCAACACAATTTCTACAAGGAGAGCTTGAACTATCTAAAGCAGTACCCTTCTTCAATTTTTTATACTGTTTTCTTAACAGTTCATGAGATTCAAATAATTCAGCATATGCATTCTCCCAATCTTCTAGAGAAAAATTCTCGAAGAGATTTACCTCATCATCATCATCTTCTTCAGTTTGATTGCTGCCTTGATCGCTGCCACTTTGATTTCTTCTATTGGCCATCATGCAGCTTGTTTGATTTCTTTTCCCGGCTCTCTTCATCATCTCTAACATATCCCTTGCAGATCTGCAATCAAGGAAACATGAGTGAAAGGCTTTGTCAGTGGCTGCTTTCATCAGATTTATAGCTGTCTGATTCTCCTCATACATTGATTTGTGACTGTCAGTCCATTTGGACCTTTTCTTTGGTAATTCATGAGGACCATGTGAAATCACTTTCCACAGGTCTGGATCAACAGATTTAACATAACTACGTAAAGCACTGTGCCACTGGTTGAAATCAGAACCACTAAAGACTGGTGGACAAGCCATTGAAACAGATAGCCGATAGATTCAATGCAATAAGAATATTTATTCACTAAAACAAATTAGCACTTAAGACTGCAAGATCGATCTGCAGGTCGCTGGACCTTGTATGCAGAAACCTTGCTCTGATACCAACTGTTAGGGTGCTAGGCCCGGATACAGAGGGGGGGTGAATGTATCCCTCTATGAATAATGGCCAAATGAAAACTTGGATGCTAGAGATAGACACAGAATAGAACCAATTCGATTCAACTCAAATGCAAACACTTGGAGCGCACCTATTCAAGCATCTAGCGGAAGCAAAGCAAACAATCAGATCACTGCACAAGAGATTTTTAGGTGGTTCGGTCCACAGACCTACATCCACCCCTCACTCCCAACCGGAGTGAGGCTTCCACTAGCACAAGCTAGAACACTGCAGACTCAGTCTGCGAACAAGGTGCTGCCACACAGCTTGACCAGGGGAACAACCTCCCCTCTTCCTCCCAATCGGAGGGACACCCCAAGTGGCTCCCAGCCACTTGGAAACTAGAGGTCCAAGACCTCTCTTCCTCCAGACCAGGAGGGACCCGACCTCAGTCCAGAGGATCGGAAGTACAAAGGTAATCAGAAAACAAAGGAAAACAATAAACGAAAATAACACAGCAATCAGAAGGCTGTAAAGATGAAAACACAGATGTGGCTCTCAACGGAGCTGACTGGCCTGGATCTGATCCACGGTCCAGTAGGACCTAGTCTTCAGATGAAGCTTCTTCTTCCTCTTCTCTTCTCTCTCACTTTCTTTTTCTCTTAACCCTCACGAGCTCTCTAACTCTCTCTTACTCTTCTTCTCCTTCTGCTCTTCTTCTTCTTTCGTAGGCTCTCTCTATCTCTTCTCTTCTCTGGATCGAGTACTCGCTGCTGCTCTCAGACTGGATGTATAGACTTTGCTCCTTTTCTTTCGATCAACCTTCTTCAGTGGAAGAAGGCTCATATATATAGCAGCAGCAGCAGCAGCCCCTGGGCGCGTGGCTTCCACGTTTTCCCACCCAAGGAATTCGCCAGATCCGAGGTAACTTCATCCACGTGTCAGCATCTGCATACCTCGTCCTCCTGGGATCACGAGTGAGGTCATCAATCTCGGTATGAATCCCTGTCAGACATAGCATCGGATAAGTCATCAGTTTAAGTCTGAACAACCTGTACAGACTCTGTGAATGCAAGGCATTGTATAGACTTCAGAAATCAATATAGCAAGTGTGTACAGAGCGAGGGAGTGTATAGACATAGCAGTCTTCATGCGTGCTAAGTGTATATACTTGCTGAAGAGTGTATTATGATAACAGAAGAGTGTGTAGACTAAGGCCTTCTGTTCAAGACAAAAGCCAATGTACAGACTTCATGCTGTACAGACTTGATGTTGATCAAGACACCTTTGGACATCAGCCCAAGGCGTCAACGCTTCCAACGTGCAGCGTCGACGCAGTGAACAAGACAGGTGATGAACAATGCAAGCACTAGCTTTTCCAATGTGTAGACTTCATGAGATGCAATGCAAACTCTGTACAGACTTTACTCAATGTATGGACTTCACATAAGAAGCCAACGGCTGTACAGACTTAGGCAACCTTCAACTCACTGCGATATACAGACTCTGAAGGACAACAGCCAATGTATGGACTTGCTCAGCCTGAGCCACTATGTAGACTTCAGCTCAAGGCCAGTGTATGGACTTGATGAGACACTCACGAGTGTGTAGACTTAGAGTGAGGCAAATAGTGTAACACAGCAACAGACTATATAGACTTTGGCAAAGGCATGAGACGTACCCTAAGACGATGAAGTCTGTATAGACTTTACTGTGTATGGATGCTCAGTGAGACACAAGTTGAGACGATGCAGTGTACAAACTTCATGTAATGCATGTAGACGTTGAACAATAGAATGTGCAGACTTTGCCATGAGACGCTGAACAAGACACTCCAATGAATAGACTTGCTGGATGCACTGTAGACAATGTATAGACCTTGAAGGCTAACAAGCGTCCTCAGTGTACAGACTTGTGCTGTACAGACTTTGACTCAAATGTGCATATGAGACGCTGAATGAGACAATTCACTGTATAGACTTGGCCTAAGACAATGCATGAGACGGACTATGTATAAACTTGCGTTACTGTAGCAATGTATATACTTCATGAACAGACGATGTATCTACTTGGGGTTGATGCATGCTGTGCAATGTACATACTTTGAAATCATGCAGGCTGATGTGTAGACTTCAGTTGAAACAATGTAGCTACAGTGCAATGTACATACTTCATGCAATGCAAAGCAGACCAAAGTACAGACTTCCTAAATACTTCAAGACCATGCACATCAAATGTCTAGACTTCACGAGGTGAACGGTTGTACATACTTCCTATGTGAAGATAGCCGCTGTACAGAGTTTGTTGAAGTGTGAAGGAGTTGAGTGTATAGACTTCGCGATGTGAAGACTTTGTCAAAGATAGCAGGCCGATGTACAGACTTGAGCGAGTCAAGGTCTGTATAGACTTGAAGATCATTCAGCGACCAATGTATAGACTTTCCAATGGAAAGGCTGTACAGACTTGAAACAATGGAAGACAACGAGTGTATAGACTTTGAAGTGCAACGTAGGTAAAACTTCCAATGTTCAGACTTCAAAGATGAACGTAGGTAAAGAACCCAATGTGCAGACTTGGAAGTGCAACGTAGGAACAGATGCCAATGTACAAACTTTGGCAAGTAACGATGTATAGACTTGCACAGTTCCAGCTGAAGAATGTATAGACTTTACCTATTAAGTGTGGCTGTACAGACTTGGAGAGTTGAAGCCAATGTACAGACTTGTTGATATCAAACCGATGTACATACTTGCAGATGCGAAGCCAATGTACAGACTTTATGATATGAAGCCAATGTACAGACTTGCAGATGCGAAGCCGATGTACAGACTTTAAAAGGTGTGAACAACAAGGAATGCTGTACAGACTTTATGAGCACTGTCCAGTGTATAGGCTTGATGCCTCGAATGCGATGTACAGACTTGTAATAAAGCTTGCAGAAGGCGATGTATCTACTTGGATGCTCAACGCCAATGTACTGACTTTGAAGAGAAGACAAATGTATGGACTTGTCTTGAGATGCTGCATGAGACGGTGCAGGATGTATAGACTTGCATGAGACAGTCAGTGTGACGCTCAGCAATGTATAGACTTTGAAATGACTGAAGAGGATGTACATACTTCAAGAGATGCAGCATGCCAATGTATAGACTTCATGAACAAACACATGATGCAATGTGTGGACTTGGTGACACATGCAGACAGATGAGTGTACAGACTATGCCAGCAAGCTACACGATGTGTAGACTTAGAAGTGCCTGCAGCTGTGCAATGTGCAACCAGTGTATGGACTTGTCGTGCCTACACAGGGCGTTGTACACACTTGCTTCCTGATGCAAATGTGCAGACTCTATAAATGTATGCAGCAGAGAAACAGTCTGAATTTCAAATGCAATGACTCACAGTGTAAGCAGATAAACTGACTGAACATATGAAAGGCTGAATGAACATTTGAATGACAGACTGAATATAAGAATGACGGAATATAGAATGACTGAATAAAAACATAGTGACTCACAGTGATTAACTCACATTAAAACCAATCATCACAAACCCCTAAAGCCAATCATCAAAACCACAAGCCACAGGGGCCAGGGGCACAACAAGGGTAGCCTTGGCCTCCTCGGCTCGAGCTACGGCTCGGGTAAAATCTGCATCTCGCTCAGCCCGTCCCCCGGCAGGCTGTGAAGAGGAGGACGGTGCATCTGTTCCGGTCCTCTGGGCTCCCTCGACCCGCTGCATTTAGAAGTCAAAGTTAGCCATTTGCATCATAAGCATTTAAGTCTTAAGTGTAGAAACTCACCAAAAGCTCCAAGGCAGCCCGGTACTCGTCCCGCTGCTGGATGGTGGCATGAAGGAGTCCCTCGAGCTCGGCTATTCTTCCCTGTGGGTCTAGCTGCATTTAGAAAGCATATGTCAATGCATATAGAATTATTAATTTAAATAGATAGAGTTTTGAGTTTAGAAGTTCATACCGGCCGTCGAGTGCCTCTGAACACCTGGTCGCCATACCGGTGGGAGTAAGCCTTGAGGTAGGTCTCGTTGCTGTTCGCCCGGTGTTTCACCACCCGGCCTCTTTTGTTCCAATCGTGCACATATTTGGCCTTCCGGGTGCACCAGTTGACGTCTCCGCTAATGCCCTTTGAAGATTTGCCCGGGCACTCATCATCTCTACGGGGGAACGTCACCTTTGACTGATGAAGTCCCTATGTCCTCATGATCAACCGGTAGTGCAGGGGCTCAATCACGTTGATGCAGTGAAGCCATATGTCTCACGCGCTGTATGCCAGGGACGCCTTCACCCAAGGCTGTCCCTCATAGCCCTCATCCTGGTATGGGGTCCATCTCACCTGAAAAGGTCGTGTTAATCCATTTAGAAGCATTCATGAGCATTTAGAAAGCATTTTTGTAGCATTTAAGAGCATATAGAAAGTTTAAGTTTTGAGCTTACCGCTATGTGTGCGAATGAGTCAAGATCATCCTGGATGGCCCGGGTCAGCCTGTTGATCGATCCCGTGTCCCTCGCTACCACCCATCGCCTCGCGATCGGAATCCGCTCGGGATGTAGCTAACTACCTCGCCCAATCCCTGGGAGGTACACGAAGCTCCAGATCTACATTTAAAGTCGAGTATCAGTAAATTGCATCATTTGCACTTGCATAATCATAATCATATAGAAAGCATCTAGAGTTCAACATTTACCTATAGGAAAGGTGAGAAGTCGCCCAGCATCATCTGTCAGCCTGTGGTGCTGAGCGACTCGAAGAGGAAGGTAAGCACTACCGCTTCCCATGCGTACTTCCCCACTCTGCTCAAATCCTCTAGCAGTGGCAGTAGCCTGCAACGGATCACGTCGGCTCGGGTCGAAAAAAGCAACTTTTCGAACAACAGCATCAAAAATTGTCTCAAGACTCGATCTCCCTCCTTCCTGCCTCTGCCACAACTCGTGGGCGTACCTGCTCTATCACTCGGTCTATATGCTGCTCGGGGAGCTCACCGACTGCTATAGCCGCTCCTCTCAGTCCCAATCTGTCCTGTAGTCTCGACCTCGAGAGCTGGGATGATGTGTGCCCCAGCCTGATCAGATCTAAGCTCAGTAGCTCTTGGAACATCTCCCGGTAATCTCCATATGTCCACCCGGTCACTGCTGCTCCGTGGACTCACAATCCGGTGATCCTCGCCATGTCTTCTAATGTGGGGATCATGTGGCCCCATGGGAAGATGAAAGCCCGGCTCACGGGGTCCCACCTCTCGTGTAGTGCATACAAGAGCGCGGTATCCGTCCTCGTCACCTCGATGCTAAGCACCTCGGCGAATCCCATCCCGGCCAATCTCTCCCGTTGGTACTCGGGCAATGCCTGGTATACCGCCCGGATCTGGAGCCAAGAGATCCTGGTTCTTCTTTTTCCCTGAACATATGTAGAGCATAAGTCAGTCATTCAATCATAATTTCATTGCATTATATTACATTTATATAAAATAACAAAAAAAAATGAATAACTGAAAAATCCCAAAAATTGCTTCTGCTTCTGGTTTCTCTGATGGCTCTGGGTTGATGCGTCACAGTTCTCTGACGCACCAGGGGTGGTGCGTCAGGACTGTGACGGTCGCTGCAACGACCGTCACGTTCTCTGCAATAGGGCGTTATCCCCTTCATTTTCCTTGGCTCCTAAAATGGCCATAGAAGGCCTATAATTGTTCCTAAGGGGTTCGCAGACCCATTTCTACCCTCCCATCATACATGCATATATACAAAAATTAAAAATTAGGGTTTTAAGGTGGACGACCTACCTCGGGGTCTTGGCTCCTTCTCTTCTTTTTTCCCCTCGCCGTGGTCGCTACCCCGCTAATGGACTCTCCCATGTCTTTTTTAGCCTCCTCCACAGTCATGGGGGAAGCTTCCTCCGTTGGTTCGTTTGCCGGAGGTCTCACCGCCGGTGGAGTTTTCTCTTGTTCTATCCGGCATGGGAGGCGCTTAATGGCTTTCCTCTTCTTCCCCTTCTCTCTCGCCTTCGGTGGTTGGGAGGGCTCGTCGTCGGGCATCGTTTGTTGGACAGAGGGTCGCCAGTAGGTGTTGAGGTTTTGGTGTGGTTTTATGTTTTGGCGTTTATGAGCGAATGAGGGTGGGTGACCGTTCGGTTTGTTTTTTTTTGAACGCTCAGGAAATGTGACTGTCTATCGTGAGACCGTCACACTACTCTGACGCGTCCTTTTTAGACCGTTAGGTCATTTGAAACGATGTCTTGAAGGATGTGAACTGTCAGACTCTGACGGCCCGAGGTGGATCCGTCAGGGACTTCTAACACACCCTTACTGGACCGTTACATGCTTCAGAGTGTTTGATGAATGATGATGCTTTATTTATCATAAATTTCATGCTTAATGATTATCTTGTTAATGCAATTTGTGCTTATTGAATGGGTATGCTTGATTCTATTCTTTGTTTATATTATTGTTGTTGGCTAACCCTTTCTTGTTGCAAAATTTAAGCCATCATACATTCACTCGCCAGGAAGGTAAGTCAGGTATTGTATCCCGATTCCTTATCCCTTAATGCATTACTATATGTTATGTATGATATATTATCTCGAGAACCGGCTAGTCATTCATGTGTTCTGGGATCTGATGTTCCCCTTAAACAAAAATGATGATGATCTAAATACACGTGATTAATCGTTGGATAGGCCGTTAGGTTGGAAAAGCTTGGGGACGATGGTTCTGTCTTGCACGCCGTGGTTGCAGATGTTGTCCTGACCCTAGTTTCTCCGGTCTAGCAATACTATTCTTGAGTATCTTGTTATTCTATCTTTATTTGCATTTGTTTTAAATGATTTCTTTTTCCTTTAGCCCAACATGCATCATACGCATCTTTTGAGCATTCGTGAGCCTCATCTGTCCAGGTGTCTCAGTAATGGTGAATAACTATGTGTTTAATGATCTCGAATAAGGAGAGTCATTCCTCTCTGAATTGGAAGGTTTCCTTCGATCATCTCGATTGATTTGGTTAGCTGAAAATTCTTGTCTGGAGTTTAGTTAATCGTCTCTTTCCTTTCCGTTGCTCCGGCCGCTGGCCGTGTTTTCCTTTCCTTAGTTGTTATTCCTCCAGACATGTGTCGTTTGGTTGCCTTTCCTTGTGATTAGTTCAAAGCTTTCTAGAAAATTCTTGTCGCTTGTTGGTTGAGAACGGGTGTTGTTTGCCTTAACGCCCGCTTTTTAGTCCGCTCCACTTCATTTTTGCTTCATCTCCATATTCCATTTTCACTTTCGCTTCACCTCCGCTCGCTCCCCTGCAAAGAGGATATTAAGGAGGTGCATCTGTTGACACCCGTTTTATGACCAATAAGTTGGGTCATCTCCTTGTTCATTCTATATGATGCTCCGAGTTGTTCACCTTTATTGGGCCTTCTTGGTCAATTTGAGATCTATATCATGAGTCATATCTCCTTGGTTGGGTCTGGTTCCTTATCCCTTTCCGCTGGACGAAGCTTAGCAAACTCTCATTTCATTTATACTCTATTATCTCTAACGGTCCTTTGATGGGGCGTTACAGTGCTCTGGCGCATCTTCCTTGGTCCGTTACATCCTTGCAGAGTCCTTAAGCTTAAGGCTTCTTTCAAACTTATCTTTTTAGCTCATCCGTTGAGTGTGACGGTTTATCGTGCGGCTGTTACATGCATTGTGACACGTCTACCCTTGACCGTTACCTTCTTGAAGAGTCCTATGTTAGCAAACTTCTCCCGTTGATCTTATCTTATAGTGGATAGGGTTGTGTGACGGTCCAAGACTGGAGCGTTACATTAGTGTGGCGGTCTATCGTGCGGCCGTGATGAGAACATCACCTCCTATTTCATCCGGCATGGTCTAGCCATTTAATTTTGAGTCCAATGTAATTTTTATTTGAGTCATTGATGTAATTTTAATTTTATTAGAGTCATGTCCCTAGGTCTAGCATTTATTTTCCTATGTTTGAGTGTCATTAGAATGTGTAATGTGCTAATTGGGCCCATTTCTTCGGGCTTAGCCCAATGAGCTCCCCTACCCCTTCGGTTATTTGTCAATGAGTCTTTTGTCAGGGTCTTTTGTAGAAATGTGGGTTTCCTATATATAGGACCCCATTTCCTCCATTTGAACTTAATGAATGAATGAATACAAAGCCTTCTATTTGAGTGTTCAAATCTAGTTTAAGGAGTGATTCCTCTAGTTTTTGGGTGAGAGACCCTAGGGGAGAGATTCCCCACCCATTCCCCTCTTAATCTCTCTATTTCACCCCTCTTTCTCTCTCCTCCAACCCCAATTTCGAATTTCCTTCTCTCTCCTCCCCTCCCCAACCACCTCCACTAGCTACCCACCTCATTCAATACCCCTCCACTTCCCCAAGTTGCCATTACTCCACCTCCATTGTCCCTAGGTGGCATCTCCTCCACTTCCAACATAATCTCCTCCCTCCCAATGCAATGCCACTAGTTCCCACACAACCCTCCACCTCCCTAGGCCAATTCAAATTTGAAATCCACCTTCCCTCCATGTTTTGGCCGCCCCCCTCTCCTCCTTTCTAGTCTTGGTCGCCCCTCTCATCTCCCTCCATTCACCTCCATTGACTCCACCTTCCCCTACCTCCAGCTGAGGACCTGCCCCACTGCCCCTCCCATCCTCTTCCTATCTCCATTAGCATTCCCCATCCCTCCATACACACTACTTCTTCCACCCCATCACCCCTCTCATACATACACCTCCCCCATCTCCTTCTTTAGAAGCCAACACAAGAGCTGCAGGTTGCTGTCCACAGGTTACAGACAAATCAGTCTGTTGCAGCGACCACCACGACGCCATCCGGACGAGTTTGAAGACACGAGAGCCATTGTTGGAAGCGTCTATGGGTCTTCTTCGCAACAAAAGTGGTCTTGTCTTCATCGGAGCTCGGGGCTGTTCAGAAACTCCGTTCTCCCCCGACTGCGCGGAACAGATCCTGCTGAGCAACGGAACCGGATTGAGAGTCCTGCCACGTCAAACCTCTGAGGAATCAGTCTACCATTTCTTCTACAAAGTTCTACTTCTCCCTGTCTATTTTCAGAATCAGGAAGCGGAGTTCCATTTGGCCTCCGGTGGCCGAAGTTACCATTTTTTTCCCTCTGCTGCGTCGCTCTGCTACAACACAGTCTGCTTCGACCTGTCAGCAGTGTTCGGCGTCCTCAGACCTCCCCCAACATCGGAAGGCTTCCCCGTCAGTTTTTCTGCGAAGAAAACTTGACTACGATTCCAACGACTCTGACGGCGCCTGATTTCAACAACAGGAGCGGCCGGAGTACCCTCTGCATCCTACTGTTGGAAGTCAGTCCCTGCTAGTCCGAGAAACAGAGGTCCTGTTCCATCTTCTGCCCCGATCGGTAGCTTCTCCAGAAGAAATCACAAAAATTCTGAAGCATTCCCCTTCCTGTTACGAAGCTTTTTCCACTGACCTCGCCATCAGAGAAATTCGTGAGTGGAATCTATAGCTGCAACACCAACCCACTGTCTCTGTTCGTAGACAGTTGGCAGACTCGGCATCCACTATTAGTCGTTGTTCTTGCCTCGCCTTCCCCATCCCGCTTGGCCGGCTGAAGGCCCCTCCCTGCGTGGAGGTAGTATTATTTGTAATTGCTTTAATCCCCACCCCAAGATCCCCCTCCTGCGAGAGGTGTAGTGGTGTACTTTATTTGGGCAGATCAAGCTTCCCCGGCGCGGCGTGTGGGGAACCCACGCTTCCCCGCTCGCCCACGTCTCCGACTCGGGGCCGGTGTCCTCACACCGGTCAGGTATAAGCTGAACCCTCCCTGAATATTTGTGTTTTATTAGTATCATCTCTTAGTTCAGCCGGCAAGGAAGAGAGTGCCCGATCCCGTGATTCCCGATCGCGAGTGGCCACCGCGGATTGAGTGAGGAGAGACCCCCGTACCCTCAAGGCACGGCGTCCGCCCCACTGATGTGGGTGCTCCGATCGAAGGGAGGGGAACTCATTGGCCAAGTCAATCACCCTAAGCAGCATGGTTTAGACTCTCAAATCCACCCTACCATCATTTAGTCACCACGGGAAAAGGGTTGTGTTGTGATATCGGTCCGCCAACATCGAGTCCGCCAATTTGTAAGTGGGCTTGCAAGTCTAGGTCCAAGGTTCATTTGGTTGTTACTAGTACACCCTTAGGTCGTGTCACATCAAGTGGTATCAGAGCAAGTCATTGACTTGTCTCTATCAAGTCATGTCCATGGGCACGCTTGCATTGGAGTTCTCATCAGATCGTTCCATGCATTATCCACCTCCCATTGTCATTGAGTCTACAGACCAAAAGGCCCAAATTCCCATCATATCCCAAGCATACCTACCTAATGGGAGCCCCACAGAAATTGACTTCATCTACATGGTAGAAGATAATTGGGTATCCCCCGAAATTGTAGCCACCCTCTCTACGACCGGACAAATTGTGCACAACGGAGACCTAGTCTTCGTTGAATTTCATAAATGGTTTGGAGAGATCAAATACTTTGATGGAGCTTGGTGTCAAATTGGTACTTTGAAAGGCCCTTGCATAATCCTAGGAAAACAATGGCTTGATGAACGTAATACCACCTTCCACCCATTGCGTTGGTCTTGCCTAGTTCATCCCCCACATCTCTCGGGAGCCTATGGTTTCAACAACCTTTTGTTCCCTCACCCACCGGAGCCCCATACCCGGCCACCATGCCCTCTCAACCCACTACAAAGAATGAATGAGGTCATGAGTGAACATGAGGAGAACCCGGCCCACAAAACCAAATCCCCGGGATTGGACACCAACACAAATCTCTTCCCCACATTCAAGAAATTCATACCCCAATCAATAAGGAAGAAAGACATCAACTCATCCCCGTCCAAACAAACACATGCCTCCCCAAATCACTCAATCTCACGCAAAAGGTTGTGACCGTAGGAGAACTCATCATCAAATGGCTCAAGCAAAATCCCATCCCTCATGCCTTATACTTTCAAACCCCAACCATGGAGCACCCTTTCCAATTAGCACCCATTAACTCCTATCACACCACATTCCAATCCTACTATGAGGTAAATGGTTGGGATGATCTCCTCAAGGGTTTAGAATGGCAACTAAAGTTGACTTGCTTATTGACCATAGGAGCGGCCCACCCAAGAAGACTTAGTCTCATCCACCCATGTGATGGTTCTATCACCTCAGTCTTCACCATTGGTTGCTACACTAGTGACCTCCTTCTCATTCTCCCCATGGATGAAGAACCCATCATGGTCCACTCCACTACCATTAAAATCCCAAGTACCTTGATCAACTGGCCCACTAAAGACCTTAGTAAGGATGACCCACCATGCATAGGCCATGTGGACATAGAGTTCCTTCCTCTAGGAAGCCCAGTCCATGACCCCTTTGATTCCTTCCAATGGGAGCTTAGTTACCCATGTGATACACCCACCTTACCCACAACTCACATTTCCCTACCCCAACCAACCATGTTGGACCAAGATCACCTATTACAAGACTTGGACTACACAAAGGGAACCATCGCCATAGATAACGTCTGCCTAGGAAGCAAGAAAGAGCCCCTCTCCATAATGCCCACCTTCCTAGATATGTTTGACCCTTTTACATGGAAGTTCAAAGGTCATCCCACACCCATACACATAGAAGTGATCTTTGGGATAGGAATGCATAAGTCTTGGCACAACACATCACTTGGCATGATTCATAAGACGGTTCCATTCATTCACATCACCCACATGTCAAGTAGGAAGCATGAATGGGCCATTTTCGGATGTAATGGTCCACCTCCATTCATCATGAGTCTTAAGCATGATAGGTGCATTCTTGGATGTCCAGGTCTCCCGGCATTTACCACCCCTTTGCATGATAGAGCTACATTTGGAGGTCCAGGCCCTCCTATCTTCACTAATCTTCATAGGGAGTCTAGACATGCTAGGTCCACATTTGGGTGCCCGGGACCCCCAACATCCAATAGAGTGCCAGCATTCACCAACTATGTCTCAGGATTGCATACTTGCAAGCCCATCATCAAAGGTAAAAGGATTTGTCAAAGGCGAATTGATACCCGCAAAAGAAACCTAGACTTCCAAGAGGGTGACTATCTGATGGTCAGGATAAAGAGGCTCTTCCCTAGAGTCGCCTTTACGCTCAGGGATCGTGAGACTGGACCCTTTAAAGTCTTGGGGCGATTGAGTATATATGCCAATGAGTTGTTCCTTCTGAAGGAATGTGGGGTCAACCCTCATTGTAGTGTGGCGGACCTTGTGCCCTGCAAGGGCCCCGCGGTGGCACCTAGCGAGGATATTGAGCCTATACCCCCCTTTAAGAGTGACCCCACCAATAAGAATCCCCTTCTAACCTTGAGAGCCCGGCATGAGCACAAAGATTTGATACTGGTTGAACATAACGACACCATCAGGAGCAGGGCAATCCAGCAGTATCTTATGAGGTGGAAGGGCCGACCACGATGGTGGAGACATGGGCGAGCTAGGAAAGACTCTTACTCGACGGAGTCGAGTTCTTCGCACCCCGGGAGTATGATGAGAACATCACCTCCTATTTCATCCGGCATGGTCTAGCCATTTAATTTTGAGTCCAATGTAATTTTTATTTGAGTCATTGATGTAATTTTAATTTTATTAGAGTCATGTCCCTAGGTCTAGCATTTATTTTCCTATGTTTGAGTGTCATTAGAATGTGTAATGTGCTAATTGGGCCCATTTCTTCGGGCTTAGCCCAATGAGCTCCCCTACCTCTTCGGTTATTTCTCAATGAGTCTTTTGTCAGGGTCTTTTGTAGAAATGTGGGTTTCCTATATATAGGACCCCATTTCCTCCATTTGAACTTAATGAATGAATGAATACAAAGCCTTCTATTTGAGTGTTCAAATCTAGTTTAAGGAGTGATTCCTCTAGTTTTTGGGTGAGAGACCCTAGGGGAGAGATTCCCCACCCATTCCCCTCTTAATCTCTCTATTTCACCCCTCTTTCTCTCTCCTCCAACCCCAATTTCGAATTTTCTTCTCTCTCCTCCCCTCCCCAACCACCTCCACTAGCTACCCACCTCATTCAATACCCCTCCACTTCCCCAAGTTGCCATTACTCCACCTCCATTGTCCCTAGGTGGCATCTCCTCCACTTCCAACATAATCTCCTCCCTCCCAATGCAATGCCACTAGTTCCCACACAACCCTCCACCTCCCTAGGCCAATTCAAATTTGAAATCCACCTTCCCTCCATGTTTTGGCCGCCCCCCTCTCCTCATTTCTAGTCTTGGTCGCCCCTCTCATCTCCCTCCATTCACCTCCATTGACTCCACCTTCCCCTACCTCCAGCTGAGGACCTGCCCCACTGCCCCTCCCATCCTCTTCCTATCTCCATTAGCATTCCCCATCCCTCCATACACACTACTTCTTCCACCCCATCACCCCTCTCATACATACACCTCCCCCATCTCCTTCTTTAGAAGCCAACACAAGAGCTGCAGGTTGCTGTCCACAGGTTACAGACAAATCAGTCTGTTGCAGCGACCACCACGACGCCATCCGGACGAGTTTGAAGACACAAGAGCCATCGTTGGAAGCGTCTACGGGTCTTCTTCGCAACAAAAGTGGTTTCGTCTTCATCGGAGCTCGGGGCTGTTCAGAAACTCCGTTCTCCCCCGACTGCGCGGAACAGATCCTGCTGAGCAACAGAACCGGATTGAGAGTCCTGCCACGTCAAACCTCTGAGGAATCAGTCTACCATTTCTTCTACAAAGTTCTACTTCTCCCTGTCTATTTTCAGAATCAGGAAGCGGAGTTCCATTTGGCCTCCGGTGGCCGAAGTTACCATTTTTTTCCCTCTGCTGCGTCGCTCTGCTACAACACAGTCTGCTTCGACCTGTCAGCAGTGTTCAGCGTCCTCAGACCTCCCCCAACATCGGAAGGCTTCCCCGTCAGTTTTTCTGCGAAGAAAACTTGACTACGATTCCAACGACTCTGACGGCGCCTGATTTCAACAACAGGAGCGGCCGGAGTACCCTCTGCATCCTACTGTTGGAAGTCAGTCCCTGCTAGTCCGAGAAACAGAGGTCCTGTTCCATCTTCTGCCCCGATCGGTAGCTTCTCCAGAAGAAATCACAAAACTTCTGAAGCATTCCCCTTCCTGTTACGAAGCTTTTGCCACTGACCTCGCCATCAGAGAAATTCGTGAGTGGAATCTATAGCTGCAACACCAACCCACTGTCTCTGTTCGTAGACAGTTGGCAGACTCGGCATCCACTATTAGTCGTTGTTCTTGCCTCGCCTTCCCCATCCCGCTTGGCCGGCTGAAGGCCCCTCCCTGCGTGGAGGTAGTATTATTTTTAATTGCTTTAATCCCCACCCCAAGATCCCCCTCCTGCGAGAGGTGTAGTGGTGTACTTTGTTTGGGCAGATCAAGCTTCCCCGGCGCGGCGTGTGGGGAACCCACGCTTCCCCGCTCGCCCACGTCTCCGACTCGGGGCCGGTGTCCTCACACCGGTCAGGTATAAGCTGAACCCTCCCTGAATATTTGTGTTTTATTAGTATCATCTCTTAGTTCAGCCGGCAAGGAAGAGAGTGCCCGATCCCGTGATTCCCGATCGCGAGTGGCCACCGCGGATTGAGTGAGGAGAGACCCCCGTACCCTCAAGGCACGGCGTCCGCCCCACTGATGTGGGTGCTCCGATCGAAGGGAGGGGAACTCATTGGCCAAGTCAATCACCCTAAGCAGCATGGTTTAGACTCTCAAATCCACCCTACCATCATTTAGTCACCACGGGAAAAAGGTTGTGTTGTGATATCGGTCCGCCAACATCGAGTCCGCCAATTTGTAAGTGGGCTTGCAAGTCTAGGTCCAAGGTTCATTTGGTTGTTACTAGTACACCCTTAGGTCGTGTCACATCAGGCCGTCACATCCAATAGAGAGTCCTGACAAGCCTGGCCTTTGCTCTGCTATTCCGTGATCGAACTAAGAGTTTGGTTTGAGGGTTTCTCTCTCGATACTCATCCTAAGAAGCTTCCGTTTGATTCTGTGGACTCTGGGGAGTATTATCTTCAAGATTTATCCAAGTTTTCGTCAAAATTCTAGTCATTATCCTCCTAATTCGAACCTAGACTTTGAGGGTCTATAAATAGAACCCTTGACTTCATGGCTTGAAGAGGAGACATCTGGAGTTCGCGTCGAAGTGCTGCCGCATCTTGGAGATAGAACCAACTAAGGAGAACAGCTTTCCACGTCCATCTACTTCCAAAGTTCAGGGAGTATCGTTTCCAAGGGTTTAGTTCAGTCAAGTCGTGTTCTTAGTGTCTTTCTCCCTTTCAAACATCATAGCATTGTCCCTCTCCATCTCCTACGTTCTTGCACTTGCTGCATTCATTTAAAACATCCTCTCATCTTTTAAAACGCCCCAGAGGGGTTGAAAAAGACCAACCTCTCCGGTATTTCCCTTTCCTTTTGCATGTTCTTAAGTTTCTTGGATTTATTATTACTACTTTGTCTAAGGGCTAATCTGAGTTGTTTTTCTTGTGTTCTACACTCTTTTGCAGGTATACAGAGTCCGTAGCACGAGGCCCAAGCTCTCTGGCCGGCTAGAAAGCTTGGAGATCAAAAGATTCCCAACTCCTTATTATGTAGAAGCTCTGACGGTCTGGCACAGGCGCGTTAGAGTCTTGTAGCGGTCTATCGTGAAACCGTCACACTTGATGTGGCGCATTTGTCTTAGACCGTTACATCTGATGGAGCTGCAGTTTCCTGGTTATTTTATATCTCCCATGGGCGGGTGCATCATCCTCCTATTCTAAGGTATTTATCAGGTCTTTGACTTGTTTCTACCTTAGTGGCGATCACATCTTTCCTTAGTTTGGGCATTAGGTTTCTCTTTCATTATATCTCCTCTTTACTTTGCTTGTTCCACCTATACGGTGTGTTTTCCTTTATTCCTTATTCCATGCCCCGGCGTGTGTTTTTCTTTATTTGCTTAGTTTAGTCTTGATTGAGTTAGCATGCCCATGCTAGAGCCTGTGTTGGTTGCCTAGGTTCATGATTCGCATGTCCATAGGTTGATTGATTTCATTATTTGCTCATAGTTGGCATCATAGCCCATCTTGCAAAAGAAGGGACACATTAAAACCAACACCAGTGACTTGATTCTTGTGCATCCATTTGCTTCATTTTCTGTGCCATTCTTGATTTCTTATTCTTTGCTTACAATGACCTGAAATGTAAGAGTGTTGACATCATCAAATGCAAATGGGACTCATCAATGAGTCATGGTCAGACATCATCAAAACAACATATATCCAACAACATAAACTACCCCTAGATCTAGGGTTAGGGAGGGGTAAACTAGGGATAGGATAATTATTCATCCATATGGTCAAATGACCAAATTAAATAAAATACAACAAGGAATAAACAATAGTAAATGGGGGAGCATCTTAGACTTTACTTGGTCCAAGTTTGAATTTTCTTCCACCTTGTCCCCCCCTTGGTCCAAGTCCAATCTTGGACTTTGAACTAGCTCCACATGGGCCCTAGATTCTAGGTGGATTAATGAAAAATAAGGTGGGGGCCCTGCTGGACCTATTGGCAAATTACATAGAAATCCAAAGGCCTTTTTGCAAAGAAACCCAAAGATTCCTAATGACTAACCCTTTGGCTTATAATACCTTAAAATTACAAACCCAATGAGCCAAGGATATAAATGCAAACAAAAAGGACACAAATGTAAAAATAAAAGGTTAGTGCTCGGTGTTGATTCCCATCAGATCTAACCTGTTTTGTGTTTAAGTGTGTGTGCAAGGACAGGTTTATGGCATCTACAGGTAAACGGTCCCTTGGCGACCATTCCAACCAGCTCAAGCGGTCACAATGTGACCGTTTCATTCTTCTAGAAGGTCTCCAGAAGGCCACTTTCAGTCCCCAGAATCCTATCTCACGAGCCCACTGGCTCTTCTGTGCACCCAGGGCATTGCGGTCTGAGTATGACTGCTATTTCGTAAAGCGGTCCTTCACCAACCATCCCATGTGCTTAAACGGTCACTCGATAGACTGCTCAGGTCCTTGGTTTTGAACCCCTCACATCCATCCATTGAGCAGTCTGGCCAAGACCATCTTGCTTAAATAGACGGTCAAATGAGAACCGCCTAACTCATTAAGCGGTCTCTTGTGGACAACTTTCTTTTCCGAGAACCACCTCAATCCACACAAGTGCACAAAAGAGAAGGCCAATACATTCCATTCCTTTATTCAAGATCAAGCAAATCAACATCGATCCATAGGTCTCTATACATCATAAAAGAAAAATCACGCAATCCTTAGCCGGGCATCCCTACGAGGTCGAATCTCACACAACTCACACACATGAGCCTGGTATTCCTTCTAAAGCTCTGTCACCTCTGATGGTAGGGTACATACCCTGCCGACCTCCCACATAGTCAGGGCGCTCCTGACTGCCTGCTCGTCCTCCTCTATCCTGAGTCTCCTCGCATGTAGAATAAGAAGATGGGAGTAGCGCTGGAACTGTGGTACGGGGGAGTCCAACCTGTAGAAAGCACCTGTGACCGTTGTACATTGCCAAGGTGGTGTCTCCCACGAGCCTCAAGTCAAGTCCCAGCCTCCTAGGAAGCTTGAGGGTCGTGCCGTGCATGAAAGATGGGCGCATCATGAACCGGTCCAGGGGCAGAGTGTTGATATAGAGGCGCCATTGATCCCCGGTTTTCTTATCTACAGTCCTGCACTCCACTTGCTGAGAGAACCCGAAGGCACCGCCGATGAAGAAGAGTGGATGGCTCCGAAAGATGCGGCTAACAGAAGTGATATCCTCCCTAGGTATGAACTTCAGCCTGACCCCCATCCAGCACTAAAGGAGGATCATAGAGAGAAAGAGTGGGCCCCCTAGGGCAGCTGAGCTAAGACCCTGGGGGAACGCAGATTTTTTATTATTTATTTATTTATTTATTTTGTTTTGTTATTTGATTTATTGGCGTGCCAGTCACACGTGTGACGATTTCATTCTGCGCTCGATCTGACTTGGTCGGTCGATTGTGAGTGATCGTGTCTGGACCAAAAGTACGTCATACCATAAAGGCTATGACGTTAATTACATCCCCCCCTAAGGAGGACAACCCTTGATTAAATGCTAAAGATAGGAGGATGACAGCGGTAAAGCCGCGTGCTCAAAAGAGACGGAATTCGTTCTCTTGTAAGACGTTAAATGGATTTGACAAAGCAGGAGTTTGTTATTTTTGGGATAAATTTGACGGCATATTCCCACCATCTTGGACCATGCCAAGCGGGGAATAGGAAACCACCCGTGCAGCGGCAGGGTGAGATCCGCAAAAGATCGGGCATAATTGACCCAGAATCTGAGTAAGTGCTGGCGTGATATGACACGCTCCATGTGGGTGCGGTGGCGCATCTATATCCCCCTTCAAAGGACCATCGGAGAGCATGTAGGGACATAGCTCCGTGGGCCGACGGGGTTGAGAGAGAGAACATCACAGCTACCTGGCAAGGTATGTGTAAATTTCGGCAGCATGTCCCCTCAACTTGGATTATGCCAAGAGAGGATAGGTCATCATCCACGTAATGCCGGGATGACGACCGAACGAGGATGGGCACCGGGCCCTGGGACAGCGCTTGCCTTTATACCATCGATTAATATCCTCTCGAAACCCCTCAGAACTCATGTAACGACATGGCCCTTTGGGTTCATGAGGGTGAAATCCGGATCGGGAATGAGGACTGTAGGGGAGGTCTTCCCTAATAATGTGTCTTCTCAAGGCATTAATGACGGTCTCTGAATATCCCCGGGACATATATGTGAAGAGATCAGAAGGCTGACAATTGGTAGTGCAGAGATGGGCCTCTGACTGGACTTCATTTGGCCAGGATGAAGGGTCTCGGCGGTGGCTTTAGTTGGCCAAAAGGGGGAGGCTCCCGGCGTTGGCTTTAGTTGGCCAAAGGGGGGGGGCTTCTCGGCATGGGTCTATTGGCTAAAAAAAGGGGTCTCGGCGTGCTCCTTAGCAAAAAAAAAAAAGGGGATCTCGGCGGGTGGCTTCCCGGCGCGCTCCTGGCCGCGCCGGGAGCCTGGCGCCGAGAGCCTGTGGGCTGGGAGGTATGCATGAAGGGTTTGAATGGCAGGGCCATGGTTTGTCGTTTAGATGAAGGGGAAAGAAGAGGACGGCCTCTCGGCGGATAGTTCTCGGCGGGGAATTTTGTACGCCGAGAAGGTGGAATTGCTACAGGGTTTCAGGGTTTACAGAGCTCAAACGATACTCTGCTTCTGGGATTCCTGAGCTTTCTGGCTGCGATTGAAGCCGAATTTGAAGTACAGGAGGGGGGATTTCATGGATGCTTCCCAGAGAAAGGGCCAAGGGGGATCTGGAGGGTAGAATCGATGGGGAATGAGACCATCGTCTGGATTTCTGAAGACTTTATTTATTTCTGCCGCCGGCCGTCTGGGGATCAAGAGATGACTATCTCTGATCCCCTGGACGAACCCAATAGCATCTAAAACCCGGTGACTGAGGAACCTTTAGCATCGAAACTCCAGACCCTAGTCATCCAAGGGGTTAGAATTGAGGGTCGAGAGATCGAGATCATCATTCGCCAGAATCTGAGGGATAGCAGCGGTCTGTAGAATTGGCATGTCCTCTCGTATAGCCGGCAGTTCAAGAATCAAAGAGATTGATGTCTCTAGTCCTGAACAGCACGAAGAGGAGCCTTAAGGGGCCTTGTGAGAAAGCTCGAAAGGGTGCGATGGATCTGCTCTCGAGACAGAAAGGGGGAAGGTGACAGAACCCAGTAACCCATTAGATAAGGGTAGGGGTTCTGTTCCCATGCCTCTGAAGAGGAGATTCGTATGAATCATTAGACATTTCGCATAAACGATAAGCATACACGGAGGAACGAAGAACAGATATCTCAATCAGATGGGAACAGACATTTCAATCAGAAGATCCCCAAATGGGTCCCGTTGATATTTCATTGCATTGCTCGAAGCCTTACACTGATTGTAAAAGAGAAATGCAAAATAGTGAGAGAGACGGAGCTCGAGACCTGAAACTCGCTAGCTACGTTTGATAAATCGAGAAGAAAACCCGCTAGATTACATCAATAGAAAGAAAAGACAGCATGGGGAGGGCGGAGCATTGACTCCTCTCCCTCCCCGGAGCAGCCCACCTGAAGCTTGTCTGCTTCTTCCTCTCTTCTACTTCTTCTCTTCTCTCGGCCGAGGAGGGCTCTCTCTTGGCAGGACTCCCTCTCGATTCTTTTTTTCTTTCTCTATCTTCTTTTTTTTTCCGATCCCTCTCCTCTTTTTTTCTTGTTCGCCGCTTGTTTCATCGAAGGGATAAGGGTTTTATAACCGTCTTCCACCCTTTTTACCTTCTCGGCAGGCCTCATCACGGCGCGCCTCAACTGAGGCTTCCCGGCGCGTAGGCATTCGACCTCTCGGTGCAGCTTCTGGGCTTCGACAAGAAGCTCCCGGCGCCACTTTCACAGGCCCCATTAAGCCTTTTAGACTAGGGCTTTGCTAGTCCTTCAAGTACACCATCACCCAAGAGGGCCTTTCATTGACGACATATCTTGCATCGAGATCATTATTAATGTTTTCATCTGTCCGTAGATAGAAGTTTCATTAGTATTGTCATCTGAATGATGACAAAACTGGGTGTTATTTTATCGATATCGTCACCCGAATGGTGACGAGGTCGGACATCAGTTTTAGCCTGGGAAGACTTCAGCCGGGTGTATAATCTGTGGAGACAATTCTTTTTCATTGATCTGACTTGGCAAAAGCCTTTACAATCTTCAGCTGCCGGTACCGGCTTCATCTTTATCTCATATCACATCTGTCAATAAGCTGACATCTGACTTACCCTGACATGTCATCTGTGGATTCTTGGATGAGGCAGTAGTACAACTATCATTAAAGTGTGCTAAGAGGTCCCATCAGTCGAGTGACTGCTGCTTTATCAGTGTGGCCGTCTGAATGATATCGGCACCGGGCATCAGTTCGGCCGACAAAGGCTTCAACTGGGTAAATGGTTGACGGGCTTCCTTATTGGTCTTTCACTGTTGGTTTGATCCTCTTTTCAATTGTGCTTTCACCCTTGTTCATTTTCAAGGTGTCAACAAATGCCCCCCACCTGCGGGCGGCGTAAGCACAGAATGGGCGGCACGGGGATTGCAAGTGCCTTTCATCATTCGAGGGTATCTTCCTCAATTTGTCTTCAAGCCGGTTCTCAGATCTGATCATCTTGTTGCAACAATATTTTGCACACTTATCTTTCCTTTTCATATTTTTCATTCTTCATATTTTCTTTATTTTCAACAATTTGGAGCTTCTCGGCACGGGGCCATAGGCTTCTCGGCACGAGCTTTCTCGGCGCGAGCCTTCTCGGTGCGGAGCTTCTCGGCGCGGGGTTCGCGTTGCTTCTCGGCACGCCTTGGGCAGGGCTCTCGGCCTGGGCTTCTCGGTGCGCCCTTTGGCCGCCTGGAGTTCTCAGCGTGAGGGGATCTCGGCGCGCCCTTTCGCCGCCTGGGGTTCTCGGCGTGGGGGGCTCTCGGCGCGCATTGTTTCACGCCGAGAAGCCTCTCCCCCTTTCTCTTATTTAACCCCCCCGAGAGGGTTTTCTCTTCATTTCTACATCTTCTTTCTCTTTCTTCATTTCTATTTTTTGTCTCGGCGGTGGCGAGTTCCTTGTCTCGGCCGTTCCCGCTTTCTTCCCGTTTAGTTGGGTTTCGCCCGGGTAGGACGTTATTTGGGATTTAATCCCTTTTTCTTGCGGGATCACCCCCTCTTGGTTGGTGATTCCCTATTCTTCTTGGGCAGACCCCGACTAAGGGGAGGTGCTGCCGAAATTTTCATAGGATCTCATGTTACAATCTTTATAAGACTGGCTTTTAATTCAAGCTTTTTCTCCGACTGTAGGCACTGTAATGGCTTCCAGTTCTGATGCTGCATCTTCCGGAGCTGTTGGTGCTAGCTCATCGGCTCAGCCAGACATATCTCGGGCCACAGTAAATTGGCTGAATGTGCACAGCTTGGATTTCGGATATGATAGGATAGCTTCAGTTGACGAGTCGTCTGACTCTGAAACTGACACAGTGTCAACGGCCCGGGTATACTCCACAGCGACCGAGACATGCTTCAGGCGGGATGATAGCTATCGGCCAGATCTCCCGAAGGAATGACATTTGATGCCGTTCATCCGACTTTCACCGTGGGCGGAATGTGGAACTACCGAATAGCCCGTACAGTTGAAGCCGCAATTCTAGCTGAGAGAGACAGCCTGAAAGATTCGGTGTATCGCGGAAAGGCTATATATCTTCCCGGGGAGAAGCGTGACTGGGATGCAGTCCTTGGCCTATCGGAGCTGGAGTCGGAAAAGAAAATGTTGACCCGACCCCCGGAGTTCACACCTGCTCGGTGGGATAATGCCAGCGGCCGAGTCAATAGGGAGAAGCCCAGCTATGGTCTCTTCCTGGCGCCAGTGAAGTGGGGGTACCGCGAGGAGCCCTTCGTGCTGAATTGTTCGGCCATTCAGTTCAAGTATCAATTGGCCGCTGGTTGGTTTGGGGATACCAAAATCACCGACGCCCACCTATTTCGGGTAGGAGCCGTGGAATTTACTGAATTTGTTATGAAGGAATATGCCCCTCTACTGATAAGAGCCGGGGTATATCATAGTGTTTTTGCTTCCCGATTTTGGTACCCTATATCCCGAGGGTTATGCTGTGGGATGTTCGAGGTCTTCTGCCCCTTATTCAACATATTCTATACAGCAGAGGGTGAAACATCTCTTGACCTCTGGAGTCTGTCACAGCTTTTCGGACTGCCTATTGACGGCGAGCCGTATGACGAAGTCTGCTTGGCAGATTCTGAGAAGGATAGCTCTGATGGTGAAGGCAGATATTCCATCGGCTTCTCATACCGGTATATGATGAAGGCATATCGCTCCATTTGTCTGGCATACAGTAGAGGGTCCTCCAAAGGTTATCATCCCCGGGAGAAGGGCAGCAAGCTGCGGATCCGGGTAGGGCAGTGGATTCAGTACTTCTTTGACGGCTCGCTGAAATATTCAGACTTTCCTTCCATGGGTCCGACTGCTAGCAAGCAGGTAAGGGCTCATTGTTATAAGTCGGCGCTGCCAGCTTCATTGCGCCGTGTAGGCAGCGGTGGTCCCAACCCAGCGGGCGTAGACCCCATCACACACTGTGCGGCTTATTTCACATTCTGGCTGTGCACTTTCGCTCTCCCTCAAGGGGACGAGACAATCATTCGGCCAGAAGCTATATATCCGGCCTGTCAGATGGCATGGGGAATGAGGCTGTCGCTCTGCCCAGTGGCCCTGTGTCTGATATACAAGTCTTTGGGGGATCTGTACAAGCATCGGACTCCCCGCTCTTTGAGGACCGTGGGTCCCTTTCATTTCTTCAACGCCTGGGTCTGCAGTTTATTTCCTGAGTTGGCTCCCAAAACTTTGCAGGCAGATACAGTGATGCCCAGAATGATTGAGTTTGCCAGTGCTGAACCTGGTCCTTTTTATGATCAGCTGTTCAAAATAAGGGGCCGACTGATAAAGGTGCCGGTGGATGCCCCTGGCAGCATTCATTTCTGGAGCCTGGCGGCAGGCTCAGCTCCTTTGATTGATCCTCAGAGAGAGTGCAAGCTGGAAGAGGTGGAGACATATATCCATCCTGTCTCAGGGGTTAACACTGCCCGGCCAATCCCGGAACCGGAGCTGGTGAGGTGGGCCATGGCCATTCGGCCTAGCGTCTTAGTTTTCAGAAAGGGTGGCCTGCTCCTTCTGGAACCATAATATCCATTCCACTTTGGGCGGAACTTTGGTTATGACCAGCATATCCCCACAACGGTTGCTTAATTTCCCCTGGACAGCCGGGCTAAGCATGGGTCCACCATTGTCGGCGACGGCCGGTTGTGGTGGGATTTCTACCATCGCCAGGACGGTGCAGTTTTCAGAGTTCCCACAGTTTCTAACCGTGTTCCCCGGGTAACATCAGAATATATCAAATGGTGGAACATTCGAACCAGCTTCTACAGAGATAGTAGAGGTGCATTCCGGGACGTGGCCGAGCGTTCCTTTCTGAAACAACAACCCGGGCCAGTATTTGACATCCCCGAGGCCCACTTGAGAAAGCTTTATTCACAGCACCAGAGGGAGGCTGAGAACTATCTGGCCCAGCGTCGGGCTTTGAAGGAAAAGAATTCCGACCCGCCTGCTCCTGTCTTCGCTGCTATCAACGAGGACACTTTCATGCAGAGTTTGAAACATATGAGCCATGTAGGGGGCGCTCGCTTGGAGGCACAACAATATCCATTTCCTGTCGAAGAGCCGCTCTCGACAGTAGTTTCTTGGAGGGGTCCGACAGATAGATTTCACCCCTACAGGACGTTTGTGCGTCGGGAAGATAGAACCCAGACGTACTACAAGCAGACGTCCTTGTTGTTTATTTTGCTGAATTTACATGGGTTATCTGCAGAAAACCCGATAGCCGGCATATTGAACAAGCCGTTGTTTATCTCTTTCCATTATGTCGACGGCTGGGGTATGGACCACCTCGACTTGTTTCGATGTCTTGACCTTCATGGTCATAGTGACCTGGCAGCTTTAGTGGAGAAGTGCCAGGTACTTGGCGATGTGTGCTGGCTTATCAAGGAGGCTGCTTCACGCTCCAAGGAGGTGGCTTATCTGTACTGGCCGCTTTCTGTCTTTTACGACGGTCCAGCAGGTATGCTCTCTTCTCTTTTGACTACAGTGCTTTCTGCTCAGTATTCATACTCTGCATCCACTGATCACATTGCCTCTTTGACATCTTCAACAGGCAGGCCTGATATAAAGCGACAAGGGCTTTATAGAAAAATCATTGCGCAGGCTGAGAAGCCCACTTATTTTGAAATCCCTGTAGCAGCACCGACTACCACTCCCTTGCCTCCTGGCAAGAAGAGAAAGGCCTCTATAGTTAAGGCTGCAGCTGGGAAGGCCAGGAAGGCCAAGAAGGCTTACGCTCAACAGTCGGCTTCGGTGGCTATGGACACTGGGACCCCTCTCCCTGATATTCCCTCCTTCGATGAGTTCGAGTCTCAAAGGGCGGCTGCTGAGACATCGTTTCAGGGTAACATCAAAAACTTGCATTTGCGTTCTTCATTGTCTTTTGCAGAATCTCAAAGAAATCCTTGAATCTGACCCCCTTCCTTTTGCATAGCCCAAGAGACGGTCATAGCGCCTTCTGTGGCGGAGACCAGGTTGCCTTCTCCCACGCCGACTAGTGAGGCGGGGGGTAAGTGTATTTTCTCACCTGTTTCATACCTGCATTGTTTTCTTTGCTATATTTCTCAGAGGTCTCTTTTTGCAGCAGTGGCAGGAGAGGAGCAGACTGAAGCTATGGTGACAGAAGAATTGCTTCAACCCCAAGAGGGTCACAAGACTCAGTCGAAGTAGAGTACTGTTCCGACCAGGCACATAATTACCCGGTCTACATCCCGACATGCTTTAGAGGTGGCCCTACAGCGTGTAGCTAGTGTGGAAATATCCTCAGGCAGTTCTAAGACTGTCTTTGACGAGGAGGAAGCGACTTTCAGTGGCAGTGAGGGGGATGCTCCTGAACCAGAGGCCCCGCTTGTATTTGCAAAAGGTGCTCTGCCTTTTCAGCCTGCTAAGCTGCTGGTGCTAACTTCTGAGGAGGAGTTGCAATAGGAGTTCGCCGGGCTCGACACCGAGATCGACATAACTTCACCATTTATCACTCTGACTACGGAGCTTCCTTCTCGTTCACCCCACTTCGAGGATGTGGACACCGCTTCAAGGGTGGGTTCCTTTTCATGTTTGTTGCTTCATCTGTTTCTTTCATCTAGTGCTGAAAGTTACTTTGTTTTGGTCTCAGGGCATTGCCACTGCTAGCTCGAACACAACTGCGGCTATCACGGACATTTCTTCTACAAACTGGGCTATTGTCCCTTTTCTGCCTTTAACTTGTACGGGAGTTCCTGGGATCATTCCCCCTGTGCCAGCGCGGATACAGTCTTCGACAGATTTAGCATCGTTGGACCTAGGGGCCCCAGGAGAGAGTTGCATCCCTATAAGGGCTTCAGATTTCAGAGTTGAAGCCGATCCATCTAGAAGCTCCGCTTTTATTCCGGCCGCAGTAATGTCAATTGCGCCCGAGTCAGCAGTCCTTGCCATAGTGGCTATAGAGACTGGACTTCTGCCTTTTCCGCCTATAGCAGCACCTTCCCTGTCACCAGAAAGAGCAGCTGAAGACGAAACCCCTATTCAAGAGACTCATGAAGAGGCAGCTCCATCCTTCATCGATTCTCCTCCTGTGGATGTTCAAACTATAGCTTCCGCTACAGCGATAGGGGAGGAATCTTCAGCTCAGCAGGAGAGCACAGAGAGGGACTGGCCAGCCCTTACAGTAGATCTGCCGTCTTCGTCCTCTCAGCCAGACGTTGCATTGTGGGAAGATATTGATGGCGAGGTGACCTTTGAAGTCATCCCCTCCGCCTCCTTCGGCTTCGCTTCCTCTGACAACTTTGTCTGGCAGCACCTGGACATGCTACGTCAGCTGGTAGAATCCCAGCCTAGCTTGACGTATCTGCAACTGAAGGAAATCGCCAACCGCTTCACTGCTAGCTTGCAGGCCATGGGCTGCTCTTTGGACATATGGGTTCAGCGGGTGCTGCTTCTACTGAAATTCGTGCATCGGAGAGACTTCCTAGCATGGACTTTGGTTGATAAGCTGACGGCGTTGAAGCTGCAGAGGTCAGAATATAAATCTGAGCTGGGAAAGCTGACGCTTATGCTTGATGAATGTCGAGCCGAGCTACAAGGTGCTATTCAGCGGGAAGAAGCTGTGCGGGACCGGATGGCCCTCTTGGAGACGGAGCTCTCTGGACTTCGGGCTGAATTGCAGCAATTATCCTTTACCCGACCGCGGTCCGAGGAGGAGGTAGCCTCGCTGGAGGGACGAGCGATGTCTCTCCAAGACATGTCGATTGGACTTCAGGAGGAGGAGGCGCGCCTTCTTGAGCTGGGGGCCGCTCCTTATGTGGGTCTTCTGGCCTTCGAGGATATATTCTGGCGGCCATAAATTATTTATCCATTCATTTTCTTTTTATTCTCTTTTTGTGGTATGGTGTCCCCTCGGGGCCCTTTATGTACTCCCTTTTTAATGGAAAGGAATCTCATGGCTTCATGCGTATCCATCTTATTCTGCATGTGGTTTTATCACTTTGGGAGGTGGGGTAACGGTTTTAACAATCCCTCATGCGAATGGCTCGTACCTTGGCAGGAGAGCGTCCACCCCTTCAGAGAAAGGATGGGGAACTCGCTCCACCGCGTGACGGCATCCGAGGAGGTGCTTGAACCGAATTTGTTGGTGGCAGCAAACGTCCTATTGGCCATGTGTGCCATAAGGGAGACGAGTTTCCAGAATGCAAATGAAGAGGTCTCTTCAGAGTAGACGTATGGTCTAGGCTGGGTAGAGACTATCACAGGTGGGACATTTGAAATAGGATATGGGGCTTTCATCAGAACGGACATAAAGTACGAACTAGACAGGTTTATCATTGGCCTGGGCGATGTACCGATCAGCCAACGGTTGACTTCATCATCGATATTGAGCTTATATCGATGCAAGGGGGATTTCAGAATAGACGTAAGGTCTAAACTGGATAGGGTTTCATCATTGATCGGGCAAGGTGCCAATCGATCAACAGTTGGTTTCATCATCGATATTGGGTTTATATCGATGCAAAGGGATTTATAAGTTTCATCAGAATAGACGAAAGGTCTAAACTGGATAGGGTTTCATCATTGATCGGGCAAGGTGCCAATCGATCAACAGTTGTTTTCATCATCGATATTGGGTTTATATTGACGCAAAGGGATTTATAAGTTTCATCAGAATAGACGAAATGTCTAAACTGGATAGGGTTTCATCATTGATCAGGCAAGGTGCCAATCGATCAACAGTTGGTTTCATCATCGATATTGGGTTTATATCGATGCAAAGGGATTTATAAGTTTCATCAGAATAGACGAAAGGTCTAAGCTGGGTAAGGTTTCATCGTTGATCGGGCAGGGTGCCAATCGATCAACAGTTGGTTTCATCATCGATATTGGGTTCATATCGATGCAAAGGGATTTATAAGTTTCATCAGAATAGACGAAAGGTCTAAACTGGATAGGGTTTCATCATTGATCGGGCAAGGTGCCAATCGATCAACAGTTGGTTTCATCATCGATATTGGGTTTATATCGACACAAAGGGATTTATAGGTTTCATCAGAATAGACGAAAGGTCTAAACTGGCAGGGTTTCATCATTGATCGGGCAGGGTGCCAATCGATCAATAGTTGGTTGTAGGTAGAGGCGTCGGAATCGTCTGGATAGACGTAAGGTCTATTCCAGCAGGTTTTATTGCGGGTGGGACATTTGAAAGAGGGTGTGTAGATTTCATCAGGCCAGACGTAAGGTCTTTCCTGGAGAGGTTTTATCAGAATGGTGATGGGTTTCATTGTCGGTGGGACGTTTGAAAGAGGGTATGTGAATTTTATCAGGGTAAACGTAAGGTCTACCTCGGAAGGGTTTTATCATCAGTGGGGAATGAAGCCGTCTGATCGACAGGAGGTTTCATCAGTGAAGGGGAGGTGAAGGTAGCATGCCGGTTGGCATGGAACTTTTGAATTACCACATTACTGACCCAAGTGCCCTTTCGGGTTTTCACCGGAGCCAGCCCCCTCTTGCTTTTGCCCACGCGCCCTTTCGGGTTTTCACGTGGCGGGGTACCCGATTTTACCTGCAGTGCCCTTTCGGGTTTTCACCACATCTGGGTTTTGGCCATTTTTGCCCTTGTCCGGGATATCCGAACAAGCCTGGCTGGGTATCTCCATTTTTAACCCCATTTTTTTTATTTAAATATACGTATATATATTTCTTGAATTGGGACTTCAGCACGGATCATGCGATGTGTTGTTTCATTAGTGGCTGCTCTTATCATCGGTATTAGGTATATACCGATGCAAGGATTTCATAGGCTTCATCGGGATAGACGTAAGGTCTAAGCCGGATAGGTTTCATCATTGAGCGGGCAGTGCGCCAATCAATCAACAGCAGGTTTCATCATTGGTATTGGGTTTATACCAATGCAAGGATTTCATATGTTTCATCAGGATAGAAGTAAGGTCTAAACTGGACAAATTTTATCATTGATCGGGCAGTGCGCCAATCGATCAACAGCAGGTTTCATCATCGGTATTGGATTTATACCAATGCAAGGATTTCATATGTTTCATCAGGATAGACGTAGGGTCTAGCCTGGATTGGTTTTCATCATTGATCGGGCAGGGTGCCAATCGACCAACAGCAGGTTTCATCATCGGTATTGGGTTTATACCAATGCAAAGATTTCATATGTTTCATCGGGATAGACGTAATGTCTAAACTGGATAGGTTTTCATCATTGACCGGGTAGTGCGCCAATCGATCAACAACAGGTGTCATCATTGGTATTGGGTTTATACCAATGCAAGGATTTCATAAGTTTCATCGGGATAGACGTAAGGTCTAAGCCGGATAGGTTTTATCATTGATCGGGCAAGGTGCCGATCGACCAATGGTAGGCTTCATCACGGCGGGACGTCGAAAGACATGCAAGTTTAATAGGACGGGTTTCTTTGTCGATCGGGCAGGGTGCCCATCGATCAAAGGTGGGTTTCCTCATCGGTATTGGGTTTATACCAATGCAAGGACCTCATGAATCTTATCAGAATAGACATAAGGTCTACACTAAGCTGGTTTTATCGTTGATCGGGCAGTGTGCCAATCGATCAACATCAGGTTTCATCATCGGTATTGGGTTTATACCAATGCAAAGATTTCATAGGTTTCATCGGGATAGACGTAAGGTCTAAGCCGGAGAGGTTTCATCATTGACCGGGCAGTGCGCCAACCGATCAACGCAGGTTTCACCATGGTGGGACTTTGGCAAGGTATGAGGGTTTTATCAGGACAGACGTAGGGTCTGTACTGGGTGGGTTTGATCGTTGATCGGGCAAGGTGCCGATCGATCAACTAGAAGTCTATGGCGGGAGGTGAGGTTTCTTTAGGATCACCACATTACTGACTCAAGCGCCCTTTCGGGTTTTCGCCGGGGCCAGCCCCCTCTTGCTTTTGCCCACGCGCCCTTTCGGGTTTTCACGTGGCGGGGTACCCGATTTTGCCTGAAGTGCCCTTTCGGGTTTTCACCACAGCTCGGTTTTAGCCATTTTTTGCCCTTGCTCAGAAAACCTGAACAAGACCGGTGGGGTATCTCTATTTTTAACCCCATTTTTTTTATTATTTTATTCTCTCTTCCCCTCTTTTTTGAGGGTGACAAGTCGGAATGCCATTGGATCATGATGAGGGATGGCTTGGTTAGGGCGGAGCGCCGTTATACCAAGAAAGGGTGTAGCTCGGCTAGGGCAGAGTGCCACTAATCCAAGGAAAGGGTGTATCTCGGCTAGGGCGGGATGCCACTAAGCCAAGGAAAGGGTGTATCTTGGCTAAGGCGGGATGCCACTAAGCCAAGGAAGGGCGTATCTTGGCCAAGGCGGGATGCCACTAAGCCAAGGAAGGTGTATCTTGGCTAAGGCGGGATGTCACTAAGCCAAGAAAGGCGTATCTTGGCTAAGGCGGGATGTCACTAAGCCAAGGAAAGGCGTATCTTGGCTAAGGCGGGATGTCACTAAGCCAAGGAAAGGCGTATCTCGGCTAGGGCGGGATGCCACTAAGCCAAGGAAAGGTATATCTCGGCTAAGGCGGGATGCCACTAAGCCAAGGAAAGGTGTATCTCGGCTAAGGCGAGATGCCACTAAGCCAAGGAAGGGGTATATCTCAGCTAGGGCGGGATGCCACTAAGCCAAGGAAAGGTGGTATCTGCCTGATTACTCGGGAAATATTGGTTGTGCAGCATGATACAGCTTGAGGTGTTTACCGTTGAGCGGCGAGAACTGAATTTCCCCTCGATGGTTAACCACTACATAGGCCCCTCCTTCGTAGACCCTTTGTATCACATAAGGACCTTCCTAATTAGCATTTAGCTTTCCTTTTGGGTTGGACGCCATGACTTCTTTTTTCTTGACCATGATGAGGTCACCTTTCTTGAATTCTCGTCCTTTTACGAGTTTATTGAATGCGGCAGTCATGCGGGCCTGGTACATTTGGATATTCTTCTGAGCTTGGAGGCGCTTTCCTTCCAATTCAGCCAGTTCTTCTAACCTTCTTTCAGCATTTGTTTGTTCGCCATGGATAAGGCCATATTGGATTGCCACTCTGAGTGACGGGACTTCCTGCTCTAGTGGAACTACTGCCTCCGAGCCGTATACCAATGAATATGGTGAGCACCCTGTAGGTGTCTTAAAGACGGTGCGGTATGCTCATAGAGCTTCATACATTTTCTCTTCCCAATCCTTCTTGTTGGAACTGACGACTTTGGCCAGCAATGTACACAAGGTCTTATTAAAAGCTTCTGCCAACCCGTTTGCCTGTGGATTGTAGGGAGTGGAGGTTCTCCATTCAATCTTATACTTCTCGGCAAGCCGATAGATTTTCTGATTTCTGAAATGACTTCCATTATCAGATATTATTCGGTTGGGGATCCCGAACCGGAAGATAATGTTTTGCTTGATGAATCTAGAGACCAGCTCACCAGTCACTTCTCTTAATGCTATAGCTTCCGCCCATCGGGAGAAGTAATCTGTTATGGCCAGTATGTACTTATGTCTGGCCGAGGAAGTTGACAATGGCCCGACTACATCAGTTCCCCATTGTGCAAACGGCCAGCTAGGAACTGTAGGGTGCAGAGTTGTAGGTGGCCTTCTAGGCACGGTAGCATGCTCCTGACACTTCTGGCATGACTTTGCAAATTTACAGCAGTCTTCAAACATAGTAGGCCAATAGTAGCCCAGCTTCTTGATTTCTATCTTCATCTTGGGGCCAGCCTGGTGGGCGCCTGCTGTCCCAGCGTGTATTTCTTACATCGCTTACCAAGCTTCTTCAGTGGACAGGCATCGGAGTAGAATCTTTTTACGTGCATCCGCCATTATTCCGAATAAAGTTCTTTTCTGAATTCATAGGAATCTTTGATCCTCAGGAGTTTCATCTTTTCCTCCCTTTTCTGTGGCAGTTGTTGGTGCAGAAACCACTGTAGCAAGTGCTGTCTCCAATCAGACGCTTGTACTGCGCTGATAGTGGCGACTTCTTCTTCTTCGGGGCACCCTTCTAGCATACTGGGGACTTGCCGCCGGTTCATAACAACAATGTTCAATGTTTCATTTGGCGGGACTGCTAGTGAGCTGGCCAGTTTCGCCAGTGCATCGGCCTGGGCATTATGTCCACGGCCCACATGTTTGTGTTCAATATGATAGAATTTCGCCATGAGGCTCACAGCCTTTTGGTGGTTGGGATTTAGTTCCGACTTTCGCACTTCGAACTCCCCTTGGATTTGCTTTATCACCAACATTGAATCCCCGAATACCTGAAGCATTTGGATACCCATGTTGAGGCTGATATTGAGTCCGATTATCAGAGCTTCATACTCGGCTTCATTGTTGGTGCATGGCTTGTTTATAGAACAGGAAGTATGCACAACCTCCTCTTTTGGTGATTTCAGCACAATACCGGCTCCAGCCCGTATCCTGGTCTTTCCATCAGAATCTGTCTCCGTTCTGGATGCTCCATCAAAGAACAGTTGCCACATAACTGGCTGAGCTTGACAGGCCTCGAGTGTCTCATCATCGGGTAATTCGGTCCCCAACATATCATTCTCTGGCACAGGATGCTCCGTGAAGAAATCAGCCACGGCCTGTCCTTTTATCGCCCTTCGGGGTATATAGGTAATATCGAATTCCATCAGAATCACTGCCCATTTGCCCAACCGGCCTTTCAGTACCGGCTGAGTCAATATGTATTTGAGTGGATCTGCTACAAATATCAATCTGACTTCATGTGACAACATATAGTGTCGGAGTTTCTTAACAGCAAAGACTAGTGCCAAGCATGTCTTTTCTATATAACTGTAGCTTTCTTCGGTTCTAATCAGCCTCCGACTTAGGTAGTACAGGGCTTGCTCTTTGCCTTCTTCATTTACTTGTGCCAGCATTGCCCCCAGGGAACAGTATGTGGCTGCGATATATAGTATCAAGGGCCTGCCTTTAATTGGTGCCCCCAGCACTGGAGGGGTCTTGGGATATTCTTTTAGCTTCTCAAAGGCCTCCTGACACCCATCATCCCGGAGGAACGGTACATCTTTCATCATGAGCTTGTGAAAGGGGTGGCATCTTCCCGACAGATTTGATATAAATCGTCGGATATAGGCAGACGCCCTTGCAGAGATCTCAGCTCGTGCAGGTTCCTTGGTGGAGGGAGCTCCTGGATAGCTTTAATTTTGGATGGATCAATTTCAATACCCCTATGCCAGACAATAAATTCGAGGAATTTCCCACTGGACACGCCATAGGCGCACTTCATAGGATTCATCTTGAGTTCATATCTGCGCAACCTCTGGAATACTATCCTCAGGTCTTGCAAATGATCTTCTCTTCTGCTGGTTTTTACCACCAGATCATCAATGTAGCACTCTACCTTTTGGAAGAGCAGGTCATCAAAGATCTTTGTCATAGCCCTTTGGTATGTAGCGCCGGCATTCTTGAGGCCGAACGGCATCCTTTTGTAGTGAAATATTCCCTTCGGAGTGCGGAATGCAGTGTGCACTCTATCTTCTTCAGCAATCCAGATCTGGTTGTATCCAGATGATCCATCCATGAATGACAGGGCTTCATGACCAGTAGTTGCATCGATCATCACCTCAGTGATTGGCACTGGGAAATCATCTTTCGGGCAAGCCTTATTAAGGTCCCGAAAATCAACACATATTCTAATCTGCCCATTCTTCTTCTTTACGGGCACTATATTAGCCAGCCATGTAGTATACTGGTTTTCTTCGACAAAGCCTACATCAATCAGCTTGTCAACTTCTTTGTTAATCTGATTTATCAATTCAGGACGCATTCTCCTGGAAGGCTGCTTTATAGGGTTAGCCTCTGGGTTTATTGCCAATCGGTGTTGTGCCACATCAGAGCTCAGTCCCGGCATTTCATCATATGTCCATGCAAAATAGTCTCGGAATTCTTTCAAGAACTGTATATATTGTTCCCTGACATCTGGCTCCAGCAGTGCGCTGAGGAATATCAGCCTTGGTTCATCTGCGGATCCCAAATTTATTTCTATCAACTCATCGACGGTGGCTTGGCCCCCGTCTTCGACTTCGGGCGGGTCTTCTTGCAAATCAATAAAGCCTCCCGGGATATAATCTTCTTCAGTCTCATGCTCCTTTGTTTCATCATACTGGTCATCATCGGATGCTGGTGCATCATATAGGGCCAATATTACTGGACTCTGTTCAGCCTGTCCCGAGGACGAGGCTGGTTCACCGGGAAATTCAGGAGTAGACTCTTCCGTTCTTAGAGGCTCTTCTGATGTGGGCTCGCCTGAAAGGTCACCATTCTGTAGAGCCCGGAATTCTTCTAGGATGCGCCCGAACTCCAAACACTCTTGCAGCTCTCTGGCTATTTGATCTTCATCCGGGGTTCCCGTATCAAATTTTGCTTCAGCCTGGAACAGATCCTCATTGGAAGATAAGTCCTCCCAGTACCAAGCTTTCTTTGTCTCATCAGGTGTTTCTGTTTCTGATAGGCTGCCTGGGGCCTCATTGTTTATTATGGATTGATAAATGATTTCTTCATCTTCTGAGGGGTATTTGTCATATCCCACCTTGGGAGGGTCTTCATGCTTGTAGGAGACAGATATGACGTCTACCTCATCCTCATAGTATTCTTGGAGGGTATAACCCAATCCTGGGTGCTGAGTGATCTTCCTCAGTTCTTTGTTGTCCCGAGGTGGATCCCATAACTCCTTGAATGCCTTCTTCTAAGAAGCAGGCTGCATTGATGGCATTTGCATCTTGGAGAACATTTGTGAAACACTTTGGGTAGTGTAATCCAAGCCTGTAATCGGTACCATCCGGTTTGCTGCTTCTTCAGGGGCCATACAGTCTTGATCATCTTCTTCGACTGGCTCCCCGGTGTAGAATATAATAGGGGGCTCGCAGAAGCGAGGGATTTCTATAGTCTTCAGTGGTAGCACCGTTTGGTACTCAAGACTGACGATGGGTTTAAATAAACCCTGCGGCACCTCCACCTGAGTGTACTTTTGTTTCATTTCTTCATCGGCATCATCCGGGTGGACGCTAGGAGGGGTAACCCGAGCAAAGTCACCGGCATAAGAGATATGAGATACATTATGCTTCTTAGCATAGCCCTTTAGTGGCGGTGGAGACCAATCCCTTGCCTCTGTAGCGGGCTTCTTCTGGCTGATCACAGCCTCTTTACTTTCGCACTTTCGCGATACCTCGGTGTAGTAGGATGCATCGAGCATTTAACACTCGAACACTTCGAAAGGATGCAGATCTGCAAACACCCTCTCTTCTTTTCCTTCATGGCAGTATTTGATGCACTGATGTAGCGTGGATGGCACTATTTGATATTCATGCAGCCACGGTCTCCCCAGCAGGGCTTTATACGTGGTATTGGAGTTGATCACATAGAATCGTACCACGGTAGTGAGGTCTCCCAATGTGAGGTTGAAATCGGCTACCCCAAGGGGTGTCTCACACTTCTGGTTGAATCCTGCAATCTTCATGTCTCTGACCTTGGTGAGCTGCAGATCAAAGTAGTATTTCTGGTAGATGCGGTATGGGAGAATATTCACAGCAGCCCCTGGATCTATCAATATCCTGCTCAATGGCTGACAGTTCAGGGAACCCCTCATGTACAACGGTCTGTTGTGACTGGAATTTGGGATCAACATATCATCTTCTGTGAACGTAATCGAGGGCCCAGAATTCACTTCTGTCAAGAGTGCTTCATACTATGCCGGCGACTGCAAGGCATCAATGATGGCTTGGCGGGCTTCTTCGCTCAGAGAGAGGATCTCCCAGATGGAAAACCTGGTAGGGAGCTTCTTCAACATTTTCATGATCCGACTGCCCACCCGGACATTCGATAGCCTCATCTCCTCCACCCAACGGGGTCTTGGAGGTTCATGTGGTGCCTGTGGCCTTTGATGCCCGGCGCCAGTTTCGTCCTCTAGGTCGATTCCCTTGGATGTTTCTTCTGTAGCAACGGCCCTTGGTTTTGCTAAAGGGTTACATCTTTCATCTTCTTCATGCTGCTTCTGCTTTCTATCTGCCGACTGCTGGCACTTGTTGTTTGTAGCTGGCATAACCTGCACTGACTGTTCATTCTCCAGACTGGACAGAAATTCCAGGAATGAGGGGGCTTCATCTGCTTTTCTTCCCTCCTGGTATAAACTGGCAGGGGGAGGAACCTGGACGCCTCGCATCTCTGGTTCCGGGATTTGATAGGGCTGCTCCCCTCTGAACATGATGTTATGGTTAGCTGGTGGTGGGCGCCCCCATTTTCTCCCAGAACGTGTTGCATGGGCCGAGGTTGAGGCCTCAGCATGGTTGGCTTCTAGCGGGGCATCTGATGCTTCATCCTCGTCATTCTCCCCGGGTAAGGAAAAGAGTACCGACAGGGTGTTACATTGTACTGTCGTGACTTTCTTCTCCTTTTTGGACTTGGGTCGTCTCTTCTTCTCCTGGGATTTTGGCTTTGCTGGCTCCTGCCCCCAGAAGGGCTCAGTCTCATCTTTTCTTTGTTCTGCCTCTGGCTGCTCTTCAATTTTCAATTCCTCGAGCTGTTCCCAGAGTATACAGTCTTTCACCAACAGGTGCTTGGGCTCTTTTTGCTCATATTCGTCGAGCTCATTGATATACTGTTGTAGACGCCTGGCTGCAGGACTTACTTCTTTATGTGCAGGGAGGGGAGTTTGTCTCCTCCGGTTGTGAGTAGGGATCCGGATGACTGGTCCGGTCTCAGCTGTACGCCATACTGGCTTTATTGGAGGCGGCTCGGGCCTTGGGGTGACACCCCGGATAACTGCTCCGCTGGTACTGGCTGCGGGAGTCTTCTTTCTGCTCTTTATGGGTATCATCTGCCATCCCTCCTGATCCTTCTGTGGGGTGAGGAAGCAAGCTTCATAGGTATGCCTGGTGCATTCTTCAGTGGCTTCCTTGGGCAGCTGTTGGTAGACTGAGATCATATTGGCAGCCAGCCTCCAGGGCGGAGGCTCATGTGGACGAGGCAGCTTCACCTGGTAATCTCCCAGCTGCAGCTCACCCTTCTTAACCATTCCTTCCATGATATCTTTGAAGACATAACAGTCCTCAATCGCGTGCCCCAGCGCACGGTGAAATGGACAGAACAGCGGATCATCTTTCTTTTCCGCATCTGCGGGTCTCTTCGGTTCAGGCAATGTTACCTTGTTGAACTTATATGCCCAGTTAAATAATGCTGATGTCTTATCTTTGGGAAAAGAGTAAGCCCTTCTCATTCTGTCTCTCAGAGATACTTTATCCTTTCTTTCTGTCGCACCCTCAGGCGGGGGAGCTTCATCTGCTTCCTTTTTCCCTTTCTGTTGCTCAAAGGTTCTAAAATCGATGGCGTTGGCCTCAGAGTGTGATGGCCGTCGATCATTGGATTTTCCCTTCGGCATAGTGGGAGCATTGGCGGTCGGACGCTTGGACAAGAACGTCTCGACTTCCGCTACTATATTGTTCAGTCGATCAAATGTTCTAACATCTGCACCGATCATCTTTTCTAGCACCTCTCTCCTGAGGCTTTGTTTACATATCTGCACTGCATCTTCTTGATGGGGAGGTCTTCTGCATTTCATAGCCAAGTTCCTCCACCTTTTGATGTAATCCAGTGCTGTCTCATCCTGTTTCTGCTTGGTTGCATACAGTTCTGCTATAGTGATCTCTCTTTCTGTGACATGAAATCTGTCATGGAACTTTCTCTGCATATCAGGCCAATCAACCACCGACCCAGCTGGCAGGCTCGAATACCATTCAAAGGCTAACCCAGTGAGGGATGAGCCAAAGAATTTGAGCAGATAAGTTTCGTCGGCTGCCAAATCACCCATAATTGTGGTGTAGTAAGCTATGTGCTCCCTGGGGGAGCCTTGGCCATTAAACTTCTCAAATTTTGGCGGCTTACTGACGCCCAGAGGTAATCTTTTAGCCGCATACTGGGGTGGATACGGCACCTTGTACACATCGTAGGTGCTGCCATCGTCACCAGTCTTCTCCGACAGCTTCATCTCCACATTTTTCTCAATCATCAGCATGTGGCCTATGGCTGGATCTATCTCCTCTGGGAAGAAATGAGCTTATTGCTGGCTGTGAGGAGTCGTCATCACAGTTGCGTGCAAGATGGGCGCGACAGGCTGCGTCTGAGATATAGAGGGCTGAGCCACTATCTGCTGTGGAGTAGGTTGGCTCGGTGCTTTGCCCTTATCAGCTGGAGGAGGATTAGTTGGGACAGCCGTTTCTGCTGAGCTGGAAGTCTGCCCCACAGGTTCGGCTAGTTTGGAGACCGGTGTGGCTTCATGCCTCTCATTTAGCTGTCTTCTGAGAGCACTGATCTCCTGTTGATATCTTCTGAACATCATCTGGATCATGGGATCCAGAGTCGATGGGATCTGTATATCTTCTGAAGTCCCTTCAGCATCATCAACGAAGGGATTGTCTTCTTCTTCTGTTGTCACCACATTGACTGTCATGGTGGTGATCTTGCGGGTTTCCTCGTCATTCTTCATCTTATCTTTTGCAGCCTAGCCTCTTCTTGTGACGGGGCCTGGTCTGGTAGCCAGCCTGAGCAGTTCATCTGGCTGAGTTGGTAGCATATCCTGCCCCCTGGCGATTCCAGCCATGTTACAGGCGAGGATTTGCATTCTTCCTTTCTGCTTGCAAACTTTTCTTTTTGCCTGGGCAGGGTATTTGAGTCGGTCGAAGACCGATACTCTTTCTTCAGCTTCCTCTCTGTATAGGTCTTCTTTATCATATCCGGCCTCGCGGCCTCCTTCATAATCATTTGAATCGGAGGAGGAGGCTCCGAACATCATTTCTTGAAGGGCTTCTCCTTCTTGTTCATCCACGGTGCCCAAAGCACGGGACAATCTTTGTTGACCTAGGGCAGAGTTCCCTAGGTAATGGAAGTAGTCTTGGACCACTTGCTTCATCTCCTCCAGCTTGTGCCTTTGTGGCTCGGGTTCGAGTATCAATCTGTCCTGGCTCTTTTGCTGATAAGCCAGTCTCGCCACTTGAGCATCCAAATGCTCGGTTCTGGAGTATCTGAAGATATCAGCTTGTCTGGCACAGGCCCTTGGTCTTCTTGCAGCAACCACAGTGATTGGTTCACTTCTTCTCACATCGCCAACTTGGCAGTAGTTGGCAGCAGCATCATGGTTCTTTCTTTGCCATCTTCTGCCCCCGGCCCCGGAGCGGGTGGCAGTAAAGTCCTCCTTCTTTTCATACCTTCTACCCCTCATCATGGGGCAAGCAGCAGTCATATTTCTTCCTTGACCCTCAGTCTCATCTCTCCTCCCCCGGGTCCTGGGGTAGACAACAGTAGCATTTCTTTTGTCTTTTCTCTCTTCCCTTCTGCCCCCTGCTCTGAAGCGGGCAATAGTGACATCAGCAAGATTCTCTCTGTCTCGAGCTGGGATCCAGCTCTGTATCTTCTTAGGCCGCCAGACCTGTTTGTATCTTGCTGGCTTGGGTGCCAGCGTCTTCCTGGCTGGCCCTCCTGGTGGCCAGAACTTGGAACTTGTTGTTGGTCGGGATGGTCGGGATAATCCTGTCCGGACGGATCTCCCTGGGGTGGCCGTCAAGATTCGCCCTAATATCACCCATCATCATCGTCTTCCCGGAATTGGAAAGACGACGGTTAGCAGCGGCACACCGGCTTCTCCGGTTGGTTCTTTTCCCCTTCTGGGCAGCAGCGGGGACCGTGTCCTTCCTTTGGACATGATGGACATAGCAGGAGACAACGGTGGAAGCTGTCTTCTTCAGTGAGCTAGCTTTCTCATCAGTGGTCTACGTCGGGGCACTTGCGGCAGTGCCTTGCTCATCGTTGTCGACCTGCAGAAGGTCGGTGAAGACGAGACCCAGGCAGTTGGGCAGCCCGACAGCAGGCGGCATTGATCCGAATGTAAGAGGTACCGCCAGGTAGCCCTCTCGCACATACATGTCAATCGGTTGCTGGTCGAAGCAGACAGACATGATTCCAGCCGTCATTGTAGATTCCTGAAAATGAGGAAAGTGGACGGAATCAGAGGTTTGAGGGGGGCCCGCTGGGCCTCCTACTTTAGCGTAAAGATGAAGGGAGACTCTGTCCCACCGGGCGTGCCAGACTTGTGGGAACGCAGATTTTTTATTTTTTATTTATTTATTTATTTTGTTTTGTTATTTGATTTATTGGCGTGCCAGTCACACGTGTGACGATTTCATTGTGCGCTCGATCTGACTTGGTCGGTCGATTGTGAGTGATCGTGTCTGGACCAGAAGTCCGTCATACCATAAAGGCTATGACGTTAATTACGTCCCCCCCTAAGGAGGACAACCCTTGATTAAACGCTAAAGATAGGAGGATGACAGCGGTAAAGCCGCGTGCTCAAAAGAGACCGAATTCGTTCTCTTGTAAGACGTTAAATGGATTTGACAAAGCAGGAGTTTGTTATTTTTGGGATAAATTTGATGGCATATTCCCACCATCTTGGACCATGCCAAGCGGGGAATAGGAAACCACCCGTGCAGCGGCAGGGTGAGATCCGCAAAAGATCGGGCATAATTGACCCAGAATCCGAGTAAGTGCTGGCGTGATATGACACGCTCCATGTGGGTGCGGTGGCGCATCTATATCCCCCTTCGAAGGACCATCGGAGAGCATGTAGGGACATAGCTCCGTGGGCCGACGGGGTTGAGAGAGAGAACATCACAGCTACCTGGCAAGGTATGTGTAAATTTCGGCAGCATGTCCCCTCAACTTGGATTATGCCAAGAGAGGATAGGTCATCATCCATGGAATGTCGGGATGACGATCGAACGAGGATGGGCACCGGGCCCCGGGACAGCGCTTGCCTTTATACCATCGATTAATATCCTCTCGAAACCCCTCAGAACTCATGTAACGACATGGCCCTTTGGGTTCATGAGGGTGAAATCCGGATCGGGAATGAGGACTGTAGGGGAGGTCTTCCCCAATAATGTGTCTTCTCAAGGCATTAATGACGGTCTCTGAATATCCCCGGGACATATATGTGAAGAGATCAGAAGGCTGACAACTGGTAGTGCAGAGATGGGCCTCTGACTGGACTTCATTTGGCCAGGATGAAGGGTCTCGGCGGTGGCTTTATTTGGCCAAAAGAGAGAGGCTCCCGGCGTTGGCTTTAGTTGGCCAAAAGGGGGGGGCTTCTCGGCATGGGTCTATTGGCTAAAAAAAAGGGGTCTCGGCGCGCTCCTTAGCAAAAAAAAAAAGGGGATCTCGGCGGGTGGCTTCCCGACGCGCTCCTGGCCGCGCCGGGAGCCTGGCGTCGAGAGCCTGTGGGCTGGGAGGTGTGCATGAAGGGTTTGAATGGCAGGGCCATGGTTTGTCGTTTAGCTGAAGGGGAAAGAAGAGGACGGCCTCTCGGCGGGATAGTTCTAGGCGGGGAATTTTGTACGCCGAGAAGGTGGAATTGCTACAGGGTTTCAGGGTTTACAGAGCTCAAATGATACTCTGCTTCTGGGATTCCTAAGCTTTTTGGCTGCGATTGAAGCCGAATTTGAAGTGCAGGAGGGGGGATTTCATGGATGCTTCCCTGAGAAAGGGCCAAGGGGGATCTGGAGGGTAGAATCGATGGGGAACGAGACCATCGTCTGGATTTCTGAAGACTTTATTTATTTCTGCCGCCGGCCGTCTGGGGATCAAGAGATGACTGTCTCTGATCCCCTGGACGAACCCAATAGCATCTAAAACCCGGTGACTGAGGAACCTTTAGCATCGAAACTCCAGACCCTAGTCATCCAAGGGGTTAGAATGGAGGGTCGAGAGATCGAGATCGTCATTCGCCAGAATTGGAGGGATAGCAGCGGTCTGTAGAATCGGCATGTCCTCTCGTATAGCCGGCAGTTCAGGAATCCAAGAGATTGATGTCTCTGGTCCTGAACGGCACGAAGAGGAGCCTTAAGGGGCCTTGTGAGAAAGCTCGAAAGGGTGCGATGGATCTGCTCTCGAGATAGAAAGGGGGAAGGTGACAGAACCCAGTAACCCATTAGATAAGGGTAGGGGTTCTGTTCCCATGCCTCTGAAGAGGAGATTCGTATGAATCTTTAGACATTTTGCATAAACGATAAGCATACAGGGAGGAACGAAGAACAGATATCTCAATCAGAGGGGAACAGACATTTCAATCAGAAGATCCCCAAATGGGTCCCGGTGATATTTCATTGCATTGCTCGAAGCCTTACACTGATTGTAAAAGAGAAATGCAAAATAAAGAGAGAGACGGAGCTCAAGACCTAAAACTCGCTAGCTACGTTTGATAAATCGAGAAGAAAACTCGCTAGATTACATCAATAGAAAGAAAAGACAGCATGGGGAGGGCGGAGCATTGACTCCTCTCCCTCCCCGGAGCAGCCCACCTGAAGCTTGTCTGCTTCTTCCTCTCTTCTGCTTCTTCTCTTCTCTCGGCCGAGGAGGGCTCTCTCTTGGCAGGACTCCCTCTCGATTCTTTTTTTCTTTCTCTATCTTCTTTTTTTCTCCGATCCCTCTCCTCTTGTTTTCTTGTTCGCCGCTTGTTTCATCGAAGGGATCAGGGTTTTATAACCATCTTCCCCCCTTTTTACCTTCTCGGCAGGCCTCATCACGGCGCGCCTCAACTGAGGCTTCCAGGCGCGCAGGCATTCGACCTCTCGGTGCAGCTTCTGGGCTTCGACAAGAAGCTCCCGGCGCCACTTTGACAGGCCCCATTAAGCCTTTTAGACTAGGGCTTTGCTAGTCCTTCAAGTACACCATCACCCAAGAGGGCCTTTCATTGACGACATATCTTGCATCGAGATCATTATTAAGGTTTTCATCAGTCTGTAGACAGAAGTTTCATCAGTATTGTCATCTGAATGATGACAAAATCGGGTGTTATTTTATCGATATCGTCACCCGAATGGTGATGAGGTCGGACATCAGCTTTAGCCTGGGAAGACTTCAGCCGGGTGTATAATCTGTGGAGACAATTCTTCTTCATTGATCTGACTTGGCAAAAGCCTTTACAATCTTCATCTGCCGGTACCGGCTTCATCTTTATCTCATATCACATCTGTCAATAAGCCGACATCTGACTTACCCTGACATGTCATCTGTGGATTCTTGGATGAGGCAGTAGTACAGCTCTCATTAAAGTGTGCTAAGAGATCCCATCAGTCGAGTGACTGCTGCTTTATCAGTGTGGCCGTCTGAATGATATCAGAACTGGGCATCAGTTCGGCCGACAAAGGCTTCAACCGGGTAAATGGTTGACGGGCTTCATTATTGGTCTTTCACTGTTGGTCTGATCCTCTTTTCAATTGTGCTTTCACCCTTGTTCATTTTCAAGGTGTCAACAGACCCTCGTACAAGTAAGAAAGGATGGCCTGAGAGATGGAAAGACCCCGCCATAGTCCACTAATGGTGCTGAGATTTGGTATGTCTATGATGTGATCGGTAGAAGGGAAGAGTATGGCACCACATAGGTAGATAGAAACAGCTTTGGCTATGGCTTCATCCCACCCACACTTGTTCTTACAATGGGCTATGACCCACTGGCTTAGGGGTAGCAAATGGATCTGATGTGGGCCAACTATGGTGCGAATATCCTTAGTACTAGGTAGGAACTCCCCCAGAATGAGGGTAGGATCTACAGGAGCAACAGTATGACCAAGTAAGTCTTTCTCACCAACTTTAGACCTAGGAAGGGATAGGTAAGTCTCTACTTCCTGTAATAGGATGGTGGCCTCAAAGGATGGGAAGATGAAGGTATGAGTCTGAGGATGCCATATTTCTACTAAGGCTGTGATGTTGTGCCAATCTAATGAAAGCTTGGGGTAGTATTTGGCTAAGACTAGGAGAGGGTGCAAGTGCCAGGCCCTAAGGATGGATATCACTGATATGAGGAGCTCACGAATCATAGGAGACATCCACTTCAGGGTCGAATAGTGCCATGGGTTGGGGAGAAGCTGGGGTAATAGAACGGAAGAAGAAGAAGAGAAAAGCAAAGAAAAGAAGAGAGGAAGAATATGAGCATCTTTGAAGGAATTAAATGAAATAATGAAATTGCATTGACTTACCTCTCTCAAAGGGCTGGAGCTTAGGTGCCTTGGGATGGTAGTCAACCTTTGCAGCACCCCATACTCCTTCCTAGCCGGCTTTGGCCAATCATAAGTGCCCCCACCCATAGAGCTTCCTTCAAGGGCCCTCTTCATGGCATTTTGGGGAGGTTTAGCAAGGTTCTCAAGGCTTAAGTGAGAGGTGTTGTGTGAAGAACGAGTTTAAAGTACCCTCCCACTTATAGAGCCTAATTTGTGGCCTAATACTACTAGGATTGAGGTAGGATAGCTCCAACTCAAGTTAGGATAGGCCTTGACACAATTTAGGACTCTTTACCCTCGAGTTGGGACTCTCCAAGAGAGTCCCGATCGGAGCTACCAGGGTTTCCGTGTACGCGGTCTATCGAGAGACCGCAGGAGTCTAATCACGGTCTACAATGGACCATTTATGCACCTTCTACAAACTTCGCCCCCCTGGCAGACTAAACGGTCCTGGGGAGGCCGTGTTTCATATCCAACGGTCCATCCAGAACCGTGTTTCTACCCTCTGCGGTCCAATGGGGACCATTTATAAACTTCATTGGGCTCTCGGCCGGACAGCCCTCAGCGGTATGCCATGGGACCGTCTGGCCATCAGAACGGCCGTTTGGATGACCGTTTGAATCCTTGTGGCCTTAGTTTTATCCTTTTTGCATCATTCCACTCAAGTCTCTTTTCATCTCTCTCTCCCTCTCACTCTCTCGTATCAATGTAGGATTCGTTGTTAGTCGGTTAGCATCAAGCATACACGCATTCATTCACATTCATTCGTAAAATCCCAAAACAAAACATATCATATCATAACACCCATATGTACATAAGTTGCATAAAGTGCATCAGGCCTGACCCTCCCTTGGGTCGCCGCTCTCCCCTGAGCCCTCATGGCACTTTGTTGGTGGCGCCATGGAGGTGCTCTCCTCTGCACGCCACCATCGGCATTGCTCCTCATCCTCATTCCTCCAACGATCGGAGGAGCCAGTGAAGTAGCTAGGTGCAACGCCCTGACTGCCACGGCATCCTGGCCGCCCGCTCAGAAGTCGGATGGACACTCTCAATGCCCGCACCTCTCCCCGCAGCTCTACCGCCTCTATGAGGGCGCGCTCTGCCTCAGCTTGATGCAAGTCCACCTCCACTGCCCGAGCTTGAAGATGCTCCATCTCCTCCATCCCAGCGCGCGATCGCTCCATCACTGCACAGAGGTGTGCGGCCTCTACTACCTCTGTACGGAGTGTCTCTGCCTCAGCACAGGAGCGCTCAGCCTCCTCCCTCTGCTGGGTGGCCTCACCCAGCGCTGCTGCCAACTCTCGCTCCAGCATATGCATTTATTTCATAAATTACTTTGCAAGTTTCAAACTGTAAAATTTGGAAGAGCGATTCGCTTACCCTCTCGGCGAGTGTAGCCTCGGCCTCCTCAGCTCGTGCCATTGCCCGGGTGAACTCCGCGTCCCGCTCGGCCCGATCCGCGGATGGCTGGGAGGAGGAAGACGGTGCATCCGGCGGTTGGCGCTGGGCTCCCTCGGCTCGCTGCAAATAGGGGCATGTCAGTTTCAAAAAGCACAACATAAACATTTTTAAGTCTGAGGTCGAGTAAAACTTACCAGGAGGTCCAGAGAAAGCCGGAGCTCATCCCGCTGTTGGATGGTAGAATGAAGGAGACCCTGGAGCTCGGCAATCCATCCTTGGGGGTCTTGCTGCATGTAGGAAGTCAAGTGTCAATCCATTGTAATCATAAAGCATATTAAAAAACATGAGTTTAGAGCCGTACCTGGTCTCCGTAGCGTCAGGAGTAGGCCGTCAGGTAGGCCTCGTCACTCTCGAGTCGGGTGCGCACCGCTCGCCCAAGTCCCGTCCAGTCTCAGATTTGATCGGCTGCTCGGGTAACCTAATCTATCTCTGTTGCCAAGCCTCGTGCGTGCCGTCCGACGCTCTCCTCCAACTTCTCGTGCCCCAGGAAGTCAACCTCCGCCTGGTGGATGTCGAGGGTCCTCATCACCAGTCGGTAGTAGAGTGGCTCCACCACATTCATGCAGTGGAGCCAGATGTCCCGTCCAGCGTACGCTAGGGCCGCCACCACCCATGGCTGGTCCTCATGCCCATCTCCCTGGTAGGGCGTCCATCGGACCTGTCAAGTAGGCAATTATGTCAACATATAAGCATATAGTTGCATTTACTCAAAGCTCAAGTTTAGATCTTACCGAGGCGTAGGGAAGAGTGTCGAGGTCATCTTGGATCATCCGGACCTGGCGACGCAGGCAGCCCACCTCCCGTGGTGCTGTCCATCGTCTCACGATGGGCAGTCGGTCAGGATACGTCTCATCACCTCTCCCCAGCCCGGGGAGGTACACGTAGGCCCACACCTGCATTGCATCAAAATGTCAGCATATAAGCATTTATAGAATTCATATAGCAATTGCATAAGCATTTTAGAAATTGAGTTATACCTAAAGTAGCGGGGAGAACCCATCGAGCAAGGTGCACCAGCTCGTGGAGCTGAGGGTGTCAAAAAGGAAAGCGAGGACCGTTGCGCCCCACGCTTACTCCCCTACCCGGTCCACCTCCTCCAGCAAAGGCAGCAGCCGGCAGCAAACGCTGTCTGCCCGGGTGGCGAAGAGCAGCCTCCCGAAGAGTAGCATCATGAACCTCCTCGTGACCATGTCCGCCTCAAGTCCTAGTGTAGCTACTACCCGAGGTCGTGCTCGGTCCCCGAGCCTCCCGAGGTGCTGCACTGGCAGCTCTCTGGTAGCGATCCCCGCTCCCCGCAGGCCTAGGCTCTCTTGCTGCATCGCTCTCTGCAGGGTCGTCAACTGGCACTCCGGCCTCTACAACTCCAGGCCCAACAGCCTCTGGGCCAGCTCCCTGTAGTCGGTGAAGGTCGTCCCGCTCACCGGTGTCCCGTGCAAGTGCAGGCCGGTGATGCGCGCTACGTCCTCCAACATCGGGACCATGTGGCCCCATGGGAAGAGGAATGTGCTGCTCACTGGGTCCCACCTCGTGTAAGGCGTAGAGCAGGGCAGTGTCGAGGCGAGCGACCTCCATGCCGAGGAACTCCCTGAATCCCATGGCTGCCAGTCGCTCCTGCTGGAAGTCCGGCAATGCGAGATACACTACACGGACCTAGAGCCATGAAATCCAGGTCCGACACTTTCCATGCATACATTTAAACAATTTGCATCAGTCATTTAGTTCATAATAAGTTATGCATTGCAATAAAAAAAGCAATAATAAATTAATTAATTAAAAGAAAAAAGGTAAAAAATGCAGTCTGTCAGGCTAGCGGTCCCCTTAAGACCATTTTTTAATCCCTTCAACGGTTGTTAATCGACCGTTTGAATACCCAGTGGTCCTCACTGGACCGTTTTTCAATCCCCATAAACCCTCTCGTTGATCTTAACCCACACGGTCATCCTTTGACCGTTTGGCCTAATGAACGGTCTATTAGAGGCCGCTTCGTTCTCCGTGGTTCAATTTCTAAATGGTCGCAGGGGAACCGTCTGAGCCTTTAAACAGTCTATCTTAGACCGCTTTCATCCCCTAGGCCCTCTCGCCAGATCTGGATTTAAGCGGTCCACCTTTGACCGTTTGGCCTAATTGACGGTCTGTTGAAGATCATTTTTGTTCCCCACGGTTCAATTTTGAACGGCCTCAGGAGGACCGTTTAGGTTCCTTAACGGTCTAATTTAGACCACATTTACCCCACCGGTTCATATCCTGTTGAGCGGTCACCCGTGGACCATTCTAGCCTTTGGGGCGGTTTGGTTTGGGTCGTTCTATCCCCAAGGCGGTCCTATATGGACTGTGTATCTCCTAGATGGTCCCTGTTGCGACCGTTTTCTGCTCGCCATGCCCAACAGCGTCTAGCCTCTCCCCCACCATTGGTAATGGCCTTAAGGGCCTTATAATTGTCCCCAAGGGGGTCGTATGCCCCATTCCCTTCACCTAGACTAACATGCATGAACTAAAAGCAAGAAAATTGGGGGGTCGGTCGTGCCTACCTCGAAGGTACGTGGTCCCTTGGCTGGGGCTTCGGCCTTCGTCGCTGGCAGTTTATCCGTCGGTGGTGCTCCTCCTTCCTTTGGCATCGCAACAATCGTGATAGGGCATCCTCCTTCCGTCTCAGCCGATGGTGGCACCGCCTCCTCCGATGGGTTCACTAGCGGCGGCGGTGGCGGCGTCAGCTCTCCCTCCCTGGCCATCTGACGTGCTAGCCTGTTCAACGCCTGCCTTTTGAAACGCATAAGAAGGGTAAGGTGGGCTGGAATAGAAGGATAGGGGAGGCTTGAGGATGTGAGAATGTGAGGGGAGTGGGCTTCGGTTTCGGTGTGGAGGGAAAAGATGGTGAGACGGGGTGAGGAAGGCGATGGGGTGTCGGTTCATTTTTTGAAACTGACGATCAGTATACGGTCTATCGATGGACCATTTAATGGTAAGACAGTCTGGATCAGACCATTTTTGAGTGATGACTCGTTTATCTATAAACGGTTCGTCCATTACCGTTTATCTATTTGGCGGTTTGTCTCTAGGCCGTTTTAAGCACGTTTGAAATTCAAAGTCTTATTTGCTTATACGGTCTCAATTGGGCCATTTTCTTACGATTAGCGGTCTAGAATGGACCGTTTGTATGCTGAAATGATGAATGAGCTTTAGAGCCTTATTTTGCTGCATTATGTGCTTGATTGATAAATCTTTTGTCTTGAATAACCTTGCTTCATGATATATGAGACTAGTTGCAGCATTAATCCACTTCCATGATCCCGGTCAAGTAAGTCAGGTAAGTATCTTGTACCCTGTATCCCTTAGTGCATTACTATATGGTATCTATATTATATTATCTCAAGAATCGACTGGTCATTCACGTGTTCCAGGATCTGATGTTCCCCTATAACAAAAACAATGATTATCTAGGTTCATGTGCTTAATCATTGGATAGGCCGTTAGGTTGGGAAAGTTAGGGGATGATGGTTCTATCTTGCACGCCGTGGTTGCAGATAGTGTCCTGACCCTGGTTATTCCGGTCTAGAAATACTATTCTTGAGTACTTTCTATTTTATGCTTTCTTTGCATTCACTTTAATGATTTCTTTTATTTTAGCCCAGCATGCATCATGTGCATCTTTTGAGTATTCATGTTCCATGGTCTGTCTGAAAGTGTCTCATCGGTGATGGATAATTGTGCGTTAATGGTTTTTGGGTAAGAGAAACTATTCCATTTAGAGTTGGAAGGTTTTCTCTGGCCTGTTCACTCGGGTTGGTTGATTAAGAGTCCCCGTCTGGAGGATTTAGTCTATTTCTTTACCTTTACTGCTTATTCCGGTTCCCTTATTAGTTGTGGATTGTGTCCCCTGATGAGGTTGCTCGTTTCTTCTTCTATTCATTTAGTTAGTTTCTCCAGACTAGTGTCATTTTGGTTTTATTATTCTGTGTGTTTGGTATAGAGATTTCCGGAGGATTCCTATTGCTCGTTGGCGAGGAAACATGTGTCGTTTACCTTAACGCCCGCTTTTCAGTCCGCTCCATTTCATTTTCGCTTCATCTCCATGTTTCATTTCGCTTTCGCTTCACCTCCGCTCGCTCCCCTGTAAAGAGGACGTTAAGGAGGGGCATCTGTTGACACCCGTTTTTGCCTATGAGTTGAGTCATACTTCTTACCACTATGTTTTGATGCCTCAAGTTGTCCATTACTTATTGGGCCATTTTTAGGCATGTCTTTGGGCTTATTTTATGGATATTTTCTCCCTGGCTAGGTTTGCTCTCGAATTCGGGCTTAATGGGCCTTGATTTCACTTGGTCTTTAGGGTAAATGGGCTCATTTATTCCATTTTATTAATTACCATCGCCCAGCCTAACCGCGGTCTAGCGATAGACCGTTTGGGATGTTGGGCGGTCATTTTGGAGACCGTTTATATCACTCAGAGTCCTACACAGATTTATGTATGGATTAATTGGCTATTTTCTAAATTTCCACCGATAACCCAATACACGGTCTTGCATTGGGCCGTTTATTCAAGTTGAATGGTTCATCATTAGACCGTTTAGTGGCCAGAGTCCTAAACAGGCTAGTTTTTCAAATAATTATATATTTATCTTGTTTTTATTGATTTATCCCCGACACGAGGTACACGGTCTGGCAATGGGCCGTGTGACTTGTTGGACGTTCTATCGATGGGCCATTTGTATCCTTAGAGTCCTACGCCGGATCAGTTGGTTTGTCCTTTGGGATAAATGGTTTATTTATCTTGTTTTCTATTTACCACTGACACTCATAGGCGGTCTAGCGTTGGACCGTGTATTAAGGTGGGTGGCCCATCGAGCGATCGCATCTAAGGCCGAGATCCTTGGGCTGGTTGGATTTTCTCTCTCCACCCGTGCTTTAATTAGGTGATTTTTCCAACTTTTTCTTCGCATATTCTCAATCAAATGCGATGCCGTTTGATCCTAGTGAAAGCTAGGAGTTTTATCTACGATTTATCCTAAAGAATCTCGGTCTAATTCCCACTGAAAAACCCTTAATTAGGGGCTGACATTCAAGGGCTATAAAGAGCACCCTTAGTCCAAGCTCGCGAGGGGGGGAGATCCGGAATTCGCGTCGAAGTGCTGCCATTTTCTTGAGCGAACTCCAGCTAGGGAGGAAGGCTTTCCACGTCCGCCAAGCCTTCAGTTTAGGGAGTAGTCCAAGTCTTTTGTGTTTAGTGTCTTTAGTTAGTCGTTCTTCGTCATTCGTTTGTCATTTGCATGTTCATTTTCCTTTTCCCTTCTCCCACGTTTTTCACTGCCATCTTCACATTCATCACCATTCCTACTATTTTCTGTGCCCCATAGGGCTTTAAAAATGCAACCCCCAGGTATCCCCCATTCCATTTATGTGCTTAGTTTCCATTCATTTTCATAGATATTACACGTCATAAACTTACTTGGGTTGCATTTTTCTGGTCATTTGCTGTGTTTTTGCAGGTCAACAAGAGTTTTAGCAAGAGGCCCATCCCCTCTGGCCGACAGGAAGGGGTGGAGGATCAAGTCCCACGGCTTGGGATATGGAGTTTCTATGTAGTTCATCTCTGACCGTAGAGAGGAGTTAACGGTCTTCTTCAGACCATTCAGCGCCTTCCTGCGGCCTAATTCAGACCGTTTAGCCCCCAGCCAGGTCTTCTTCCTGCGTCACTCTTCAACGTTGGTGGTGGCCTGTCGTTCAGCCGTCTACGTCCTTCAGCGGTCCTCGAGTGGACCGCGTTCATCCTGGTACAGTGCTACAGCATCGGCGAGTGTCTCATCCGTCTCCTCTTTCCAAGGTACGTGGTGCCCTCTCCTTGCACTTGACACCTTGGTGGCGATCATGATTTGTTCGCACCCTTTTTCCCTTTTTAGCATTTTATTTCATATCTTGGTTTAAAAGGAGGGAAAGAAGAAAGAGAAAAAATATATATCTACAATAACGTGTTCTTGTAGTGATGCGAATTAAAGATTTGACGCCTTCTTGCACGGATGCCAATTGAAAATAAATTTATTTAAATAAAATTAACCCTAAAATTGGCGCGCTTTCTGTTGGAAGCGAATTATAGAATTAGTGGCGTCCTGAGTTGACGACAATTCTACGCAGTTTCTCGTATTTCGTGCTTTCATTGGGATTGTTCTCTATGCTTTGGCCTATTCCTTGAACTCTTTTATTCCTCGGATTCTTCTTAAAATGAATTACGTGTTTCAAGTTTCCCACAAAGTCGTGTAGCTAGCAAGATTATCAAGAAAGATTGGAGTCTAAGACAGGAGGTCCATGGCCAAACGCTTTAAGTGGATACGTAGCTACTTAATTAGGCCCTTGTAAACGCATGGAGAACCTCCGACTATCCCACCTCTTACCTGGCCGTGAATTCTTGGTGTTCTCGCTAAACAACGATTGAGGAGAACTCGATCTAAAACTACCTTACACAAATTTTTTAAAGAGTTGATCGTGCCTTGATTGACAACTCTTTTTCCTCATTGCCTTAATGTCGTTAAACATGATGCCTTAATTATCCTTGAACTTCTCTTACAATTACTTGAGCTTCTTGTACTAGTTCCTCGAATGTAATTTTTTTGCTAGATTTGTAATTTAATTCATGAGCTTGCCTTGAAATTCTTTGGCCTTGTATTATGTGGATGTCTAAATAAATACTTGGGATCAATGATCCATAACTACAATGCTTGGCATTAATGGGGCCTGGTCTGGTCCTGGGGTGAGCATCCGAAAGTACTTGTGCCCATGGGAGCTATTATTGACCTGGTGTGGCATTGCACCGAGTACATGCGTGCTCGATTCATTTATGACATTCCACTTATTCGTGAAATACTTGACTTGCTTGAATTACATGAAATACTTGACTCGTACATGCTTGTGTGAAATGGCCAATTCCATGATTATACATGCTACATAATCGTTCTTGAAAATCTTACTCTTGTTAACTTGTGATCCTATATACAAGCATTCCTTTACTCTCTCATGCTCATGTTTCATGTTTTAGTCACCATTCTCGTCATAGCACATTTACCTTATCTAAAAATGTTAATTACTTAAAGCTGCCTGATATAGAGATATAAGTCCTACTGAGCTTTATGCTTACCCTACGTTTTTTGTTAATATTTTAGGTAGTTCCGATGATGAACCCCAAAGAAATGGGAACGGGAAAGAGTGAAAGGAGGGACCAAGTTTATCTTAGATACCTAGGTTTATGAGTGTTGATCTTGCTAGAATTAAATGTACTTGGAAGTTGTATTAGGCCTCTTAAGGCTTAATGATGTTGTAAAACTTTATTTTGATGAAATAAAAGTATCCTTTTCTTATTATCTCCCATTATGGTTGGACCCTTTTATACGCATGCTCTGATCGGCACGAGTGTTACGACTCATCGCGCCTCGATATTCCGCATCGGGGCATGACACTTGACCAGGTCATGAAATCCACAACTAATTGGAGCGCAATGAACATAATGCAGTGCGCTATCCATCCCACAGAATACTCAAGAGCATCCACTTACAAATCTGCAAAAGAAATGTGGGATAGGCTTGAGTTAATCTATGAGGGAACATCTGAAGTAAGGGTCACCAAGGCCAACATGCTTATATCCGACTATGAAATGTTCAGGATGAAACTTGACGAGTCTGTTTCTGAAATGTATGCTAGACTCACCCAACTAGCAAACTGCCTAAAGTTATTGGGTAAGGAATACTCTGATAGTGAACTCGTTAGGAAGATTCTTAGATCCCTCACACCAGCCTGGCACACCAAGGCTACTGTGATTGAAGATTCCAAAGATCTGTCTGTGATTACAGTTGGTGGATTGATAGGCTCGCTCATGACATATGAGCTCAACATGAAGAGAAATGATGAAGACCACAAGAAGAAGAAATCTATAGCTCTGAAGGCATCTGAGTGCACCGATGAGTCCTATGAGGATGAGGAAGATGACATCCCAAAATCCAGCCTGGGTGATCATGCTTTGCTCACCCGAGAGCTTAAAAAATTCCTAAGAGGTAAAGGCAAATTCCAGAAGAAGAGGACTCCACAGGTATGTAGGATCCCCAATCTCAAATCTAATCAAATAAAAAGATCTGACAAAGTCTTATGCTACCAGTGTAGGAGCCCCGGGCATATGCAAGGAGAATGCCCCAAGTTGCTTAAAAAGACATACAAGGCCAAAGGGAAGAAGCCCAACGCAATGGTCTATACCTGGAGTGATGATGAAGAGGAAGTTGAAAATTTCACTACAGATGAAGATGAGGACGGCCCTTGCCTAATGGCCAATTAAGAAGAAGAAGATCAGGTAACTACCCCATTTGATAATTTTTCTACTTAAGAGTGGGAAGAGGCGTGCACTAACTTATTTGAAAGATACGAAGAACTTAAGAAAGAAAACAATCATCTAAAAAGGAAAATCAATACATTAGTTCATAAGAACACTATCAACAAAAATCTGGAAACCTTAAAAAGTTAAAATGAAAAACTAAGGAGATAGATTGAGGAATGTGAATCTGATAGTTAAGAACTTGAGAATCTAAAAAAGGAAAATGAAGATATCATACAACAACATGAAGAAGTTCAATTGAAATTTCAGAAACATGAAAAGGAAAATCAACGAAACCTTGAAAAATATGAAGCCACAAAAGCAATCAATAATGAACTGTAGAAAAAGCTTGAGAAGGCTGACAGTGGGTTGAAAGACTAGCAATCTATCTTTGAGAAAATGACCCAGGGTAAGTCCAACCTAGATGCTATCTTAGGAACCCGGGTGAATTTTAGGAAAGAAGGGTTAGGGTTCAACCCTACCGAGAAAAAGAAGTTTGAACTATGGACTATATCATTCTATCCTCAGAAGGGGAAAGAAAATTGATAACAGAAGAGCAAACTTGGAAGAATGCCCTTAAGCCCAAAACAAACAAAAATAAGAACATTCAAGGCCAAGGACAATACGCTAAGAATCAAAGAAGCAACCAGCAGGCCGGTTACAAAAAACAAACTAAACCTCAAGGTCGACGCACTGGCTCACAGGGTCGACGCACCATAGCTCAGCCAGCGCCAACCATGAGGCAAGGTCGACGCACCAATGAATCAGGTCGACGCAGAACCATTTAGCCAAGACTAGCTAGACCACAGGGTCGACGCACCATAGATATGCATCGACGCAAATCAGCCTTTCAATCCAAGAAGAAAAAATGGGTTAATGATAAAAGAAGGGCCTACAGTCGGCCAAACTCAAGTACCTTCCATACCCAATTCAACAGATTTGGAAACCCAAGAACTAGACCACATATTTGATTCACACTTCATGAACTTCATGAAATCTGTTTGTCACACTTGCAACCAAATTGAACACACCAGCAACCAATGCTGGTCCGGCCAGAAAATGAGGCCATTTAAGCAAGTGTGGATTCATAAGAATCTATTGCATGCTATCAACTATGATTGTGGACCCAAATTTGTTTGTGTTCTAAAAGCTTGTGCTTAATTTATTCTATGCAAGAGTGCCTAGTAGCCCATCACAACCGATGGTACTTGGACAGCGGCTGCTCAAGGCACATGATGGGAGATAGACAGAAATTCAGTTATCTGGTCAAGAAGGAAGGAGGTCATGTGAGGTTTGAAGGCAAGGACAAAGGAAAGGTCATTGACACAGGTACCGTGGGTAAGAAATCTTCCAATTTCACTGAGAACATCATGCTCGTTGAAGGCCTTGAACACAATCTGCTTAGCATAAGCCAACTATGCGACAAGGGCCACAAGGTACTGTTCAATGCCAATGAATGTAAGATATTTGAACAAAACTCTGATTCTGTAAAGTTTGTAGGTCATAGGGTAAACAATGTCTACATGGTAGACCTTGATGAGTCATTTTCTAAAAATATGTGCTAGTCTGCGAGTCAACCCAATGATGCATGGTTGTGGCATAGAAGGCTGGGGCATGTCAGTTATGATGTTTTGCATAAATTGTCCAAGCATGAAATTGTAAGGGGTCTGCCTAATCTCTCCTTCAAAAAGAACACTAAAATCTATGAAGCATGCTCCCTTGGAAAATAAACCAGAAAACCATTCAAACTTAGGAATGAACCCATTTCATCCATGCCATTTGAATTTCTGCACATGGATTTGTTTGGGCCAACAAGAACTGCCAGCATCAATGGTCAGAGATATGGCTATGTGGTTGTTGATGGTTTCAGTTGTTTTACATGGATCTTCTTTTTAACAAACAAAAATGATGCCTTCCATGAATTTCACAACTTCTTCAAAAAGATAAAGTAAGAAGGTAAATTCAGAATCTCTATAATCTTGTCTGATCATGAAGGGGAATTTGAAAACTCCTCATTTTCTAAATTCTGTAATCAGGAAGGATTGACTCACAGATTCTCTTCTCCCAGGATCCCAGAACAGAATGGAGTGATGGAAAGGAAGAATCGGACAATTATGGAGATTGCCCGGACAATACTAATTGAGAGCAAGCGGCCAAGGAAATTCTGGGCTGAAGCAGTAGACATAGCATGCTACATAATTAACAGGGCCATGGTAAGTCCAAAGAGTAAGAAAACCCCATATGAAATGCTCAAAGGTAAGAAACCCAACTTAGCCTATTTTTGAGCCATTGGTTCAAAATGTTATATCCATAACAATGACAAAGTTGACCTTGATAAATTTGAGGCTAAGAGTGATATTGGAACATTCTTAGGGTATTCTGAAACTTCTAGGGCATATAGGGTTTTCAATGTGAAAAATAAAACTATGGAGGAAACTCCATATGTGGTGTTTACTGAAATGCTTGATGAATCTGACAAGGGTAATGATGACAGGAAATTGGAGGATGATGATGGAAAGTTTCTGGAGTCCAAGGAAGAACAAAGAAAAGGCAACCAACCGCAATCTGTTGAACATGAAAGCGGTCGATCGACTGAAAATTCTATCTAATCAACCATGCCCGGTGAGTCTTCTATCAACATTCGGACCCTAAAAGACCACCCTATCCAGAACATAATAAGAAGCCTTCATGTAGCAACCCTGATAAATTAAAGGGATAAAATCTTAAATAGATTAACAGATTCAACCCAATAATAAAGGCCCATCATATATATATATACTTAAAACAAATAGGTCGTAAGTGATTAATGCCTCCGATCAAGTCATCATTTTAATTGAAGACTGCCAAGCAGGCGCTAATTTAATAATTGACCCCCCCTAGACAGGCATCATATAAGGAATTGAAGACTGAGTATATAGATGTCATTTATTGAAATAACACCGAAACATTAGGCGTCATTTACAAACGGGACCCGTTGGTGTTTGGTTCGAACAGCAATGTTATTTGGGTAAGTTTTGATTAGGGAAAGGATCAATACGTGGATATCTCAGTTTAAATGGGATTCTACATAGGAAGTTTTAGTTCTAATCGAACTCCTAGAACCCATTAGGATTTCCTTCTCCAAAAAATACCAACCCTTCCATCGAACCTTATTGACACTATTGTTCAAAGACGTCCTACTGCTACTCCTCTGCCGTGGAAGTTCTTCTTCGTCTTCTTCCTCTTCCTCTTGCTATCGATACTGTGAAGGGAGGAAGCCATCTTCTACTTCTTCGACAGTTCTTCATGTATTGCTGTGGAGAAGCATAAAGCTTCTTCTTCTGAAGGTTTTGGGGATTCGAGGGAAGCCTTCTACTTCTCTATTTCTTTGGACCAAAGAGGCTGCTACGTTGCTGTTCTTGCCACCTTCTTCCTGTCGGGAACGTGGAAGAATCATCTTCTTCTTCCTTGTTCCTACTGCGCTGCTGAAGCCACACTCCCGAATCTACATATCATCATCCTGTAGCTTCTTCCTAAGGGTGACTACTCTTGTTATATTGGCTATTCGTTACTCTGTTGAAAATAGAGTACCGTTTTCTTCAAACTCTTCACTAGATCATCATCAAGGTAGGTTTTCTCAAGCGTTAAGCCAAATTTAATAATTTTAGGCTTGTATACATGCATATAGGTCTGTAAGGGATTGCAGAGATCACTCTGGATTGAGGTTTTCGTTGTTTACTGCATGAATTGAAATAGCGACCCAAGTGAGGGCGCTATTTGATTTAACGATAGTGCAAATGGTCGTCAATTGTCTAATTAATTAATAATTACACATGCTCAAAAATTTAATAACTATGAACCATTACATGCAAACTAATGCATAGACAAACTGAGAAATTCATGTTATTTTTCTCTACCTATACATGTCTTTAGTTTCCTGATCAGACATACTCCAAAATCCATGTATCTACGATTGTACCTGCCCGGTGCAAATCATAGGACAAAGAAATAACGACTGTTATTAGGTCGTCAATTGAATTAACACCCTTATACACGGGCGCCAATTTAGTGATAAATTGTGAAATTCTGAAATGTTATAATTACCTGGATAACGAAATTCACGACATACACCCTGTCATCATTTTTAAATTAGACGCCCTGACTAGGGTGCTGTTTAATAAATGGAAGAATTAAGCCAAGTCATCATTTACCTGATATTTGAAATTGATGGTGTTTTTCAATATTTATGGAATCTAGATGTAACGACTGAGTAAGCAGTCATCATTTACTGAACTGACGACCCTCACAAGGGCCCCAATTCAGAAAATGAGGACTTAAGCTCAGGCGTCAATTTACTAATCTCCTGATTTCCTGATTTTCGTGGTTTTCTATAACCCTTGACCATGGGTTGTGTATACTGGCACAATATTCCATTCTGTGAATATAGCCCCACGTTTTGTGATGTTTTATCGATTACCCCCTATTTCTCGGTGATAGATGAACTCTCCGCGGGACACTCCGTTCGTCCGGACTAGTGAATTTATCATAGACTTCCGTAAGACTCCGCTAGCCTTGGATTCCCTCAAGGCAGTCGAGCAGGTTGCACCATTAAAACCTATGACATTACTTAATTACCATGTCACTCTAAGGAAACATGGTATACCGGCCCTCATGATATGCTATTTGGATGTCATGAGAATATTCTACATTAATGGAATGGGAAACCATGCCATTAGTGTTCTTATGAATTATGTGCCATACTTGTGGACCTCAATTCTATCTAGCTTATCATGTCCAAGAACGAGCGACCATCTCTATATGAGCGCTTATTCTTAAAAATCATTGCACCCAGTTAGGGAGCCGATTCCACCTAGTTTTAATGCGAATCGTGGTTATACCGTTACTATCGTAGTAAGTCCTTACACATCATGTTCAATCCTTGTGATTCCATTCCACAAGATCTACCTTAAAGTTCCTACAAGCGTATTCCTTTGAAATTCTATATTGGATATAACTATAGTGGATGTCGAAAATACATGATCAATGTCGGCGCATATAGGGCCCGATCTGGTCCTGAGAGGAGCACCCGAAAGTACTTGTGTCCATAGGAGTTGTAATGATCACGGTGTGGCATTACACCGAAGTGCATGACTAGCTGGATAGACATTCCACAATCTCGTACTTGACTTGACTTGACTTGACATGACATAACTTGCGTGACCAAAAAAGGGGTATTTATTTATTCTTGCTTGAAACATGATAGTCAATTCTTGACATGACTTGATCACTTGACTTGATAAATACACATGCTTGATTTTCCTGCGATATTGACATGAGTTCCTAAAAGACTTGCTAGTTCATTCACTATCTCTTGATATACGTTCTCTCTTATTATACACTCTCTATTGTCATTTTATGCGAGCATGCATAACTTATTGCATTTCATGTAACATGTAATCTACTTAAAGTAAGCTAGCTCTTGAGATTTAATTGCTACTGAGCGTTCGCTCACATAGTGTTTTCCCCTTATTTTTCAGGTAAGTCCGAGGATGAAACTCTTTCGGATGGGGAAAGTCAAGAGTGATGACATTAGAGCTACTCCAACTATCCAAGCGTTATCTAGTCTTGTCTTTTCTACAATCTGGAGTCAATCATTGTACTTTTTCATTTTATTGAGTTTTAGCACCATCGTTAAATGGATTGTAATAGAAGTACTTTGAAGGTTTTGATGAAATAAAGGATTTGGTCATTTTACTCTTGCGCGCTCTATTTTTGTGTCAAATACACTAACGCTCTGATTGACATGATCGATATAAACTCGTCACGCATCTCCGGGTTCCTTCCACGCCCGGGGTGTGACAGTTTTTGTGGTATCAGAGCCTAGGATATTCAATTCCTAGGAAACCCAAGTCCAAGGATAGGTTCAAACCTTTAACCAGTGAGATTGGATAGAACCATGGGTTAAGGAAATCTAGATACTCAATTCTTCGTCGAATCTCATATTAATTAGTTATCTAAAATCCTTGTAGGACAATGGCTACCGAACGTGCTCAGTGGCGTAACATGCAACGTACTATTCAAGGTATGACACAGGCACTTCAACAGGTGGCACAAGGTGGTGCGCACCGTGGAGCGAGAAATCTCCACCAAAGTTTCGAGAACATGAACCCTCCTAAGTTCATGGGATCCACTGACCCGGATGACGCCGAGCACTGGATCCGAGAGACTGAACGTATCTTTAGAGTTATGTAATGCACAGACCAAGAGAAGGTCTTGTTAGCTACGTTTCAACTAGAGAGATACGCCCGATGCTGGTGGGCGTCAGTGGAAGCCACATTAGATCAAGCCCAGGTTACATGGGAAGAATTTGTTGAATATTTCAACAATAAGTATTTCTCAGACCGAATTCAAGAGAAGAAAGCCGCCGAATTCGTCGCACTGAAGCAACGATCTTTGTCAGTGGCTGAGTACGAGGCACAATTCTCTAGGTTGTCCCGGTATGCTAAACATCTAGTCAGTATCGAGAAGATGAAAGCTAGGAGATTTTTTAATGGGCTCAGGCCTCAATACATCACATAACTGGCGCCGATGGACATACAAGTTTATTCAGAGATGATACGACGAGCCCAGTTACTCGAGTATGCCATGAAGCTATCTGATAGGATTCTGTGGGAGAGATAAGAAGGAACAGGTCACTAGTTCTGGTTCCCTTAAACCCAATTTCAACAAGAAGAGGTCAAGTAATGGAGGAACTCCCTCCCAAGAGCAAAAGTTCAAGAAGATCAAATCTTTCTCCATCACCACCACACCTTCTAAAGTGGTGTGTAAACACTATGACAAGACCGGACATAAGGCCGAAGAATGTTGGAGAAAACTTGGAGCTTGTCTCCGCTGTGGGAGCCGTGATCATCGGATTCCCAACTGCCCGTTGCTCAATGATCAAGCCGGTAATGGAAAATGCCTGGTGACGAAGAATGCACGTCTCCAAGCTATTAAGGAGGTAGATCAAGACGAGGGTGGACTAGTGGAAGGTACGCTACAAGTTTGTTCCAAGTCTGCACATGTCTTATTTGACACTGGTGCATCGCATTCTTTTGTCTCCAAGAAGTTTGCTGACCCGCTACCTATGGAACCAGAGTGGAAAAAATTAGTTATCTCAACTCCTCTTGGAAACGAGGCCGATATTGCTCACCATTACCAAAATTGTGAAGTCCTGGTTAAAGGAAGAAACCTCTCTATCGACCTCGTATGCCTAGATATGAAGGACTATGATATCATATTAGGAGCTGATTGGTTATCCAAGTACCAGGCAACTGTTGATTGCCGTAACAGCAAGGTTACTTTCAAGGAGTTCCCGGAAGTAGTTTATACTAGCCCTAAGAGTCAGAGCAAGTCACCTCTTATATCGGCTCTTCGAGCTAGCAAGTTAAAAAGGAAAGGATGTATGTCTTTCCTTGCTCTTGTCACCATTAAGGAGACCATGGAGTCTAGGATAGAAGACATCCCCGTAGTACAAGAATTCCCGGATGTGTTTCCGGAAGATTTACCTGGACTACCCCCACAAAGAGAAGTGGCCTTCTCCATCGACTTGGTCTCTGGTGCTGGTCTAGTTTCCAAGGCACCATATAGGATGTCCCATGCCGAGCTCAAGGAGTTAAAGGAAAAATTGATGGAACTTCTTAAGAAAGGATTTATAAGGCCGAGTACTTCCCCATGGGGAGCACCTGCGCTATTTGTGAAGAAAAAGGATGGATCCACGAGGTTATGCATCGATTATCGATAGTTGAATCATCTCACTATCAAGAACAAGTATCCACTGTCTAGAATTGATGAGTTATTTGATCAAATATCTGGATCCAAGTATTTCTCAAAGATCGATCTCAGGTCGAGATATCACCAACTAAAGATCAAAGATGAGGACATTCATAAGACCGCGTTCAGGAGCAGGTAAGGGTACTATGAATTTGTTGTTATGCCTTTTGGACTAACCAATGCCCCTGCAGCCTTTATGCAGTTGATGAATAGTATATTCAGGCCTCATCTAGATCAGTTCATGGTGGTTTTCATTGATGATATATTGATATATTCAAAGACCAAGGAAGAGCACGAGGAGCATTTGCAGATTGCATTAAAGATATTGGGGATAAATCAATTATATGCAAAGCTCAGTAAGTGTGAATTCTGGCTGGAAGAAGTATCCTTCCGAGGACATGAGATTTCCAAGGACGGACTATCTGTAGATCCATCAAAAGTTGAAGCTGTAAGGAATTGGGAAAGATCGACCAATGCTAGCGAGATCCGTAGTTTCTTGGGTCTTGCGGGCTATTACCGACGATTCATCAAGGATTTCTCCAAGATCGCCGTACCACTCACTAGGCTAACTCGCATGGAGATCCGTTATGAATGGAGCAAGGAATGTGAAAGAAGCTTCCAAGCTCTCAAGGATCTCCTAACTACTGCCCCAGTCTTAGCTTTGCCAGTTGAAGGAGAGAAATTCGAGGTATACACCGATGCATCAGGCAATGGCCTCGGGTGTGTTTTAATGCAACAAGGGAAAGTTATAGCTTACTCTTCTCGCCAATTGAAGAAGCACGAGGTGAACTACCCAGTTCATGACTTAGAGCTAGCCGCGGTAGTGTTTACATTGAAGATATGGAGACATTATCTATACGGAGTGCAGTTCACTATATACTCCGATCACAAGAGCCTCAAGTATCTCTTCTCTCAGAAGGAATTAAATATGAGGTAAAGACGTTGGCTAGAATATCTCAAGGACTTCGACTTCATAATACAATATCATCCTAGAAAGGGTAATCCTATAGTTGATGCCCTCAATCGCAAGCTGAGAGTAATATTAGCCAATTGTATGATTCAAGAGTGGAAGCTACTAGAACAATTCTCTAAACTTAATATAAGCATGGACATGGAAAGCCGGTGTGTTATACTATCACATATGAGCATACAACCTTAATTACTCTCTGAAATACGAGGACTCCAAGATAATGACCCCGTATTAGTGGAAATCAAGGGCAAAATAGAGGAACAACCTGATTTCAAGATGGCCTCAGATGGAAGGTTATTATTCAGGAATAGATCTTGTATACTATATTGTCCAGAGCTAAAGAAGAAGATTTTAGATGGAGTTCACAGATCAAGGTACACGATTCATCCAGGATCTACTAAGATGTACCAAGATTTGAAAAGGACCTTTTGGTGGCCCGATATGAAAAGAGAAGTAGCAGACTTTGTGTCTCGCTGTCTCACTTGCCAACAAGTCAAGGCGGAACACCAAAAGCCTGCCGGTAAGCTACATCCTCTTGATATTCCCAAGTGGAAGTGGGAGGATACCGATATGGACTTCATTAAGGGACTATCTAAATATAGAGGAGGACATGATGGAATTTGGGTCATCATAGACCGTCTGACCAAGTCGGCACATTTCTTGCCAATCAAAAGCCGATGGTCAATAGATGTTCTTGCCGCATTGTACATCAAGGAAATAGTTATACTACATGGCATTCATGTTTCAATCGTGTCTGATCGAGACCCTCATTTTACTTCTCATTTTTGGAAGGGTCTACAACATTCGTTGGGGACAAGACTCAACTTTAGTACTACTTTTCATCCTCAGACGGATGGTCAGACCGAGAGAACAAATCAGGTAGTAGAAGATATGCTCAGAGCTTGCATCATTGATTTTGGTGGAAGCTAGCATGATCACTTGCCTTTGGTTGAATTTGCATACAACAACAGCTACCAGGCAAGTACACAGATGGCACCTTTTGAAGTCTTGTATGGAAAGAGTTGCTGATCACCCTTGTGCTAGAATGAAGTTGGTTTGAAACAACTCTTAGGCCCAGACATGGTAAGGGATACCACCGAAAAGATTTAGATGATTAGAGAGAGACTTCAAGTAGCTCAGTCTAGATAGAAGTCTTATGCTGATACAAGAAGAAGAGATCTCGAATTCCAAGTTGGAGATCACGTATTTCTCAAAATATCACCTGGACGTGGAATAAGAAGATTTGGTGTTAAGGGCAAGCTTACACCAAGGTTTATCAGACCTTTTAAGGTATTAGAAAGAGTTGGCGAGGTTGCTTACCGCATCGCTTTGCCTCTTCAATTGTCCGATGTTCATAATATTTTCCACATATCCATGTTGAAGAAGTATGTGCACGATCCGTCTCATATCATCAACCATGGAGACCTGGTGATTCAAAAGGATCTCACATATGAACAAAAGCCTTTGAAGATCTTCGATCATGAAGTTCGTACTCTAAGGAACAAAATGATTCCCATGCTAAAGGTGCCATGGAGTAAATGCTCAGAGCACGAAGCCACATGGGAGACCGAGGAGTCTATAAAGAAGCGATTCCCGGACTTATTCTAAATGGTATGTACTTTGCACCCTCCATGTCAATATGTGCGATTGAATTTGGGGACCAAATTCTTCTAAGTGGGGGAGGGTGTAGCAACCCTCATAAATTAAAGGGATAAAATCTTAAATAGATTAAATGATTCAACCCAATAATAAAGGCCCAACTTATATATATATATATATATATATATATACTTAAAACAAATAGGTCGTAAGTGATTAACGCCTCTGATCAAGTCGTCATTTTAATTGAAGACTGTCAAGCAGGCGCTAATTTAATAATTGACGCCCCCTAGACAGGCGTCATATAAGGAATTGAAGACTGAGTATATAGATGTCATTTATTAAAATAACGCCCCAACATTAGGCGTCATTTACAAACGGGCCCCGTTGGTGTTTGGTTCGAACATGGATGTTATCTGGGTAAGTTTTGATTAGGGAAATGATCAATACGTGGATATCTCAGTTTAAACGGGATTCTACATAGGAAGTTTTAGTTCTAATTGAACTCCTAGAACCCATTAGGATTTCCTTCTCCTATAAATACCAACCCTTCCATAGAACCTTATTGACACTATTGTTCAAAGACGTCCTGCTGCTACTCCTCTGCCGTGGAAGTTCTTCTTCGTCTTCTTCCTCTTCCTCTTGCTGCCGATACTATGAAGGAAGGAAGCCATCTTCTGCTTCTTCGACAGTTCTTCACGTATTGCTGTGGAGAAGCATAAAGCTTCTTCTTCTGAAGGTTTTGGGGATTCAAGGGAAGCCTTCTGCTTCTCTATTTCTTTGGACCAAAGAGGATACTGCATTGCTGTTCTTGCCACCTTCTTCCTGTCGGGAACGTGGAAGAATCATCTTCTTCTTCCTTGTTCCTACTGCGCTGCTGAATCCACACTCCCGTATCTTCATATCATCATCCTGCAGCTTCTTCCAAAGGGTGACTACTCTTGTTATATTGGCTATTCGTTACTCTGTTGAAAACAGAGTAACGTTTTCTTCAAACTCTTCACCAGATCATCGTCAAGGTAGGTTTTCTCAAGCGTTAAGCCAAATTTAATAATTTTAGGCTTGTATACATGCATATAGGTCTGTAAGGGATTGCATAGAACTCTTGATTGAGGTTTTCGTTGTTTACTGCATGAATTGAAATAGCAACCCAAGTGAGGGCGCTATTTGATTTAATGATAGTGCAAATAGTCGTCAATTGTCTAATTAATTAATAATTACGCATGCTCAAAAATTTAATAACTATGAACCATTACATGCAAACTAATGCATAGACAAATTGATAAATTCCTATTATTTTTCTCTACCTATACATGTCTTTAGTTTCCTGATCAGACATACTCCAAAATCCATGTATCTACGATTGTACCTGCACAGTGCAAATCATAGGACAAAGAAATAACCACGGTTATTAGGTCGTCAATTGAATTAACGCCCTTATACACGGGTGCCAATTTAGTGATTAATTGTGAAATTCTGAAATGTTATAATTCCATGGATAATGGAATTCACGACATACACCATGTCATCATTTTTAAATTTGACGCCCCAGACTAGGGCGATGGTTAATAAATGGAAGACTTAAGCCAAGTCGTCATTTACATGATATCTGAAATTGATGGTGTTTTTCAATATTTATGGAATCTAGATGTAACGACTGAGTAAGCAGTCATCATTTATTGAACTGACGACCCTGACAGGAGCGCCAATTCAGAAAATGACTCAGCGTCAATTTACTGATCTCCTGATTTCCTGATTTTTGTGATTTTCTATAACCCTTGACCATGGGTTGTGTATACTGGCACTATATTCTATTCCGTGAATATAGCCCCACATTTTGTGATGTTTTATCGATTACCCCTATTTCTCGGTGATAGATGAACTCTCCGCGGGACACTCCTTTCCTCCGGACTAGTGAATTTATCATAGATACCTCTATAAGTCTCCGCTAGCCTTGGATTCCCTCAAGACAGCCGAGCAGGTTGTACCATTAAAACCTATGACATTACTTAATTACCATGTCACTCTAAGGAAACATGGTATACTAGCCCTCATGATTTGCTATTTGGATGTCATGAGAATATTCTAGATTAATGGAATGGGAAATCATGCTATTAGTGTTCTTATAAATTATGTGCCATACTTGTGGACCTCAATTCTATCTAGCTTATCATGTCCAAGAACGAGCGACCATCTCTATATGAGCGCTTATTATTAAAAATCATTGCACCCAGTTAGGGAGTCGATTCCACCTAGTTTTAATGTGAATCGTGGTTATACCGTTACTATCGTAGTAAGTCCTTACACATCATGCTCAATCCTTGTGATTCCATTCCACAAGATCTACCTTAAAGTTCCTACAAGCGTATTCCTTTGAAATTCTATATTGGCTATAACTATAGTGGATGACGAAAATCATGATCAATGTCGGCGCATATAGGGCCCGATCTTGTCCTGGGAAAAGCTCCCGAAAGTACTTGTGTCCATAGGAGTTGTAATGATCACGGTGTGGCATTGCACCGAAGTGCATGACTAGCTGGATAGACATTCCACAATCTCGTACTTGACTTGACTCGACTTGACATGACATAACTTACGTGACCCAAAAAGGGGTATTAATTTATACTTGCTTGAAACATGATATTCAATTGTTGACACGACTTAATCACTTGACATGATAAATACACATGCTTGATTTTCCTGCTATATTGACATGAGTTCCTAAAAGACTTGCTAGTTCATTCACTATCTCTTGATATACGTTCTCTCTTGTTATATACTCTCTAGTGTCGTTTTATGCGATCATGCAAAACTTATTGCATTTCATGTAACATGTAATCTACTTAAAGCAAGCTAGCTCTTGAGGTTTAAGTCCTACTGAGCGTTCACTCACATAGTGTTTTTCTCTTATTTTTCAGGTAAGTCCGAGGATGAAACTCTTTCAGATGGGGAAAGTCAAGAGTGATGAGATTAGAGCTACTCCAACTATCCAAGCGTTATCTAGTCTTGTCTTTTCTACATTCTGGAGTCAATCATTACACTTTTTTGTTTTATTGAGTCTTAGCACCTTCGTTAAGAGGATTGTACTAGAAGTACTTTGAAGGTTTTGATGAAATAAAGGATTGGGTCATTTTACTCTTGCGCGCTCTATTTTTGTGTCGAATACACTAACGCTCTGATTGACATGATCGATATAAACTCGTCACGCGTCTCCGGGTTCCTTTCAAGCCCGGGGCATGACACTTCATGACCCCCCTAGGACCATATCCTTTCATAAAGATGTGCATAATAAAGACCTCATTGCATTAGTTTCCCAATTTGAACGCAAAAACATTGAAGAAGCCTTGCAGGATGAAAATTAGATTAATGCCATGCATGAGGAGCTTAGCCAATTTGAATGGAACAATGTGTGGAATCTGGTTCCCAGACCCACAGACCAACATGTCATTGGGACTAGATGGGTGTTTAGAAACAAATTCAATGAGGATGTGGTCATAACAAGAAATAAAGCCAGACTGGTGGCTAAAGGATACAATCAGGAAATTGGGGTTGACTTTAAAGTGACATATGCTCCGGTAGCAAGATTAGAAGTCATTAGAATGTTGCTAGCATTTGCATACTCATTAGGCATAAAACTTCAACAAATGGATGTCAAAAGTGCTTTCCTGGATGGCTTGATAAAAGAGGAGGTGTTTGTAGAATAGGGCCCTGGTTTTTAGCATGATGACTTGCCTAACCATGTGTATAAATTGAATAAAGCACTGTATGGACTAAAGCAGGCCCCTCGAGCCTGGTACGAAAGATTAAGTGCACATTTGATCAGCAGAGGCTACAGTATAGGTAAAGTTGACCAAACTCTATTTACAAAAATTTTGAATGGACATATCATCATAGTGCAGATATCTGTGGATGATATAGTGTTTGATTCGATTGACTCAAGTATGTGTAAGCAATTTGTTGATCTAATGACAAAGGAATTTGAAATGAGCCCCATGGGTGAACTCCAATTTTTTCTTGGACTGCAAGTCACACAGACTAGAGAAGTCTCTTTCATAAACCAGTCCATGTATACATTGGAGATTCTAAATAAATTCAGAATGAAGGATGCCAAGCACATTTCCACGCCCATGGGAACAAATGCATCTCTAGATGCTGATGAGAATGGTAAATCTGTAGATCCTAAACCATACCGAGGTATGATCGGGTCTCTCTTATATCTCACTGCTTCTAGGCCTGATATTCAGTTCAGTGTGTGCTTGTGTGCAACATTCCAAGCAAATCCTAAAGAATCCCACTTAATTACCGTGAAAAGAATCCTAAGATACATTTCTAGCACACATGATTTAGGGTTGTGGTATCCTGCATCATGCCATTTTGAATTAATATCTTATACTGATGCTAATTATGCTAGATGTAAACTTGATAGAAAAAGCACTAGTGGTTACTGTAAATTTTTGGGTCGGTGTTTGGTTTCTTGGGCTTCAAAGAAGCAACACTCGGTTGCACTCTCCACTGCAGAAGCCGAATACGTTGCTGCAGGGAGGTGTGGGACCAAAGTGCTCTGGATAAAGCACCAAATCCAGGACTACGGTGTAGATCTTGGATGTACACCCATCATGGGTAATAACACCAGTGCCATAAATACGACAAAGAACCCCATTTAGCATTCCCGAACTAAACACATTGAGATAAGGCATCACTTCCTTCGGGATGAGGTAAGTAAGAAAAACTTTGAATTGTATTTTGTTGAATCTAAAGGCAAATTGCTGACATCTTTACAAAACCTCTGAACAATGAATGCTTCTCTTATCTAAGGAGAGAGTTGGGCTTGTGTAAACCCCCTTCTTGTTAATTCTACATGCTTCATGATTCATATCTGGTGAGTCTGAGAGGTCACTGATTGTTTTTGATAAGGGAGTTCTTTATGCATATTTATTTTATCTCTTGAGTTATAAAGTGTTCCTGTGTGAATGAGCTAATGGTATATTAAATGGTGGCATGTGGAAAGATAGACAAAATTTGTCTGAAAGCACCCACTATGTGTGAGAAGATACTCCGCCAGGTACTACGGGTCCTCACAATGTTCTAGAGTCCATGTGTTGAGGGGGAGTTATTGGAATTTATGTGAGACAAGTCCAGTGGTAGTTGTGTTGTATAGTTAGCTTTGGTTAGTCACCTGCGTCGACACAGCCTCATTTGTGTGTCGACTCCCTCCCATCCAGTGAGTCAATTGTCCCTGACTTGCATGCTTGCGTCGACCCACTACATCATAGAGTCGACCGACTCCTACCTCTCCGTGTTCATTCCTTTTGCACTCAAAACCCGTCAGCTGGTTGCTCCTCATTATGTTTCATCCTCCCACTCAAGCTCTGACTCAGGGGGAGATTCATATCTAATACCTATTGTTCAGTGACTGATTTTTCTGAAACAATAGTCTTCTAGTCTTTTAGCATCATGGTGGTTTCAAAAAATTGTAGGTTTTAAGGCTAATAACTTTTTGAGGTCTGGACATGGCAAGCCAATAGAATGCCTCTTCAAGTTTACTTCTGCTAAAGCATTAAGCATGTTGAATCCATGTACTTGTGCAGCTTGGCTATGAAAGTCCAGTTATTATTTTGGTTGATTGTCTTCACATTGAGCATTGTTTTCAAACAATCAAGCCATCTTAGTTTCTCTCCTACAAGCACTTGATGCAGAGCAATGAGAAAGACCTACTGAGTAATCGGGCACACTTCACCTGAGATGTGAGGGTGTTCACGTCAAAAGGTAGTGTCCTACTTAACTCTACTCTGGTTTCATTCAAATTATTTTAAAAAAAATATGTTGCAAATATACACAGAGTAATGGCTTAAGTCTACTGAGAAACTATGCCCCTTCACCAATGAAGTGATGCAGGCTAAGGCATGAGGTGGCAAGCTATCTTTGGTCAAAATGAGACAGGATGGTTCACTGCACTGAGTAACTAGGGAAGGTTGCATCTAACACATGTACTTCTTCACGTCAAGAGGTGTCAGTTCAACCTGACTATCAGCTTATATCAAAAAGTCATTTTGTGCCTTCCACTGAACAACTAGAGGTGCTTAATTGAGTAAACTTTCAATGCTTCAACATTGTTCGACCTCGATGCTTATAGTAGTTTAATCCTGAAATGTGACTAGGCGTGCATTAGACAGGTTTCGAGTTGAGTATTAAAATCCTTTGGCGTGTCATTGTGCTTTAGCTTTAGTAACCCTGTGAGTAGGTACTTCTATTGCCTCCTTCACTTCTACACCCACTAGAGTTATCACTCTTAAATTCTTATAGATCCAACCATGCAATGCTCACTTAAGGAAGATGTTTGCTACGCACTAAATTAAGTCTTGGGTTTGAATCTCCTCACTGAACTCTGTTTCCGCCTCATCTCTCTTCACATATATTCACATCTTTCCCTCTCTCCTAGTTTTTTGATGATGTCAAAGGGGGAGAAATTTTTGATGAGTCATAATCTGCTAATGTCCCCTGTCTACATATGCATATCTATCAGATAAATTAATTGGGTGAAGGTCTATATTCATTGCACTTCCTTCATGTATTCAAATCCTTGATGTGCTTCATGCTATTTTATGTCAAAACATGTTGCAAGCCAATTTGCGGTCTCTCAAACTATGAGCACAATGACTCATAGTTGCCTTCATCAAAAAGGGGGAGAATGTTGGGTAAATTATGTTTTTGATGATGTCTTACTATAAGTCATTGGCCAATTGCTTTAGAAAATATGAAACACCTTTTTATTGGCTTAATATGAAGAACTTAAGAAATCTTCAAGGCTGCGACTCCAGTACTCACAAAGGAACAAGAATCCAAATGGATCTCAGCTGCGTCGACGCCATATGCACTATTCTGTTGACTCCAAATAATCTCCAGAAGTAGACGTCAAGTCGTCTTCATTACTGTGTCGACCCCACCTTCTCAGGGCGTCAACACAAGGCTCTCCCAGCAACCCTTATAAACTCATCCTTCAGTAGATGTGTCCACGCACCCTCTCGATTGCGTCGACGACATAAAGGCCTAGCTTGCAGTAGTACAGGAAGAAAGCTTGCTGCGTCGACTCCATTCGCCTCACTACGTCGACGCAACCAAGCTCAAAGATCAGCAAAGTCAAAAGAGTCGACTCCAAGTATCGACCCTTTATTTTCTGGGTTCCATTTTTGTCTAAACGTGAGCAGCTCAAACAGCTGCGTCGACGCAGGATGTAGTACCCTAGAATTTTTTGGGAATTTTCTAGAATTAAATAAGAATTATTGAGCATTTAATAATAGTTATGGGTTAATTAAATCAATTGAAGAACCCTATAAACCAAAGGGTGTAGCCCACTTAAAATTAGGCCCATAAATCAAATTTCAAGACCCTTTGGCCCAAGTCCATTACTAGAACCGTAATTTGGGCAAATTACAGATTTAAAAATACATATATATGAATTAGGTGATAAATAAGAGATAATAAGAAAATCCAAAAATTTTGGAATAAATGCCAAATGGCGGTCTATCGCCAGACCGCCACTTATAAAAAACGGTCCCAATTGGACTACAACTATGTTCCGTGATCGGAAGATGAGGAAGCGTGGAAAAATGGGATTTTTCCCATCCCAATCCCCATGATTCAAAGCTACCTGAGGTATGAACTTAGTCTAGAACTCTTGGGGATCGATCCTGCCCCAATTTAGGACTCCTAGTGAATCTAAATTCTCAAACCCTACCATATTCTAAAAATAGAGCCCAGATTCGACCTGCGTGAACCCTTGTTTTGGCTCACGAATTTCGAAGGTAAGGAGACATCTCCTCAAGTTAGTCTTTTAGAATAATTTGTTCTCCTTAGTTTTGACTAACACCTCTCCAAATCTCATGGTGGATGTCAAGCCATTGGAGAGCTAGAGGTCCCCAAAGTTACTATTTCTCTGTAGTCTGCATAGGAAACATGGTGTCTGTCTAAGGAAGATCTGAAGTTTAGAAGCCCTAAGCAAGGTCATCTCGTGTCCATCCTTTAGAATAAGTTATTATCCCTTATGTCTTCTACCTACCCTCCGAGTTTCGTGAATTTAGGTCAGGGGATTAAAAAGATAGAAGATCAGGAAATCGACGGTTCCACGCAGGACGCGCAGGAGCCTGCACCGACTTCCAGTCAGAAATTTGAAGTCTAGGGATCGAATCAAAGGTAGGTTATCTAATGAAAAGGCTTAAACATCAAGTTAGGAGTAAAAGCCCTCTGGTTCCATGTGCTTTCATGCTTTACACATGGAGTATTTCATGTTTTACTATGACTGCGCATTTAACTTATCTCTGCATGCATATCCCTGCACCTTAAGAAGAATAGATGATAATTTTTGCTTAATTGGTGCAAACCTATGCATCTCCATGAGCTAATCTCATTCTAGCATGTCTTATCTTTGTGTTTATCACGTTTTCATGTGTTTTACTGCCAGAGAATAGGCCTTATACGTTGTTTAGTTCCTGTCTATTGTAGACAAAGAAACGGTCCATCAGAGACTGCCACTATCAATAGGCGATCCCAGATAGACTGCCACTACCAATAAGCGGTCCCAACTAGACACTTTTTATGCTTCTATGTTCTGCACTTTGTTAACTCTAAACAGATTGTAGATCGGCCCTTATAAACATATGTTAAGCTTAGCTAAACAGGTTTTATTCCTAGTTATAACCTTATATTGGTAATTTTGGTTATATTGTGCCTCAATCATGATAGGTTTCATGCCCTTTTATGTGTTTTAATCATATTTTTAACTTATATTAACTTCATGCCAAAACCATATACTCTTGTATTAAAGCTAAAGTTCATGTGCTTATGAGACTTGTTTCATTGATGATATTTGATCGCTGTTTTATCACGACTTCACTCTCATCTCCACGTCTTTCTTAAGTACATGGCACGTATTTCGATTCTATGTCCTTAGTTACACTTTGCACTTATAGACATCCTCTCTTGGACATGTGATCCTCTCTATTTGATATTCCTTCTACATGACTAGGTGATCTTATTTCAAGGCTTCTGTAAGTCTCCACGAGCCTGGGATTCTCACTAGGACGTCGAGCTGGTTGTACCATAAAAACCCAATGGATTAGAAAGCACCTATCTTACCAGTGTTTTCTATACCCTGTCTAAGTCGCGGCCATCTGGAGACTGCCATTGTCAAGTAGCGGCCCTCCCGAGACCGTCTTTTGCCATATTATTCTACTGTGTCGACTCTTTCCTTGTTCTGGCGTTGACTCTATCAATAAACGGTCTGCACTTGACCGCCACTTCTTGCTAGTGGTCCTTGCATGACTGCAATATTCAATAAACGGCCCAGGCATGACCGTTTTCTGTCTCTGTGTGCTTAACCCGAGGTTTGACCCACGGGTTGATTTTCCTATGTTCTTAGATGGTCTTCTGATTATCTAGAACCTAACACCTTACTCAATAAGTCATTAACGAAATATGGAAACTATTAAATATGTTGTTATGCTGCCGGATTTCTTCCGTGGCATGATCTTATTCTTAATTCGACCTTGAACTCTCATGTTCATAATTGGTGCATTCTTACCTTGTTATTGTTATCATGGAACTATTGTTTGGACTTTATATTATTTACCTACATTATTGTTATATCTCGTGGAAGTATCTTGATTTATAACGTGAAGATGCGGATCGGACACTGATTGTGTCCAAGGGCTCTACACTAGCCCCCTCAGCTGATTGTCGGAAACATGCTATAAACCATCGGGTATGATGAACACTAGCGTCGCATTACGTCGGGAGTACTTTTTTTATAGACGAGTGAAAACCATGAGGCTCTACATCAAATTATACATTCTCGTTACCATGACTTTCTAATGCATAGTGTTGGGTCCCGTAGTGCAGGAACACGGATCTAGAGGGGGGGTGAATAGATCCTTCTACTAAATACTATGTCCAATTAAAAACACAAACTAGTGCACAATGGAATTAACAAGATTGATAAGATAGAGGAATTTAATGCTACACAAGTTAACTAGATTCTCTCACTCTCTCCGTTCACACTTGATCGCACAAATAAGTATAACAAGCTAACCATACAATCACATAATTCAAACCACAGGAGACGAAGATTTTTAAGGTGGTTCAGGACTACGACGGGCTCCCTACGTCCACCCCTCACCAAACCGGTAAGGCTTTCTCCACACACTGCAAATGTAGCAAACACGAGGATTTCTCCTCACACACACGTGATAAAAACCCCAACACAAACACGCTACAAAAGTAGCACACACACACGGTGATTTCTCCCTACACACACGAGGCAAAAACCCCAACACACACGCGGATATGCTCAGCACCAAACGACGCACAAGCGTGAACTCAAACCACTCGGAGAAATCATTCTCCGAAACCACACAGAGAAAATCATTTATAGGTTTGTAACAAGCTACCAAATGAATGCTCTAAGCCTAAAACATGTGCAAAAGACTAAAACAAGAAAGATTCAACAAGCACAAGCCTCCCCCTTCAATTGAATCTCTGGCTCTTCTTGGTTTGATGTCGGATGGTGGTGATTTCGGCATCCTCGCGTTCCTCTCTTCGAGATGCTTCTTTTCTTCTTCTACCACGATCTCCAAATCTCCATGGAAGTAGATGAAAACCACCTTGCAAGAGCTCCACCACGTTTTTCCCCCTCTTCTTCACCTATACAAAAGAACAAAATGAGCATTAGGGTTAATCCTCCACAAATTCGTAACTCATATTTATATGCAAGGTAGAGAGCCCAAAAGACACATAAAACCTTCCCACAATGTCTTAAAGACATCTCCATATGCTTAGTAACCTTTGGGGGGTAGTATGGTAAAGTTTCATGGCCAAAAGAATAGGTTTAGAGCGGATTCGCAACTCCAGTGACGTAAGTGTCGACACCGGCAAGCTGGACAGGCCAAAACACCAAAAACAGAACTCTACCAGATAGGTGTCGACACCTGGTGTCGACACCTACACCCTGCACACACAAAATACATGAAAAATAGAACTCTGGCTAATAAGTGTCGACACCTGGTGTCGACACCTACTGGTTGTCTTACTGTAGCCAAGGCAGATTTAGCAAGGTGTCGACACCAGGTGTCGACACCTTCTTCCCAGCACAAAGACTGCATAATGCAGTCCAATGTAGTCTGAGAAATCTTCAACCCCAATTGAAAACTTGATTTTTCCAAGTGAAAAACATGTATTAGAAGGTCTTCAAAACATCATTAAACCTTGGATTCAACAAGGAATATGGAGAGTTAAATGAGCACGATGCTACCACGAGACTATCATGAGAAACATGCATGAAGGCATGAAAGCAAAACCTCAACCTCCTCCAATACAAGCACACATGGTGGGTAATAGATATTACCATGATCCACTTGATATGGGAGGGTTTAAAAGTCATCATTTAACCTGTAAAGATATGATAAACCAAGAGGTTAGATGATAATCAAAACTCATGAACCAAGCATTAACTCTTTGAACTACTTCAAATAAAAATACATCATTGACCTAACTCAACCAAGTATTTGGCTTCTCAAATCAATCAACAAAAATATACTCCACCAAATGACAAGGTTTTGTTATGATAAACATGGATATCTGAATCACTAAATATAATGACATGGGAGCTCAACCATTCAATCACAAGACAACCAAATCTTCAACAACAAAATGCTTCATCATACAAGTGTTAACAATTATGCCAAATGCAAAGCATGCATAATATCATGAAACCACATTCATTCAAATGGCATTCTTGTTGATTAAAAACTAACATTTATGAATCATTATCTCATGAGGAGTATTGATATAAATTTCCCAAATTAAATTACCATGAGTCCAAGAAACGAGCAAGCATCATTGAAATCACATCCATCAAATTTCAAGTTACAGGGTTGAGGATATTTCAAGCCCAAAAATCTTATGAGGAAAATGCATGAAAATGCCCAACCAAGACTTTGAAAAGCTATTTCATGAAATGTATGAAATGTAGAAGAGTCAATGCAATGCAATGAGTGAGTCAACTCCCTTTTTCAATAAGATCTTCATTGATGCACTCCTTTGAGTTCCAAACATGAATCATGAATTTTTATCCTGCAAATCAAAATATTCAAGACATGAGATCCTTAAATACAAATCATTCATATGACTTTTAAATATGAACAGAGTTAACTCTCTTTTAGAAGAAGTGCTTCATTGATGGACTCTTTTAGATTCTAAGTATGAGCCATGAATTTGTGTTCCTACAAACCAACATAAATATAACATTAGTTCCTTAAACACCAAGGGTTCACATGACTTTCAAGAGTAAAAATTGACTCCATCTTTCAACTCATCAAATCAAGATATAAAACATGTTGCTCAATGAAACACATACATACACAAACACAATCGTTTTGATATCATTGAAACCAAACATGAATTAGGGGATGCAACACATAGCCTTCATGGTTATGAAAAGTACATTCACGTTACATGCAAGTATATTCTTGATACATGAAAGGCCACATTATATTTGTAGCAACCCTGATAAATGAATATTTGAAATAAATTAAAATATATATATATTACAGTAGTAATACAGATAATAAGAATAGGGTTAATTAGATGAAGTAAAACAAAATTAAAATAACGCCTCTTATTAGGGCGTTAATTCAAAAAGGAACGCCTCTATCAAAGGCGTGACTAAAGAAAGGACGCCCACACGTGCGGTCGTCAACTCTCACGACCAAATAGGCAAGTAAAAGAAACGCCCATATATGGGGCGTGTTTCAAAAACAAGGAACGCCCTTATCCAAGACGTTTCTTAAGAAACGACCTGAACTAGGTCGTTAATTAAAGAATCGACGCCCTTACCTAAGGCGTTAATTCCATTCGGACCCGTTCGACCCAGAGCTTATCAGGGGAAGGATCAACCTGATCCAGTAAGTGTCTACTAGGGTAAGGACTCTATTAGGGAAGCATTACTTCCACACAATCACTAACCCTAATAGGATTTCCAAAATCTTATAAATAAGCCTTGATCGAACAACCCTAAACCTATTTGATACCTCCGACTGCAGAGGTACGTGAAGAACAAACCGTTCTTCTTAATTTCCCTTTTTGTTCTCTGCTTCAGTTGCATGAAGAATTAACAATTCTTCATCTTCTTCTCTATACAGGTTAAGGGAGCTCGGTGGCCGTACGTTGAGAGCTGGTAAAGATCTTTTCTTCACTTTTGACGTGATGATCAGATTTCAAAGAAACTGATACAGTTTCTTCTCTCATAGGAAAGCTGTTGTAGAAGCCTCTTCATCAAAGCCATCATCTTCTGCTAGCCAAAAACCCCTCACGGTCATCTCCAAATCAACTCTTAAAGGTAGGATTTTCTCAAGTCTTGTAGCCCAAACTAAATTTATATATACAAGAAGCATCATGCATATCATGTATTAGTTTTATTATAGTTTCCCGGACGTTGCTGGAATATTATTGAAAGAAGCGCCCTTGAATAGGGCGCTACTTTAAAAGTAACGACCATAACAATGGTCGTCAGTTTCAGAATAAACGCCCTGTACACAGGCGTTACTTTTATGAAAATAATAAATACCCACGTTATAAAGATGATATATTTGAAATCCTGATTCTAATACAATGCATGACTCTACCTGCTAGTTTACCTGTCCTGTCTTGGAAAATTGCTTGATTATATAACTTCGTTACTGTTCATGACCCTTGACGAATTAACGACCTAAGTTAGGTCGTGACTTGTGAAACTAACGCCCTGAACTAGGGCGTAATTATGTTAATAACGCCCCTTCAGAGGGCGCGTTTTCTGTAAATTCCTGAAATATATATATTCTGAAAAATAGAATTAAACAGTAACGCCCCTTTTAAGGGCGTGTTTTAGACAATTCATGAAATTATTGATATTCTGTCAAATATATAAATAAGGAGACGCCTGCTACTGTAGTCGTCAACTCTTGAAGAAACGCCCCTTCCCAAGGCGCGTTTTAGATAAATTATTGAATTATTGAAAATTCTGCAAAACGGACCATATGTAAACGCCCTTCTGTTAGGCGTTAATTACTTGAGAAACGACTTGACCTAAGTCGTTATTTTACTATAAACTGATTTTCATCTGATTTGCTAACCGATGGTTTTATATATTATAATATATATATATATCGGCACTATTCTCCACTCCGTGAGTATAGTCCCATGTTTTCATGTTGATTTACCGATCACACTCAACTCTCATTGACATACAAGCTCTCCATTGGACATTCCGTTCCTTTGGACTAGCGAGTTAGTCATAGAGACCTCCGTAAGACTCCTCGTAGCCTTGGATTCCCTCAAGGCCGACTGAGCTGGTTGTACCCTAAAAACCCATTACACGATCCTTGCCATGTCACTCTAAAGAAACATGGTATACCGGCCCTTATGATTATACAAAGAGTATATCATAAGAAATTCTTGATGGGATGATGATATCATGCCATATCGAGTCATTCTTGTAAACCTCAATTCTATGATAAGAATGAGGGTATCTTGCTTGATCTACTGTTCATGTGGACCTCAATTCTATATAAAGAATGTCCATACTGATTTGTCATGGTACCTAAGTTAAGGGAACCATATTCTACCTAGTTTTATCGATATCGTGATTATACCGTTATTATCGCCATTCTATGTCCTTTGTCATATTTTGGACTCTATTCTATCAAAGTTGTCATACGTGTCTACAAGCTTGATTATTGAAATTCTATGTTGGCTATAAACAAGAGTGGATGTCAAAACACATGATAAATGCCTGCGCATATAGGGCCCGATCTGGTCCTGGGAGGAGCACCCGAAAGTACTTGTGCCCATGGGAGTTAAAATGATAAGGTATCTGGCATTATACCGAGTACTTGACTTGCTTGATTGGACATTCCACACACATCTTGTACTTGACTCGTACTTGACATGAAATGAAATGCGTGGCCCGAAAAAGGGTAATTTACTTGCTTGCTTGATACATGATAGCCAAAGTTCTTGACATGATTTGTTAAATGTACTTGCTTGAATATCTCGAATAAACTTGTTATCTTGTTGAAAGTTCATGATAAGTTCATCTTATTTCCTTGATACTACATTCTATCTATCCTGTCGTTTTATGCGAGCATGCATAGCTTTATTGCATTCATAAAAATGTAATTACTTAAACCCCTCGCTAGTACTTGAGATATAATTTCCTACTGAGCGTTCGCTCATTCCGTTTGTCCCTTTGTACTTTTCAGGTAAGTCCGACGACGATGGAAGTCAATCGGATGGGAATAGTCAAGAGTGAAAGTGATAGAGCTTCTACAAGTGTCGTCTAGTCTTTTCTATAGTTTCTTGAGTCAAATATGTATTCTTTTCCTTTTTATTAAACAGAGTATTGGATTTGTAATAGTCTATCCATTATGAAATAAAGGATTGGGTTATCTTGCTATTTTGCGCATCTCTGTCTTTGTGTCGAATACACGACCACTCTGATTGACATGATTGATATAGACACGTCGCGCATCTCCGGGTATCTTCCGCGCTCGGGGCGTGACAGTCTTTGTGGTATCAGAGCCTAAGGTATTCAATTCCTAGGAAACCCAAGTCCAAGGATAGGTTTCAAAACCTTTAACCAAGTGAGAGTGGGTAGAACCAAGGGTTAAATGATCAATGAGTCCTTTATAAGATCATAGTGATATAATACTAACATAGCTATTGTAATTGTAGGATAATGGCTGCCGAACGTGCTCAATGGCGCAACATGCAGCGTACCCTTCAAGGGATGACCCAAGTGCTACAACAGGTAGCACAAGGTGGTGCTCCACGAGCTGGAAGCTTACACCAAGCATTCAAGAATATGAATCCCCCGAAGTTCATGGGATCGACCGATCCAGACGATGCCGAGCATTGGGTTCGGGAGATTGAACGTATATTCCGTGTTATGCAATGCACGGATCAGGACAAAGTCTTATTAGCTACTTTCCAGTTAGAAAAGGATGCTAGATGCTGGTGGGAGTCGATTGAAGCTACTATTGACCCAACTCAAGTTACATGGGGTGAATTCGTTGAATATTTCAACGCCAAATATTTCTCTGATAGGGTCCAGGAAAAGAAGGCCGCCGAATTTGCCGCATTAAAGCAAAGATCTTTATCGGTGGCTGATTATGAAGCACAGTTCTCTAGACTGTCTAGATATGCTAAGCATTTAATTAGCACGGAAAAGATGAAAGCCCGTAGATTTCTTAATGGGCTTAGGCCCCACTACATTACTCAACTGGCGCCTATGGATATTCAAGTTTATACTGAAATAGTGCGCCGAGCTCAGTTGCTTGAAGATGCCACGGAACTATCTGATAGGATCCGTGGGAAAGACAAAAAGGAGCAAGTCACAAGTTCGGGTTCTTTTAAACCCAACTTTAAGAAGAGGCCCAATAATGGAGGTTCTTCCTCTCAAGATCAGAAGTTCAAGAAATCCAAGCCTTTCTCTATCACCACTACACCTTCAAACGTAGTATGCAAGCATTGTGACAAGGCTGGTCACAAAACAGAAGAATGCTGGAGGAAATTAGGAGCATGTCTCCGTTGTGGGAGTCGTGAACATCGGATTCCCGATTGTCCATTAATGAATGACCAAGACGGTGAGGGTAAACGCCCAGTGACAAGGAACGCGCGTCTTCATGCGATCCAAGAGACCGAACCAGAAGAAGAAGGCGGATTGGTGGAAGGTACATTAAAAATTTGTTCCAAATATGCACATGTCTTATTTGATACGGGTGCATCGCATTCCATTATTTCCAAGAAGTTTGCTGACCCATTACCTCTAGAACCAGAATGGATGAAGTTAATATTGTCTACTCCTCTCGGAAACGAGACGGATATCACACATCATTATCAAAACTGTGAGGTATTGGTTCGAGGAAAGAATTTTCCTATTGATCTTATCTGCTTAGATCTAAAAGAGTATGATGTTATACTAGGAGCAGATTGGTTATCCAAATACCAGGCAACGGTTGATTGCCGTGATAGCAAGATTGTTTTCAAGGAATTTCCGGAACTGACTTATACTAGTCCTAAGAGTCGAAGCAAATCCCCTCTTATTTCGGCTCTTCGAGCAAGCAAGCTCGTCAAGAAAGGATGTGTATCCTTCCTTGCTTTTGTCACTATTAAAGAAGCTAAAGAAACCAAGATAGAGGACATTCAGGTAGTGCGAGAATTTCCAGACGTATTTCCGGAAGAATTGCCGGGATTACCCCCGCAAAGAGATGTGGCCTTTACCATCAACTTAGCCCCTGGTGCTGGTCCTGTTTCAAAGGCACCCTATAGAATGTCCCCTGCAGAACTAAAAGAATTAAAGAAGCAATTGATGGAATTGATTCAAAAAGGGTTCATTAGACCAAGTACTTCCCCGTGGGGAGCCCCAGTCCTATTTGTAAGGAAGAAGGATGGATCCATGAGATTGTGTATCGACTATCGACAGTTGAATCATCTTACTATCAAGAACAAGTATCCACTACCGAGAATCGATGAATTATTTGATCAGATTTCTGGATCCAAACATTTCTCCAAGATTGATCTCAGGTCTGGTTATCATCAATTGAGGATTAAAGACGAAGATATTCATAAAACTGCGTTCAGAAGCAGGTATGGCCACTATGAATTTGTTGTTATGCCTTTTGGACTAACAAATGCCCCTGCTGCCTTTATGCAGTTGATGAATAGCATATTCAGGCCTTATCTAGATCAATTTGTGGTGGTTTTCATTGATGATATATTGATATATTCCAAGACTAAGGAAGAACATGAAGAGCATTTGAGGATTGCATTGCAAGTCTTGAGGACAAATCAATTATATGCTAAACTCAGCAAATGCGAGTTCTGGCTTGAAGAAGTGGCTTTTCTCGGACATGTCATATCAAAGGACGGATTATCTGTAGATCCGTCAAAGTTGAAGCTGTGAGAAACTGGGAAAGACCCACTAATGCAAGCGAGATCAGAAGTTTCTTAGGTCTTGCAGGCTATTATCGACGATTCATTAAAGATTTCTCTAAGATCGCCGTACCACTTACAAGATTAACTCGTAAGGAGATCCGATATGAATGGAGTGAGGAATGTGAAAGTAGTTTCCAAACTCTCAAGGATCATCTCACTACAGCTCCGGTCTTAGCCCTACCAATTGAAGGAGAGAAATTCGAGGTCTACACTGATGCTTCTGGCATTGGCCTCGGATGTGTTCTAATGCAACAAGGGAAGGTCATAGCATACTCTTCTCGTCAACTGAAGAAGCATGAGGAGAATTACCCCGTCCATGACTTAGAACTGGACGCGGTAGTATTTGCCCTAAAGATATGGAGACACTACTTATATGGAGCACAGTTTACTATATACTCCGATTACAAAAGTCTCAAATATCTATTTTCACAAAAGGAGCTAAACATGAGACAAAGACGCTGGCTAGAATATCTCAAGGACTTCGACTTCAATGTACAATACCATCCCGGAAAGGGTAATTATGTTGCTGACGCCCTTAGTCGAAAGCCGAGAGCAATGATAGCAAATTGTATGATGCAAGAATGGAGGTTACTTGAACAATTCTCCGAGCTCAATATAAGCTTGGACACGGAATCCAAATTTGTCACATTATCTCATGTAAGCATACAGTCAGACTTATTATCTGAAATCCAAACACTTCAGGATGATGATCCTATGTTAGTGGAAATCAAAGGAAGATTGGAAGGACAATCTGATTTCCAACTAACTTCTGATGAAAGATTATTATTCAAAGGTAGAACTTGTATACCCGACTGTCTGGAATTAAAGAAGAAGATCTTAGATGAAGCTCACAGATCAAGGTACACTATTCATCCTGGATCAACTAAAATGTACCAAGATGTAAAGAAGAACTTTTGGTGGCCCAATATGAAAAGAGAAATAGCGGACTATGTATCATGCTGTCTCACATGCCAACAGGTCAAGGCGGAACACCAAAAGCCTGCGGGAAAACTACATCCTCTAGATATTCCTAAGTGGAAATGGGAGGATATTGGTATGGACTTCATCATGGGTTTGTCTAAATCTAAAGGAGGACATGATGGAATCTGGGTTATCATTGACCGATTGACTAAATCGGCACATTTCTTGCCAATCAAAAGCCGATGGTCAATTGATGTGCTAGCTGCACTATACATCAAAGAAATAGTCAGGATACATGGAATTCCTGTCTCAATCGTGTCTGATAGAGATCCCCGTTTTACTTCTCATTTTTGGAAGGGATTACAACATTCGTTGGGAACAAGGCTCAACTTTACTACTGCTTTTCACCCACAAACGGATGGTCAGACCGAGCGAACTAATCAAGTTGTTGAAGATATGCTGAGAGCATGCATTATTGACTTTGGAGGAAGCTGGCATGACCACTTGCCTTTAGTTGAATTTGCATATAACAACAGCTATCAAGCTAGTATCTAGATGGCACCTTTTGAAGCATTATATGGAAGGAGTTGCCGATCACCCTTATGCTGGAACGAAGTTGGAGAAAAACAACTATTAGGTCCAGACATGGTAAGGGATACAACCGAGAAAATACAAGTAATCAGAGAAAGATTACAAGTTGCTCAGACCAGACAAAAGACTTATGCAGATACAAGAAGAAGAGATCTTGAATTCCAAATCGGAGATCATGTATTTCTCAAGATATCGCCTGGACGTGGCATACGAAGATTTGGTGTTAAGGGTAAGCTTACGCCAAGATTCATCGGACCATTTGAGATACTCGAAAGAGTTGGCGAGGTTGCTTATCGCATCGCATTACCTCCTCAATTGTCCGAGGTACATAATGTATTTCACATATCCATGTTGAAAAAGTATGTGCACGACCCCTCTCATATTATTGAACATGGAGATATGGTGATCCAGAAAGATCTCACATATGAACAGAAGTCCATGAAGATCTTGGATCGAGAAATACGAGCTCTAAGGAATAAGGTCATTCCCATGCTCAAGGTGCAATGGAATAAGAATCCCGAACGCGAAGCGACATGGGAGACCGAAGAATCTATGAAGAAACGATTTCCCGAGTTATTCTAAGAGGTATATGTTCAACGCTCTCCACATGTATAATTATATATATATTGAATTTGGGGACCAAATTCTTTTTAAGTGGGGGAGGGTGTAGCAACCCTGATAAATGAATATTTGAAATAAATTAAAATATATATATATTACAGTAGTAATACAGATAATAAGAATAGGGTTAATTAGATGAAGTAAAATAAAATTAAAATAACGCCTCTTATTAGGGCGTTAATTCAAAAAGGAATGCCTCTATCAAAGGCGTGACTAAAGAAAGGACGCCCACACGTGCGGTCGTCAACTCTCACGACCAAATAGGCAAGTAAAAGAAACGCCCATATATGGGGCGTGTTTCAAAAACAAGGAACGCCCTTATCCAAGACGTTTCTTAAGAAACGACCTGAACTAGGTCGTTAATTAAAGAATCGACGCCCTTACCTAAGGCGTTAATTCCCTTCGGACCCGTTCGACCCAGAGCTTATCTGGGGAAGGATCAACCTGATCCAGTAAGTGTCTACTAGGGTAAGGACTCTATTAGGGAAGCATTACTTCCACACAATCACTAACCCTAATAGGATTTCCAAAATCTTATAAATAAGCCTTGATCGAACAACCCTAAACCTATTTGATACCTCCGACTGCAGAGGTACGTGAAGAACAAACCGTTCTTCTTAATTTCCCTTTTTGTTCTCTGCTTCAGTTGCATGAAGAATTAACAATTCTTCATCTTCTTCTCTATACAGGTTAAGGGAGCTCGGTGGCCGTACGTTGAGAGCTGGTAAAGATCTTTTCTTCACTTTTGACGTGATGATCAGATTTCAAAGAAACTAATACAGTTTCTTCTCTCATAGGAAAGCTGTTGTAGAAGCCTCTTCATCAAAGCCATCATCTTCTGCTAGCCAAAAACCCCTCACGGTCATCTCCAAATCAACTCTTAAAGGTAGGATTTTCTCAAGTCTTGTAGCCCAAACTAAATTTATATATACAAGAAGCATCATGCATATCATGTATTAGTTTTATTATAGTTTCCCGGACGTTGCTGGAATATTATTGAAAGAAGCGCCCTTGAATAGGGCGCTACTTTAAAAGTAACGACCATAACAATGGTCGTCAGTTTCAGAATAAACGCCCTGTACACAGGCGTTACTTTTATGAAAATAATAAATACCCACGTTATAAAGATGATATATTTGAAATCCTGATTCTAATACAATGCATGACTCTACCTGCTAGTTTACCTGTCCTGTCTTGGAAAATTGCTTGATTATATAACTTCGTTACTGTTCATGACCCTTGACGAATTAACGACCTAAGTTAGGTCGTGACTTGTGAAACTAACGCCCTGAACTAGGGCGTAATTATGTTAATAACGCCCCTTCAGAGGGCGCGTTTTCTGTAAATTCCTGAAATATATATATTCTGAAAAATAGAATTAAACAGTAACGCCCCTTTTAAGGGCGTGTTTTAGACAATTCATGAAATTATTGATATTCTGTCAAATATATAAATAAGGAGACGCCTGCTACTGTAGTCGTCAACTCTTGAAGAAACGCCCCTTCCCAAGGCGCGTTTTAGATAAATTAATGAATTATTGAAAATTCTGCAAAACGGACCATATGTAAACGCCCTTCTGTTAGGCGTTAATTACTTGAGAAACGACTTGACCTAAGTCGTTATTTTACTATAAACTGATTTTCATCTGATTTGCTAACCGATGGTTTTATATATTATAATATATATATATATCGGCACTATTCTCCACTCCGTGAGTATAGTCCCATGTTTTCATGTTGATTTACCGATCACACTCAACTCTCATTGACATACAAGCTCTCCATTGGACATTCCGTTCCTTTGGGCTAGCGAGTTAGTCATAGAGACCTCCGTAAGGCTCCTCGTAGCCTTGGATTCCCTCAAGGCCGACTGTGCTGGTTGTACCCTAAAAACCCATTACACGATCCTTGCCATGTCAATCTAAAGAAACATGGTATACCGGCCCTTATGATTATACAAAGAGTATATCATAAGAAATTCTTGATGGGATGATGATATCATGCCATATCGAGTCATTCTTGTAAACCCCAATTCTATGATAAGAATGAGGGTATCTTGCTTGATCTAATGTTCATGTGGACCTCAATTCTATATAAAGAATGTCCATATTGATTTGTCATGGTACCTAAGTTAAGGGAACCATATTCTACCTAGTTTTATCGAACTCGTGATTATACCGTTATTATCGCCATTCTACGGCCTTTGTCATATTTTTGGACTCTATTCTATCAATGTTGTCATACGTATCTACAAGCTTGATTATTGAAATTCTATATTGGCTATATAAACAAGAGTGGATGTCAAAACACATGATAAATGCCTGCGCATATAGGGCCCGATCTGGTCCTGGGAGGAGCACCCGAAAGTACTTGTGCCCATGGGAGTTAAAATGATAAGGTATCTGGCATTATACCGAGTACTTGACTTGCTTGATTGGACATTCCACACACATCTTGTACTTGACTCGTACTTGACATGAAATGAAATGCGTGGCCCGAAAAAGGGTAATTTACTTGCTTGCTTGATACATGATAGCCAAAGTTCTTGACATGATTTGTTAAATGTACTTGCCTGAATATCTCGAATAAACTTGTTATCTTGTTGAAAGTTCATGATAAGTTCATCTTATTTCCTTGATACTACATTCTATCTATCCTGTCGTTTTATGCGAGCATGCATAGCTTTATTGCATTCATAAAAATGTAATTACTTAAACCCCTCGCTAGTACTTGAGATATAATTTCCTACTGAGCGTTCGCTCATTCCGTTTGTCCCTTTGTACTTTTCAGGTAAGTCCGACGACGATGGAAGTCAATCGGATGGGAATAATCAAGAGTGAAAGTGATAGAGCTTCTACAAGTGTCGTCTAGTCTTTTCTATAGTTTCTTGAGTCAAATATGTATTCTTTTCCTTTTTATTAAATAGAGTATTGGATTTGTAATAGTCTATCCATTATGAAATAAAGGATTGGGTTATCTTGCTATTTTGCGCATCTCTGTCTTTGTGTCGAATACACGACCACTCTGATTGACATGATTGATATAGACACGTCGCGCATCTCCGGGTATCTTCCGCGCTCGGGGCGTGACAATATTCTTGCTCGATCATGCTCTCATTTTACATGGACCTTCATATCTTGTTACTTGGTTGTATGCGAATAATTTATTGCATTTCTTTTATCTTACATTCTAGAGAAAAAATGCTAATTACTTAAACATTGCCTTCATGTTGATACAGAGATACCTACTAGGCAAGTGTGCTCATTCCCTACTTCTCTAATCTTTTCAAGAAATGGTAGCAGGTCAGATTCGGACTATTCAAGTGATGGGTCCGAGAGCGATTAGAGATCGAGAGAAGACTTAGACATGAGTCCATATGATTAAGTCATGAGTCATTATGTAATTTTCTTTTTTACTGAGTCTAGCTGTCTTCTTATCAAGAGAGTCAAACATACAAGTGTACTTTGATTGTTTTTATTTAATAATGTTGGAAGTTTTGAGTACATAACCTTGTGCACTCCTCTCTTATGTGTGAATGATTAGTGCTCTAATTATACTGCTCGCTTGAGGCTTTATTTGCCGGCTGTTCACATTCTCGACGGGTTTCTGCTACATATTTTGTGGCGTGACACAGAAACTCTTGTGCGTCAACACCATGAAGGCTTGTCTTACATAGCCTAGTAAGAAGGCTTGCTTCGTCGACCCCACTCTCTCTGGGCATCGACGCAAGGGGCATCCCAGAAGCCATTTCAAGTCGCATCTTCAACGGATGCGTCGACGCAAGGGTGCTGCTGTGTTGACACACCTGAGGCTCTGTCAGTCAAACTCAGTCAAACCTATAACTTTTCAAAAATAGTATAGAGGCTAAAGGTCAGCGACGTAAACCTCTAAAAACACATTTTTTGATGTCTGGAAAAGGTTCCTAGGACAGATAACTATCCTTGTCATCATTGGGTTGCCAAAACAACCTTTTTGGACAAGGGAGCTGTCGGCTAACAATTGTGGGAAAGGTCACCTTTGATGGTAACCTTTTTTTTGCAACTAGCCAATCAGATTGGTGTCCCAAAAGGTGCCTAGGATAGAGGACTAGGACTATACCCTTCTATCTTGAGCCAATCAGGAGGAGGATCTAGAAGAGCTCTTTGGCCAAGAGTCTTACTTTTATTTCCACCAATCAAATGGCAAGATTTGGGAGGGAAATATTCTGCTCCCTACATCTATAAAATGGACGCCCTCTGCATGAAGGAAGAAGCTGTTGCTTCCTCTGTTGCTTCTGCCATAACTATAGCCTTCATCACAGCAGCCTGGAAAAGAGAAGAATAAGAAAAAGAGAAGGAAAAGAGTTGAAGAGTGTCTGAGCCTCCACTAGAAAGAGTTGAGAGAAGAAGAGAGAAGAGGAGAAGTAGCCCATAAATTGGTTTGATCCAATTCTGCAGTTAGAGTTTCAAATCGCAGCTTGTGTGTTCTTGATTCAGCTTCCTGACCTCTGTCAGACGCTGCATTTCAGCTCATTTATTTTGAGCATTTCTTTGTTGTTTTGTTTTCTTACTTCTTTAGTCATTTGGTGTGTTTTTTACTGAGCTCTCTTAGAGGTCTTCCGACGCTCTGTTAAGAGAAGGGAGTGTGTGTGTTGGTTGCCATGCAGCCGTGTGTGTGTTGAGGAATGCTTCCTCGTGCAAGCTGTTAGACAGCGCGTGTGTGTGTGTATACTCTTCTTGGCCAAAAGTGGAAGCCTCACCGAATTGGTGAGGGGTGGATGTAGGCTTGCTATGGAGCAGTCGAACAACCTTAAAAATCTGATGTGTTATGGTTTGTTGTGTTCATTCCTTATCATCTACCTTCCTTCATCGATGCTATGTTTTGAACAACGTGATTCTTGTGTGTGCACCCCAAACACTTCATATGTTAGAGTGGAACCGTACTCGTGTTAGCTTCCTCTGTATTGTAGTCTTTGATTAAGTTTGAAGTAGCTAAAAACTGGGTGTGGAATCTATTCACCCCCCTCTAGATACACTCATACCATCTATCAGGGGAGAGGCAGAGTAATGATCATGTTACGAGGGGGAACATCCAACAAAGGAGAAATTGCAGAGGTTGATGGCCCTACGCCAGAATGAGGCGAAAGGATCCTTCAGGCGATTTGGATCCCGGGGCCCTGCCCATTTCTTGGGCAAACTTTGGGAGCCACTACCCAGTATGGAAGTCACGGGTAGGGGAAAAGGGACATCACGTTCGTCCACTGTGAGAGGGGAAATGTAGCAGAAATCACATCATATATATATCTGGGATGTGATGCTCCAGGATCAAGGCCAGACGGATAGGAGTTTCCATTCATTTAACTAAAAAAGGGGGCAAGGGATGCATAGACTTCGGTACTTTCATTACGAAGAGGGGAAACTAGCCGGGAGAGCAGTTACGACGAGAACCTGACATTCACCCCACATTAGGAGGAGGTAACAGAGATTTCTCTTAAGCGAATTAGGTCCCAGAGTCCTACTCATTGCTCTGAGTAAACTCCGGGCACTCGTGCCTAGGAGGTGACTACCGAGATGGCATGAGTGAACCACAAATCAGTGACAGGGAAGAGAGAAGCATTCATTGCATATGTATAAACCCCAAAAAAATGAGCAAACATTCAAGACAATAAAACAATCTAGAAACGAGGCTTAGCAACCAACTATTTCATTGAAAAAAAAAATGATACACGGAATGTAGCCCTCCGTGGGGCATGAAACGAAAGAAGAAAAAAATACAAGCAAGCCCACCTTGAGTGGGATTCCTCCTCCCTTTCTCTCTTTCTATTCTCTTCACTTCTTGGAGCTCTCCTTCACGTTCTGTTTTCCCCATTTTATATCTTTTCTTCTTTCTTTTATGTTCTCTTATTCAGCCCCCTTCTCCTCTTTGCCATCCCTCCCTTTATATCGGGACGAGGGAGCTGGCAGATGTGGGGCCTCTGCTAAGTGGCCGGATGGAGTACTGCCGCTGGATGGGGCTCAACAGAGCCACCGGATGAAGTTGATGTTGCTGGTGTTTCTGTTCGTGGGCAGAGTCGGGAATCTTCTGTGGGTCCCTTTTGATCAGCTCTTTAGGGTAGTGGGAGGAATATCTCCTGCCAAAAGGCTTCTTCTAGAAGTTGGTATCATCGTATAGAAGATTCCCCAATCATTGATCTTTAGACCATGTGCCATGAGCGAGTCCCACGGCTGGTACAATTTTCACACCGTTGAGGGTGTGTCGACACTTTGTGAGGTGTGTCAACACACTTGTTGATCGCCTAGCAGGCAACTCTATCTTCTAGGGCAACTCTATCTTCTAGTGTGCGTCGATGCACCTTGTGAGGTGTGTCGACGCACCTTCTGCACGGGCTGGACTGCGAGCCACAATGTGCGTGCGTCGGCGCACCCAGTGATGTGTGTCGATGCACCTTACAATCTACGTGGGTTTGACTGCGAGCCACAATATGCATGCGTCGACGCACCCAGTGATATGCGTCAACGCACCTTACAATTAGCACGGGCTAGACTACGAGCAACAACATGCATGTGTTGACGCACCGAGTGCTCTGCGTCAACTCACTTAGTTGTTTAGGGTGCCTTTTCAGCTCGAATGGCCTCATAGGCTACCCTGCTGGGTCGACACACTCTTGTTGATCACCTAGAAGGCTGCTCTTTGTCTTCAAGTGCGTCGACACACTCAGTGAGGTGCGTCGACACATCTGTTGTTTAGGGAGCTTTTTTAGTCCAAAAGGCCCATGCCTTTGCACTGCTAGGTCTACACACTCTTGTGAGTGTGTCAACACACTCTTCTTCTTCTTCTTTAATTCTTGTTCTTTTTCTTCTCCTCTGTCGGTGCCAGGGCGGCCGGTTGGAGCTTTGACGAGGGTGCCGATAAGACATGCCGGATGAAGGTGCAGACATGGCACCCCTGATTTTTCTTCTATTTCTTCTTCATCTTCTTTCATTTCTTCTTTTCCTGGTGCGAGGCTTGCTGTTGTAGATAGCAAATTTTCAAGTGTCAACAGCAACCAGAGAGGACGAGAGCATGCAGCGCGTGCTCGACAGTCTGGCTCTTTTTCTGTTGGTAGTTTCATAGTCTCCTCAGCAGATGAGCACTGCAACACCGAGGCTGAGTAGAGACTGCGAGGCGAGAGGAGCGCTGCCTCCCAGAGCTCAATGAGGCCTCCTAGGGATCCCCATCCTAGGGGTGATGAAAGGGATGATCAAGACGGTGGTGGTAAGAGTTAGAGAGGTATGTTTGTATAGCCACCCCCTCACTTATAATGTACATAATAGTTGTATAAATGAAATGATTTTTTTTGTTGTTACTTGCTTGTCTCTTGTGCGCTTGTTCTTTTTGTACACCTGTTCCTACGTGATACACTCAGCAAACAAGTTAGTTTTACTGCTTCGACTTGGCTCCTTACTCAATAAGCAAGTGATTATCTCAAGACTAGCCTTGATAATGGGTCAACGGGCCAAGCCCTTATTAATTAAGGCAAACGTAGAGATGATGTAATGCGACACGCAAACATGCAAATGTAAATGAAGAATTAAAAATGTTGCATACGAACGTGGACACGAAAAATGCTTCTTTTTTGTATTGTTTGTTTTTTTGGTTGTATTTTATTTATTTATTCTTGTTTATTATTTTTTGTTGTTTTTTGTTATTTTTTCATATTTTTTGTTTTTGTGTTCTCAAAACGACGCATAGAACAAAGGGCATCTACTCTTACAACAAACTGGCATGGCTCTTAGATCAAGGGAGTTTACTTGTTCATAAGCCGTTCTTAAATAGCTTAACCCAGGGTCAATGTGCTTAATTGGTTCTCCTACTCAGGATCTCATTCTGCAATGTCCTCCTAAGTCCGCTTCCGTCGTCCCTTAAGTTTGGGGTATACCACTTAGAGATAAGGGAAGATATTTTTTAGGAAGTTTACGAGGGGGTTCGAGAGACTTGAGAAGATGTCCCTCCCCTGCCTTATTACCCATTGGGGTTCGATTTTTGGCTGGTGGTGGTTTCTTTTATTTTATTTTTCTCGCCCCTTTTGAGATGCATTCATACGACCAGGGTTTTCTTTGAGGAGACTTTGCCATCTTGACATGTATTCGGGATACTACGTTGTGACTTATCTTCTTTTTCTTTTTCTTCTTTTTTACCCCTTGTGTTGTGACTTTTTCCTATGGTGACAAGCTGGTTTGGTAGTCTAGCCTGAGGTCTCACACCCCCACCGTGAACCGAAAAGATGAGAACGGGTAGCACCTTACACCCTTGGTCCAACTTTAGCTTCCTTTAGATTCCGCGCTGCTTGATTTCGAGAGTTGAGTGTGTGTGTACGCGCTAGTTAACCCTGGGTTAGACTACAAAGATCAAAGAGTGAATTGCCAACTCTGTCGGTCCTCGTACCATGCCGATCGTTACACCTATCTAAGGGTAGTATTTCTTAAGGTAGAGCCCATTCGAAGGATGGGATAGCTCGACTCCCTTAGCGTTGACTAGCCTATAGGTGTTGCTAGGATACCCAGCCTGAACCACGTATGGACCTTCCCAAATGGGTTGGAGTTTAGAACACGGCGCACTAGGTTTCACAAAAATCCTCTTCACTACTATCTCATCGACTATAATTTTTTTTTAAATGACCTTCTTTTGATAAAAATGTGTGAGCCTATTTTGATAAATGCATGCATGCTAGACAGCGACTAGTCGCTTCTCGTCTAAGAGTTTCAATTGGATCATGAGTGGATCATGATGTTCATTAATGGAATGCTCCTTGTCTAATTGTACCCTGATAGAAGGGATCAGAGTCTTATACGGGACCATCGCTTCGATCCCATAAGTAAAGGCAAACGGAGTTTGCCTAGTGGGAATACGGATTGAAGTGCGATAGGCCCATAGAGCTTCGATAAGCTTTTCTCGCCAATCCAAGAACTTATTGGACTCACAAATTTTCTTTATGATTTTGATCAATGTTTTATTTGTGGTCTCTGCTTGGCCATTGCCTTGTGGATAATAAGGTTATGAATGATGCAATGCAATTTTATACCTTTTGTAGAGGTCCTGAAGGTCTTGAGTGTTGTGTCTCCTCTGGATTTGATGTCCAATTTTGATGCTGGCAACAATGTGTTTGACCTTAATTTGTCGTTGGCACCATTGTTATTTTAAAGTCTTTACTTTAGTCAGAATAAGCTCTTGTTTAAATCAAGGTCGATTCATGTTCATGCTGTTGCATATCAAGGTCGGTGCATATATGCAGTTCGGTTCAAAAGGTCAATGCATATGCAAGAGTGTAGTATAATAAGGTCGAAGCATATTCATGCATTTGAGTAAGTAAGGTCGGTGCATATATCCACTTCTATTCTGAAAGTCTATGCATGTGCAGAATTGTTGCATTGAAAGGTCGGTGCACATTCACATCATAGTCTGTCAGGTCAGTGCATACATTCATTCTAGTCCTGAAGGTCGGTGCACATGTAGAAGTCTTGCACCAAAGGTCAGTGCATATGTAGAAGTTATTGCTCCATAAGGTCTGTGCATATTTGGACTCTAGAGAAAAGTCGATGCATGTCATAGAAAGTTCGATGCTAGTGAGCTAGCGACTGCAGCATAGGTCAATGCATGTTACAGAAGGGTCAATGCAAGTAAGTCATCACTCTCAAGGTCGATGCGCCTTGTGCATTCACTATAAAGACAGGTCGATGCACCTTCATTACAGAGTCAGTTAGTCTTGAATATAAGGTCTACCTGTATGACTCTAAGGTCGATGTTTCTTTTCTAACCTACTGTATGTGTTAGCTATACAGGTTGATGTATCTCGTTTATGCATCAATGTTTTTGAAGAATTTTGTGCATACACTTATATGAACTGTCTGACCTTGTGTAGCCTCTGAAATTGCATTTTGCTAATAATTTCTACATGCTTCATAAGTCTCATAAATCTTTCTATTTTGGACAGAAAGGAAGAGACAACCCAGATAGATACTCAAACACCTGGGTTGCATAAAGGTAGACCGCATTAAACGTGATCCAAGGTGAGAAGCTGAACTAACATCCTGCCATGTGGATCATCTTATCTTCTACTCCTGACACGTGGGCCCCCTGAAGTGCGCGCTCTAGATAAAATTATTGGGTGGGAGTGTGTCTTCCATGCGCCCAAAATTTGAAAAGCTCGTGGGACCACAGACTCATGCTCTCCTGTATAAAAGGGGATCGAGCAGTCAAATTCTATATGAGAGCGAACGTGAAGAGAGAACAAGAGAAGACAAGAGGAGCTGATCAGAAGAGGACAAAAGAGCAAGAGAGTTCCAGAGGTTGAGAGAGAAGAGTCTGAGAGGAGTTTGAGAGAAATGAGTCTATTGTAGAGAGTAAGAAGAAGGAACAGAGTGCCGTAATTCTGTTTGAGAGAGAGAAGTGGGATTGAGCAGAAGAGTTGTTATGACTTCTAGATCAGATCCAGAGTCAGATCGCTCCAGTAGAGCTACAATTCTTTCTTTCTGTTATTGTCATTCATTGCTTCTTTTATTTTTCCTTTTTGAAATTACTGTAAGCTGTGTATCAGCGGAGCAAGCTGTGGTGCTCAGCGGCGAGGTGTGATCCTCAGACAACAAGCTTTGTTGCTCAGTGGGAAAGCAAGCTGTGAATCTCAGTTGTTTGTAGGGAGTTCATCCCTAAAGCTGTGGATCAGCGGAGTCAAGCTATTTGGCAGCAGGAGCCTTACTTAGTTGAGTAAGGGTGGATGTAGATCTCAAGCTCGAGATCGAACCACCTAAAAATTGATCTATCTTGTATGTGTGATTGATTATATCATCTTTAATGCGATTAGATGAATGCTTAGGATCGTCTACTGCGAGCCTCTAATTTCTCTAATATAATCAATTGTTGCTTAAGTATTCAACCAAATTGTCTGAACTAATTCATCTCTACATCTGCTAAATTTGATTGATATCTGATTTTTCTTGATCTAATTTGCAATTTCTTCATTTCTTACCTGTATTGTGATCAATCACTCAGTGGTATATAAAAAGGCTCAGTCAGAAGGATAGATTACGTCTATCTGGAAAACTGACCCTTGCGTGAGGAGATTTTCAAATCAAACCTCTGCCAGGTACTATACTGAGTTGATTGATCTACTGTCTTTGGAGCTCTCAGTGATTGACAGTTTGTCCATATCATATCTCTCTATTGATAATTCATACTATTTTTAGTGTTTTTGTTCACAACAGTTTCATTCATTTCTGCATTTCTATTAACTGCTATAGAATTACGAAATTTGGATAGATCTATTCACCCCCCCTCTAGATCTGTAGTTCAATCCATTCACACATCACGTGGTATCAGAGCCTAACTCTCCCTAAGGGCTTAACATCCGGAAGAGATTAATTGAAATGGATGCTAGAGGTCTAACTGTTGAGTGTCATTCCACCAGTAAGTCACCATTCTTTGATGGAAATGACTATGCTTACTGGAAGAATCGTATGCAGGTCTTCCTTCGAGTGAAGGATTATGAGATTTGGAAGGTTGTTAGTAAAGGCCCATTTGAGCTCCCTGAAGATGAGGAAGTCTGGACAAGGGAGCTGATCCGTAGGTCTACATTGAACTGGAGCGCTGTAAATGCTATGCAGTGTGCTCTTCACCCTACTGAATTTTCAAGAGTTTCCTCTTGTTCCACAGCTAAGGAAATGTGGGGCAAGTTGGAGGTAATCTATGAGGGAACGTCTCAAGTTAGAGAGACCAAGGCTAATATGTTAGTCTCAGAATATGAAGCGTTTAAGATGAAACCTGATGAGTCTATATCTGAGATGTACGCCAGACTGATGGTACTCACTAATAGCTTGAGAAGTCTAGGTAAGGTTTACAGTGAGTACGGCTTATTAGAAAAATTCTTAGGTCCCTGACACCAATTTAGCACACCAAGGTCACGCTTATGGAAGAGTCTAGGAACCTAGCAACTACCACAGTAGACGAACTCATCGGTTCTCTCATGACATATGAGCTGAATCTCAAGAGAGTCGATGAGTCTGAGAAGAAGAAAAAGCCCTTAGCACTTAAAGTGACTTCTAGTGTAGCACCCCAAAATTTTTAAAGGATACATATTAATATTGGTCATAAAATAAATATAGAAAATAAAATTTTGATAATAGAAAGAGCCTAAATTGATAATCGGCCTACATATTAATTAAAAGGTTATAAATAAATCCTTCAAAGGGATAAAACCCAATCCTTAAGCTAGAACTAAATGGGTCTCATTCGAGATACAAATAAAAAAAATGATGAATAAAGAGTCATAGGATCGAACTCGACTCTGATACCCGAGACGACAAAGGGAATTAATAAAGTTATAAGAAAAAGACCCACGTATATATAGAGTCCTATTAAATAATTAGGCTAAAAAGCTTATGATAATTTTAGCATACATAACTAATGGGCTTTAAAGAATATCTATATATCTATATATATAAAGTTCTATTGAATAAGTTAGTTAAAGCTTATATAACAAATGGGCTAAAACACCCACACATAAATAGATATAGCCATGAAATCTTAAAAGCCTATATATATAATACCTATATATAATCAGATGGGCTTAAACCTTTATATAAACCTATATATACGTACACAACAATTCTAACCCATACGAGCTTTCACCCATGCACATAATGAAGCCAAAATCATTTATAAATCTAATGAATATAGACAAAGGGCCTTAATGAAGAATTACTGGGGTTTAACTTGAATAAGAGAATACTTTAGCAAGCTTGGGCCAACAACAATGATTTAAGGCTTAAATAACTAAATGGGCTTGAAATATAGGTAAAGCACATATACAAATCTATATATATGAAATATGCATGGCCTTCAACATCACAACCCACGAAGGGCCCTCAACCTATTCGAATAAACAAAACCTCGTTGTTGTGCATCGAACGTGCAAGGGATGAAGTCTTAAGGGTTAGAACAGAGAGATAAGGAAGGTGGCTTCATATGGGGAAGGATAAAATCGATTAGGAAATGCGTACGAAAGGAAGATTCCCATTAGGAAAGGGAATTGATCTCTCTTTATAAACCCCCTCCATCGAGCAAGCAAGGGCTTGCTGCTACCTTTTTGTGCGTTAGGACCCTGCGTGCGTCGACCTTCCTCCTGTTCGTGCTGTGGCTCCATCGTGAACATGTTGCTACCATTGAAGTGTTGTGGCTGCCGCTACTGTGTTGCAGTTGCTGTGCCATAGTTGTCTTCTTCCGTTGCTATTGTAGTTGCTGTTAATCACCATCATCATCATCCTGCCTCTTCTTCTTCTATTTGTCTGTCAGAGCATCAACGAAGGTAGGCAATCTCCCAAATTGAACTTGAATGAATAACATGTTAGATTATTAGAACATATAGATTATTTGATGGGTGTCCCTGCTTTCATATATCGGATGTTTAGACTTGTTTTTGAAACGTCTGCACTCGTTACGGCATGAAAATAGAATTAACGACCATGTCTGGGTCGTTATTTTGAAGAATAAACGCCCACGAGAAAAGGCGTCAAATAATCCGGGACAGCTTGACTGTCGCTAATTCCTGTGGTTTGATAATTAATTATATCACATTAAAAATTTTATATCTATGTAACCTTTTATCTAAAAATTGTATAGTGCATACGACCAGAGTCTCATATTTTTCCTTAAATTTTCATCCTTTATATAGATATTAACTAATAATATTAACTTGTTAATTAATTTAATGAGTTTATAATAGTTACACGGCGAATCTAAAAATACACTGTAGCGGTTAGTTATAGAGTTTTGCTTTGTTTGACCTTTTCATGGACATCGGAGTGTCCTTTGATCATAAATTTTATGAGAGCGTTATTGGGGAGGTGATTGAGGTAGTGAAAGTGGTTGCACCATTTTTCGTGCCCCCTATCTAAGATCCCCGTCTCTCAACGAAAAATTATTTTGAACGTCCGGTCAAGTAGAGTTTTTCGAGCCCGTCATTTTGATATATAGAACGCCTGATTCCGACGTGCGTACGTCGAGAACCGGAGCCTCGATCATCGACATTTTTTTAAAATGACGACATTTAACATGTCGTCAAATGCTTTTGACGCCACAGTGCAATGGCGTCAATTCTTATATATATATATATATATATATATATATATATATATATATATATATATATATATATAACTTGTGATTATATCTTCAAAAATCCATATCTATTAAATTATGCCACATAAAATTATAAAAAATATATTTTTGGAATCCTTGAATTTTTCTCCTAATTATCATATATTCTATTTTTCTAAATTATTTTATATAAATAAATGTGTCTTTGATTGTATGTTTTAAAATTATTCAATTAAATAGATATTGACGTGAATTCTTGTTAAATAAATTGAGTTAAAAATCATAGAATTAACGTCCCTCCAAGTGGATGTTAATTAATAAATGACACTACTCACAGACGTCAATTAATATAAATTTAGTTAATTATAGAATTGGATGGACATAAATTCTATAATTAACGCATTCATGTTCTCGCCGTTTTCTTCCAGTTATGACTCATACCTTGGATCTTTTGGCACTCTCATCTCACGTCCGTAGATGGAGTCCCCGTTTCATGATTGGTTCACGTTATACACCTCAACTCTCGGTGACATACGAGCCCTCCATTGGACATTCCGTTCTTTCGGACTAGCAAGTTAGTCATTGGGACCTCCGTAAGTCTCCTTGTAGCCTTGGATTCCCTCAAGGCCGATTGAGCTGGTTGTACCTAATCACCTAGATTTTCAGAATGTCATGGTTTTTATATGGTTTATTGATATATCATCCTTATTACAAGTTCTATCCTTGAACTCTATGTTCCATGAAATCTATCTTAATGTTCTTACATGCTTGATCCTTGAAATTCTTGGCCATTAATATGGAATTAGTCTAGACTAAATGTCAGGGGCTATGGGTCCCACTAAAATGACATTTTAAATGCTACGGGTCGTGATCTGACCCTATTGGGCGAGGCAAAGTCTAAACGTTACCGGTATACGATGATCGGGTGCTGGCATTCACCAACTCGGTTATTGGCATTTAGGGGCAATCATACAGTCGTGAGAACTCCTAAGTGTGCGACCAAATATTACCTAGTGCTATTTCCATGAGGGGCGGTCATATCGTCGTGATTTTCCCCTTAGTGCATTGGCCAATCCTATATAGTGCTAGATGTGCAAACGCTCTCGTGATAGTGATGATCAGGAGTAATTGCCATCATCGTACACCTTTCTACAACTTATTGTTCGTCATGAAAAGATCTTGATTTACCTTATTGGAGGGGTTATCATACCGTCGTGATATTCCCTTAGTGTCTTGGCAAATGCTATATAGTGCTTGTAGAAGTAATTGTTCCACTTCTATATCGATCATCCTAAAAGTTCTTGAATTATCTCATTGATAGTACTCGTTATCTTGTCACAAAGATCCTTCATAATAATGGATACACTGAAGCTCTCGTGATAGTGTTCGTCATAGAGAGATGAATGTTATATTTCCTCATGAATGCTCTTGATCTAGCTTGAGAAAGTACTTGTTAAGATCTCGCTATACTCTCTTGATTATCATTGTCCTTACTCTTCATGAGTTGTCTAGCATCTTGCTTACTCATTTTTTTCTAGTTGTTGACTTTATCTCGTGTTATTATAGTTCTTGATTTCTATATTTCGCATGACCTGCATGAGCATGTTAAACTGTAATTGACTTAAAGCTAGCTTGGAAGCATGAGATATTAAGTCCAACTGAGCGTTCGCTCACCCTACGTTTTCCAATGTTTTTCAGGTAATGACCTTAGTGATGGCGAGACCGAACATGATGGGCAAGGGCAAGAGTGAAGAGAACTCTAACATCTAGATGAACCGTCTAGTCTGGTTATCTTGCGTCTTATGTCTCATTATAGTTTCTCTTTATTGAGTCTTTTCATTTATTATGGGTCCGAATATGTAAATAACTTATATTTGAAATGGAATTTGTTATTTGTCCAAATTAATTTTCTGTGGAAATGACTATGCTCTGATTGACATGACTGTTTAACTGCCACGTTCCGAGCAAACGACACGATCCGCTGCTATCAGTTCGGGACGTGACAGAAGGTGGTATCAGAGCCTAGGCTTTCTAAATCCCTAGGTCATCCAGTCCAAGTTATAGTTCGAGTCATCCTTGTCAGTTATCCTATAGGAATCTCGTGAGATTTGGGTAGAGCTATGGGTTAAACTCTAAAATTTGCATTAATCGGATATGACCTTAAGTACTTAGCATGATATGTGAATGATCGAGCCAGAATACATGCTTTAGATATGGTGATCTTACCTCACAAATTTTGGAAAGAAAACTATGTGAATTTGGGGACCAAATTCTTTTAAGTGGGGGAGGGTGTAGCACATCAAAATTTTAAAGGATACATATTAATATTGGTCATGAAATAAATATAGAAAATAAAATTTTGATAATGGAAATAGCCTAAATTGATAATGGGCCTACATATTAATTAAAAGGTTATAAATAAATCCTTCGAAGGGATAAAACCCAACCCTTAAGCTAGAACTAAATGGGCCTCATTCGAGATACAAATAAAAAAAATGATGAATAAAGAGTCATAGGATCGAACTTGACTCTGATACCCGAGATGACAAAGGGAATTAAGAAAGTTATAAGAAAAAGACCCACATATATATAGAGTCCTATTAAGTAATTAGGCTAAAAAGCTTATGATAATTTTAGCATACATAACTAATGGGCTTTAAAGAATATCTATATATATCTATATATATAAAGTTCTATTGAATAAGTTAGTTAAAGCTTATATAACAAATGGGCTAAAACACCCACACATAAATAGATATAGCTATGAAATCTTAAAAGCCTATATATATATATAATACCTATATATAATCAGATGGGCTTAAACCTTTATATAAACCTATATATACATACACAACAATTCTAACCCATACGAGCTTTCACCCATGCACATAATGAAGCCAAAATCATTTATAAATCTAATGAATATAGACAAAGGGCCTTGATGAAGAATTACTGGCGTTTAACTTGAATAAGAGAATACTTTAGCAAGCTTGGGCCAACAACAATGATTTAAGGCTTAAATAACTAAATGGGCTTGAAATATAGGTAAAGCACATATACAAATCTATATATATGAAATATGCATGGCCTTCAACATCACAACCCACGAAGGGCCCTCAACCTATTCGAATAAACAAAACCTCATTGTTGTGCATCGAACGTGCAAGGGATGAAGTCTTAAGGGTTAGAACAGAGAGATAATGAAGGTGGCTTCATATGGGGAAGGATAAAATCGATTAGGAAATGCGTACGAAAGGAAGATTCCCATTAGGAAAGGGAATTGATCTCTCTATATAAACCCCCTCCATCGAGCAAGCAAGGGCTTGCTGGTACCTTTTTGTGCGTTAGGACCCTGCGTGTGTCGACCTTCCTCCTGTTCGTGCTGTGGCTCCATCGTGAACATGTTGCTGCAATTGAAGTGTTGTGGCTGCCGCTACTGTGTTGCAGTTGCTGTGCCATAGTTGTCTTCTTCCGTTGCTATTGTAGTTGCTGTTAATCACCATCATCATCATCCTGCCTAGTCTTCTTCTATTTGTCTGTCAGAGCATCAACGAAGGTAGGCAATCTCCCAAGTTGAACTTGAATGAATAACATGTTAGATTATTAGAACATATAGATTATTTGATGGGTGTCCCTGCTTTCATATATCGGATGTTTAGACTTGTTTTTGAAACGTCTGCACTCGTTACGGCATGAAAATAGAATTAACGACCATGTCTGGGTCGTTATTTTGAAGAATAAACGCCCACGAGAAAAGGCGTCAAATAATCCGGGACAGCTTGACTGTCGCTAATTCCTGTGGTTTGATAATTAATTATATCACATTAAAAATTTTATATCTATGTAACCTTTTATCTAAAAATTGTATAGTGCATACGACCAGAGTCTCCATATTTTTCCTTAAATTTTCATCCCTTTATATAGATATTAACTAATAATATTAACTTGTTAATTAATTTAATGAGTTTATAATAGTTACACGGCGAATCTAAAAATACACTGTAGCGGTTAGTTATAGAGTTTTGCTTTGTTTGACCTTTTCATGGACATCGGAGTGTCCTTTGATCATAAAATTTTATGGGAGCGTTATTGGGGAGGTGATTGAGGTAGTGAAAGTGGTTGCACCATTTTTCGTGCCCCCTATCTTAAGATCCCCCGTCTCTCAACGAAAAATTATTTTGAACGTCCGGTCAAGTAGAGTTTTTCGAGCCCGTCATTTTGATATATAGAACGCCTGATTCCGACGTGCGTACGTCGAGAACCGGAGCCTCGATCATCGACATTTTTTTAAAATGACGACATTTAACATGTCGTCAAATGCTTTTGACGCCACAGTGCAATGGCGTCAATTCTTATATATATATATATATATATATATATATATATATATATATAACTTGTGATTATATCTTCAAAAATCCATATCTATTAAATTATGCCACATAAAATTATAAAAAATATATTTTTGGAATCCTTGAATTTTTCTCCTAATTATCATATATTCTATTTTTCTAAATTATTTTATATAAATAAATGTGTCTTTGATTGTATGTTTTAAAATTATTCAATTAAATAGATATTGACGTGAATTCTTGTTAAATAAATTGAGTTAAAAATCATAGAATTAACGTCCCTCCAAGTGGATGTTAATTAATAAATGACACTACTCACAGACGTCAATTAATATAAATTTAGTTAATTATAGAATTGGATGGACATAAATTCTATAATTAACGCATTCATGTTCTCGCCGTTTTCTTCCAGTTATGACTCATACCTTGGATCTTTTGGCACTCTCATCTCACGTCCGTAGATGGAGTCCCCGTTTCATGATTGGTTCACGTTATACACCTCAACTCTCGGTGACATACGAGCCCTCCATTGGACATTCCGTTCTTTCGGACTGGCAAGTTAGTCATTGGGACATCCGTAAGTCTCCTCGTAGCCTTGGATTCCCTCAAGGCCGATTGAGCTGGTTGTACCTAATCACCTAGATTTTCAGAATCTCATTATTTTTATATGGTTTATTGATATATCATCCTTATTACAAGTTCTATCCTTGAACTCTATGTTCCATGAAATCTATCTTAATGTTCTTACATGCTTGATCCTTGAAATTCTTGGCCATTAATATGGAATTAGTCTAGACTAAATGTCAGGGGCTATGGGTCCCACTAAAATGACATTTTAAATGCTACGGGTCGTGATCTGACCCTATTGGGCGAGGCAAAGTCTAAACGTTACCGGTATACGATGATCGGGTGCTGGCATTCACCAACTCGGTTATTGACATTTAGGGGCAATCATACAGTCGTGAGAACTCCTAAGTGTGCGACCAAATATTACCTAGTGCTATTTCCATGAGGGGCGGTCATATCGTCGTGATTTTCCCCTTAGTGCATTGGCCAATCCTATATAGTGCTAGATGTGCAAACGCTCTCGTGATAGTGATGATCAGGAGTAATTGCCATCATCGTACACCTTTCTACAACTTATTGTTCGTCATGAAAAGATCTTGATTTACCTTATTGGAGGGGTTATCATACCGTCGTGATATTCCCTTAGTGTCTTGGCAAATGCTATATAGTGCTTGTAGAAGTAATTGTTCCACTTCTATATCGATCATCCTAAAAGTTCTTGAATTATCTCATTGATAGTACTCGTTATCTTGTCACAAAGATCCTTCATAATAATGGATACACTGAAGCTCTCGTGATAGTGTTCGTCATAGAGAGATGAATGTTATATTTCCTCATGAATGCTCTTGATCTAGCTTGAGAAAGTACTTGTTAAGATCTCGCTATACTCTCTTGATTATCATTGTCCTTACTCTTCATGAGTTGTCTAGCATCTTGCTTACTCATTTTTTTCTAGTTGTTGACTTTATCTCGTGTTATTATAGTTCTTGATTTCTATATTTCGCATGACCTGCATGAGCATGTTAAACTGTAATTGACTTAAAGCTAGCTTGGAAGCATGAGATATTAAGTCCAACTGAGCGTTCGCTCACCCTACGTTTTCCAATGTTTTTCAGGTAATGACCTTAGTGATGGCGAGACCGAACATGATGGGCAAGGGCAAGAGTGAAGAGAACTCTAACATCTAGATGAACCGTCTAGTCTGGTTATCTTGCGTCTTATGTCTCATTATAGTTTCTCTTTATTGAGTCTTTTCATTTATTATGGGTCCGAATATGTAAATAACTTATATTTGAAATGGAATTTGTTATTTGTCCAAATTAATTTTCTGTGGAAATGACTATGCTCTGATTGACATGACTGTTTAACTGCCACGTTCCGAGCAAACGACACGATCCGCTGCTATCAGTTCGGGACGTAACAGAAGGTGGTATCAGAGCCTAGGCTTTCTAAATCCCTAGGTCATCCAGTCCAAGTTATAGTTCGAGTCATCCTTGTCAGTTATCCTATAGGAATCTCGTGAGATTTGGGTAGAGCTATGGGTTAAACTCTAAAATTTGCATTAATCGGATATGACCTTAAGTACTTAGCATGATATGTGAATGATCGAGCCAGAATACATGCTTTAGATATGGTGATCTTACCTCACAAATTTTGGAAAGAAAACTATGTGAATTTGGGGACCAAATTCTTTTAAGTGGGGGAGGGTGTAGCACATCAAAATTTTTAAAGGATACATATTAATATTGGTCATGAAATAAATATAGAAAATAAAATTTTGATAATGGAAATAGCCTAAATTGATAATGGGCCTACATATTAATTAAAAGGTTATAAATAAATCCTTCGAAGGGATAAAACCCAACCCTTAAGCTAGAACTAAATGGGCCTCATTCGAGATACAAATAAAAAAAATGATGAATAAAGAGTCATAGGATCGAACTTGACTCTGATACCCGAGATGACAAAGGGAATTAATAAAGTTATAAGAAAAAGACCCACATATATATAGAGTCCTATTAAGTAATTAGGCTAAAAAGCTTATGATAATTTTAGCATACATAACTAATGGGCTTTAAAGAATATCTATATATATCTATATATATAAAGTTCTATTGAATAAGTTAGTTAAAGCTTATATAACAAATGGGCTAAAACACCCACACATAAATAGATATAGCTATGAAATCTTAAAAGCCTATATATATATATAATACCTATATATAATCAGATGGGCTTAAACCTTTATATAAACCTATATATACATACACAACAATTCTAACCCATACGAGCTTTCACCCATGCACATAATGAAGCCAAAATCATTTATAAATCTAATGAATATAGACAAAGGGCCTTGATGAAGAATTACTGGCGTTTAACTTGAATAAGAGAATACTTTAGCAAGCTTGGGCCAACAACAATGATTTAAGGCTTAAATAACTAAATGGGCTTGAAATATAGGTAAAGCACATATACAAATCTATATATATGAAATATGCATGGCCTTCAACATCACAACCCACGAAGGGCCCTCAACCTATTCGAATAAACAAAACCTCGTTGTTGTGCATCGAACGTGCAAGGGATGAAGTCTTAAGGGTTAGAACAGAGAGATAATGAAGGTGGCTTCATATGGGGAAGGATAAAATCGATTAGGAAATGCGTACGAAAGGAAGATTCCCATTAGGAAAGGGAATTGATCTCTCTATATAAACCCCCTCCATCGAGCAAGCAAGGGTTTGCTGGTACCTTTTTGTGCGTTAGGACCCTGCGTGTGTCGACCTTCCTCCTGTTCGTGCTGTGGCTCCATCGTGAACATGTTGCTGCAATTGAAGTGTTGTGGCTGCCGCTACTGTGTTGCAGTTGCTGTGCCATAGTTGTCTTCTTCCGTTGCTATTGTAGTTGCTGTTAATCACCATCATCATCATCCTGCCTAGTCTTCTTCTATTTGTCTGTCAGAGCATCAACGAAGGTAGGCAATCTCCCAAGTTGAACTTGAATGAATAACATGTTAGATTATTAGAACATATAGATTATTTGATGGGTGTCCCTGCTTTCATATATCGGATGTTTAGACTTGTTTTTGAAACGTCTGCACTCGTTACGGCATGAAAATAGAATTAACGACCATGTCTGGGTCGTTATTTTGAAGAATAAACGCCCACGAGAAAAGGCGTCAAATAATCCGGGACAGCTTGACTGTCGCTAATTCCTGTGGTTTGATAATTAATTATATCACATTAAAAATTTTATATCTATGTAACCTTTTATCTAAAAATTGTATAGTGCATACGACCAGAGTCTCCATATTTTTCCTTAAATTTTCATCCCTTTATATAGATATTAACTAATAATATTAACTTGTTAATTAATTTAATGAGTTTATAATAGTTACACGGCGAATCTAAAAATACACTGTAGCGGTTAGTTATAGAGTTTTGCTTTGTTTGACCTTTTCATGGACATCGGAGTGTCCTTTGATCATAAAATTTTATGGGAGCGTTATTGGGGAGGTGATTGAGGTAGTGAAAGTGGTTGCACCATTTTTCGTGCCCCCTATCTTAAGATCCCCCGTCTCTCAACGAAAAATTATTTTGAACGTCCGGTCAAGTAGAGTTTTTCGAGCCCGTCATTTTGATATATAGAACGCCTGATTCCGACGTGCGTACGTCGAGAACCGGAGCCTCGATCATCGACATTTTTTTAAATGACGACATTTAACATGTCGTCAAATGCTTTTGACGCCACAGTGCAATGGCGTCAATTCTTATATATATATATAACTTGTGATTATATCTTCAAAAATCCATATCTATTAAATTATGCCTCATAAAATTATAAAAAATATATTTTTGGAATCCTTGAATTTTTCTCCTAATTATCATATATTCTATTTTTCTAAATTTTTTTATATAAATAAATGTGTCTTTGAATGTATGTTTTAAAATTATTCAATTAAATAGATATTGACGTGAATTCTTATTAAATAAATTAAGTTAAAAATCATAGAATTAACGTCCCTCCAAGTGGATGTTAATTAATAAATGACACTACTCACAGACGTCAATTAATATAAATTTAGTTAATTATAGAATTGGATGGACATAAATTCTATAATTACCGCATTCATGTTCTCGCCGTTTTCTTCCGGTTATGACTCATACCTTGGATCTTTTGGCACTCTCATCTCACGTCCGTAGATTGAGTCCCTGTTTCATGATTGGTTCACGTTATACACCTCAACTCTCGGTGACATACGAGCCCTCCGTTGGACATTCTGTTCCTTCGGACTGGCAAGTTAGTCATTGGAACCTCCGTAAGTCTGCTCGGAGCCTTGGATTCCCTCAAGGCCGACTGAGCTGGTTGTACCTAATCACCTAGATTTCCAGAATGTCATGGTTTTCATATGGTTTATTGATATATCATCCTTATTACAAGTTCTATCCTTGAACTCTATGTTCCATGAAATCTATCTTAATGTTCTGACATGCTTGATCCTTGAAATTCTTGGCCATTAATATGGAATTAGTCTAGACTAAATGTCAGGGGCTATGGGTCCCACTAAAATGACATTTTAAATGCTACGGGTCCGGATCTGACCCTATTGGGCGAGGCAAAGTCCAAACGTTACCGGTATACGATGATCGAGTGCTGGCATTCACCAACTCGGTTATTGGCATTTAGGGGCAATCATACAGTCGTGAGAACTCCTAAGTGTGCGACCAAATACTACCTAGTGCTATTTCCATGAGGGGCGGTCATATCGTCATGATTTTCCCCTTAGTGCATTGGCCAATCCTATATAGTGCTAGATGTGCAAACGCTCTCGTGATAGTGATGATCGGGAGTAATTGCCATCATAGTACACACCTTTCTACAACTTATTGTTCGTCATGAAAAGATCTTGATTTGCCTTATTGGAGGGGTTATGTAGCAACCCTGGTAAAATAAAAGGAAGATTTCAAGAAAAATTTAGTAAATAAATGATAATAAAAAACCAAAAGAGCATAAATAATAAGCCAAAATGAAAATAACGCCTCTCATCAAGGCGTGATTTAAATAAGAAACGCCTTCACCTAAGGCGTTAATTTAAAAAGAGACGCCTACACCAAAGGGCGTCAAATCTAAAAGGAAGGGGTGAAATAAAAATGAAAGGGAAAGAAACGCCCTCTTCTTGGGCGCGAATTGTAAAAGAGACGGCATAGGTCAAGACGTTAATTAAAATACACGCCCTAACCTAAGGCGTTAATTGCATTTGTGTTCCGTTCGAACTAGGACATTATCTAGGGTAAGTTCTGGATTAGCACGCATTAGTAGAATTATAGTGAGGACTCTAACGGGGAAATAGATCTTCCAATCAAACTCTAACTCCATTAGGGTTCCTAGAACTCTATAAATACCCTTCTAATCAACCTTGATCGCTATTTTGGTGATCTGCTGCTGCTGTCATCCGTGAAGAACAGGTTTGTTCTTCCTTGTTCTTGCCTTACCTTCGGTTATGTATGATGAAGGAAAAATAATGATCTTCAACTTTTCTTTCTATAGGAAGTCTGCAGCAAATAGTAACTCTATTGTCGAAGTGAAGAACGGGGGTTCTTCATCAAAATCATCTTCATCTGTTACAGAGAAAGCTGGGGATTTCTCTACAGATGGAGCATTAGTGAAGTCTGCTTCTGGACCATCAGAGGGGTGTTGAAGTTCTTCTGATTCGGTAGTAGCTGAATACATCGTTCTTCTAGAAAACCTTGTTCAGAACAGAGTTCTCTTCACAACCTTCACATACACTCACCAAGATCTGATTAATCAGGTAGGTTTTCTCAAGAACGTAGCCCAAACTAGCTTAAGTACATAATAATACCATCAGTCATGCATGCATATAGTTTTATTGTGGTTTCAAAGGTTTTTTGTGAAATTTTAAAAGAAGCGACCCTGACAAGGGCGCGTATTTGAAAATAACGACCCTGCCTAGGGCGCTAATTTTAGTTTTGACGCCCTGCCCAGGAGTCGTCAATTTCACCTAATTATTAATTAACCGTGTTTAAAATTTAATATCTATGAAACTATGAATCTAATATGATGCATGATCATACCTGTTGAATCCTGCTATTTTTCTTGTCCTGACCCTGTACCTTGGTTCCTGATATTTATTATTTGGAAAATTTACACTGTTCATGTTAATATCCCGAATTACGGAAGATAGTGAATTAACGACCTGCATGAGGTTGTCTCTTATAAAAGTGACGCCCTGAACCAGGGCGCGAATTTGAAAGTAACGCCCCTGTTTAAGGCGCGTTCTACTAAAATTCCAGAATTTAGAAATTATGCAAAATAGAAGAAATATGATGGACGCCTGCTGTATAAGTCGTCAAGTTGTAAATAAACGCCCCTGCGAAAGGCGTTAATTTGATAAGTAATGACTTAGTTTAAGTGGCTATTTTCCTGTGTTACTATTTTTCCCATTTTTCTATTAACCGAGGGTTCAACATATATATATATATATATATATATATATATATGTGTGTGTGTGTGTGTGTGTGTGTGTGTGCAAGTATATTATCGGCACTATATTTCCACTCCGTGAATATAGTCCCATGTTTTCCAATAGTTTATCGTTTACCCACTAACTCTCGGTGACATACAAGCTCTCCATTGGACATTCCGTTCCTTTGGACTAGCAAGTTAGTCATTGGGACCTCCGTAAGTCTCCTCGTAGCCTTGGATTCCCTCAAGGCCGATTGAGCTGGTTGTACCATAAAAATCTGGAGAGGGGGATTTCTGCAGCCCACTCAAAGAGCAGCCCAACAAGACCCAATAGGGTCCAACGAGGCAAGCTCACCTGAGTGACAGCCCACAGGGCCCACTTAGGAAAGAAAAGCCCAATGAACAAACACTCGAGGAACCAACTCTCCCCGACGGCCCCTAGGCTCGGAGGGCCCGAGTAACGGTCAGGTCACAAGGAGGGTCCGGCCCAAGCCGTTTCCCCACCCGGGAGAGACAGGCATTCGCCGACCTATCCAACCCCTCTTTCGCCGAGCTATGCTCATCGCCCGGACAGGGCTGGCATTTCAGAAGCTCAGCCAGACCAGATATTATCCGTTCGTGCTGTCGTTAAGAGTCCCCAACGGACAGGGGAATCAAGAAGCCGCCGGACTTCGAGGCGATAACGTTCCCACGATAAGGCCATGAAAGCCCACGTTGAGGACATAACTCCCGCCGGAAACCCCTCAGCTTGCAGGACTCCTGAAGGCGGCGTACTATTTAAACCAGGGATACCCTCCGGTGGAAGGTAGGGGCCATTAAGGCATTCATACACCTAAACTCCTGAGCACAATCTGCTTCACCCCTCTGGTGGAGAGGAATCTCGCGCACTAGTTTTTCTCCTCCCCATTATTGCTTCCACCACAGCTCTACTGACTTAACCATCGGAGGGTTTTTCCCCAGGGAAACCCCCTGGGCCCTCTGATACGTTTCCCTGTCTTGCAGTTCATCTTCTGGTGATCCACAGCCGGTTCAGGACACAACGCGAGATTTCGCCTCTTCATCTGGCGTCTCGATCACTCGGTAGGGGCCTTCCCAGTTGGGGGATAGCTTGCCCGCCGCCTCCAGTGGTCGAGAGGCTTCGGCCTTCCTGAGGATGAAGTCCCCCGGTTGGAAACGTCTGTCTCGGACCTTGGCGTTGTAGTGTCGAGTGAGGCGGCGCTGGTACTTCGTTGCTCGGACGTTCGCGATCTCTCGGAGTTCATCTTCCAGGTCGAGGTTCTCGAGCAACTTTTTCCCGTTTGCCTCGGGTGAGAAGCTGATCACTCGGAGAGACGGATTGGCGATCTCTAATGGAACGACGGCTTCGGTGCCAAATACCAACTGAAAAGGGCTTTCACCGGTTGTCGTCCTGGGGGTCGTTCGGTGCGACCATAGTACACTAGGCAATTCCTCGAGCCAGCTACCCTTAGCCTTGCCGAGTCTGGTTTTTATGCCTTTTAAGATAGTCTTGTTGGCATTTTCAACCAGCCCGTTGGCCTGAGGGTGGGCGACCGAAGTGAAGTGGATGCGGATATTTAGGTCGGCGCATCTGTCTCGAAAATACCGAGAGTCGAATTGCCGACCGTTATCGCTTACTATCACCCGGGGGATGCCAAAGTGACAAATGATCGATTTCCAAACAAAGTCCCAAGCGACTGTCTCGGTGATCCTTGCCGTAGCCTCGGCCTCGATCCACTTGGTGAAGTAGTCGATGGCGACAATGATGAACTTCTTCTGGGACTGGGCGGTCGGGAATGGCCCAAGGATATCGATTCCCCACCGAGCGAAAGGGTAAGGCTCGGCTAGGGTGACAAGTTCCGTAGCTGGCTGAAGGACCAAATGGTCGAACCGCTGGCAACGGTCGCACTAACGTGCGTGAGCCGTGCAGTCGCGCTGCAGGGTGGGCCACCAGTACCCCTGCCGTAGCAGGATCCTGGCTAGCGGCCGACCTCCTACATGCGCTCCGCACAGGCCTTGGTGAATCTCTTGGATGGCTCGGCTTGCTTCGTCAGGACCGAGGCACTTCAGGAGGGGACCGGAGAACGATCTTCGGTAGAGAGTGTTGTCGAGGACGACGAAGCGCCGAGCTTGATACTTCATTCGGCGGGCTTCCCGAGGGTCAGAGGGCTCTTGGGAGTCCTGTAGCCAGGACAGGTAGGGGGAGCGCCAGTCACTTGGAGTGGCCGAGTCAACAGCGAGGAGCTCCGTGTCGATGCTCGGGCGCTCTAGCTCTTCTAGGAGGACCGATCGTGTACCTTCCGGGTCTAGGGAGGAGGCCAATCGAGAGACGGCATCTGCCCGAGAGTTTGGCTCCCGAGCTATCCGAACTACCCCAAATTCCTCGAACTGTTGGGCCAAGCTCCGGACCAACTGAAGGTATTTGATCATGGGTGCCTCCCGAGCTTCATACTCACCGTTTACCTGTCCTGCGACCAGCTGAGAGTCGATGTGGATCCTGACTCGCTCGACCCCCAACCGTCGGGCCATGCGTGCTCCCGAGATAAGGGCCTCATACTCGGAAGCATTGTTGGATGCCTGAAAGTTGAATTTCAAGGCGTACTGTAGCTCTATCCCTTCGGGGGACCTCAGGAGGATCCCCGCACCACTGCCTGCCGAATTGGACGATCCATCGACGAACAGTTCCCAGGTTGGCCTGGTCGTGGTCGGAGGCCTGTCTTCGATCGTGATGGTGCTTTCGGCAATGAAGTCGGTGAGCGCTTGGCCTTTGATTGCTGATCGTGGCCGGTACGAGATGTCGTAGGCCCCGAGCATAATGGCCCATTTGACGAGTCGCCCTGAGGCCTCGGGGTGGGCCAGAATCTTGTTCAACGGCTCGCCGGTTAGCACGGTGATGGGGTGCCCCTGGAAGTAGGGTCGGAGGTGCCTTGCGGAGGTAACCAATGCTAGCACGAGTTTCTCAGTTGTGGGGTACCTCCGTTCGGCCTCATTGAGCACCTTACTGGTGTAGTAGACCGGTCTTTCGATTCTCGAGTCATTTCTGACTAGGACCGAGCTGACCGTGGATGGCGTCGTCGAGAGGTAGAGCATCAAGACTTTGCCTGGGACGGGCTTGGAGAGCACCGGTGGTGAAGCCAGTAACTTCTTAAGCTCGGCGAATGCTGTCTGGCATTCCTCATCCCATGCGAACGTAGCAGATGCTAGCTTGGGTCCCCTCATCAGTTTGAAGAAGGGCAAGCATCGTTCGGCCGCACGGGACAGGAAACGGCTGAGAGCGGTGACACGCCCTATTACACGCCCTGTCAGACGGCTGAGAACGGTGACATCGTTCGGTCGCACGGGACAGCAAGCATTCCCACAGACAGGGCTGGCGTTTCAGAAGCTTGGCCAGACCGGATATTATCTGTTCGTGCTGCCGTTAAGAGTCCCCAACGGATAGGGGAATCAAGAAGCCGCCGGACTTCGAGGCGATAACGTTCCCACGATAAGGCCATGAAAGCCCACGTTGAGGACGTAACTCTCGCCGGAAACCCCTCAACTTGCAGGACACCTGAAGGCGGCGTACTATTTAAACCAGGGATACCCTCCGGTGGAAGGTAGAGGCCATTAAGGCACTCATACACCCAAACTCCTGAGCACAATCCGCTTCACCCCTCTGGTGGAGAGGAATCTCGCGCACTAGTTTTTCTCCTCCCCATTATTGCTTCCAGCACAGCTCTACTGACTTAACCATCGGAGGGTTTTTCCCCAGGGAAACCCCCTGGGCCCTCGGATACGTTTCCCTGTCTTGCAGTTCATCTTCTGGTGATCCACAGCCCGCTCAGGACACAGCGCGAGATTTCACCTCTTCATCTGGCACCGTCTGTGGGAAACGCACGAAGAGCCAAGATGGTGAGAAGAAGCTAAGGGAGGAGGTCCGCCGGTGAGAGGGGTAAGGCCATGGTGGCGGCAGGAGATGGCCCCTCTAGGGCCTCACAGAACCCTCCCTCCAACGCCAGCGTCCCCACCAACGGGCCGCCGCCCCCTCCGACGGTGACAGGGGTACCCCCCGACGATGGCGACGAGGTCTTCCAGGCCCTCAATAAGAAGCTTGACGTCCTCGTGGAGCTCATGAGGGCCCAGGCGGCAAGGGATGCCAGGTCCCGCGCCCCGTCCGGGAGCCCCCCCCGTCGAAGTGCGTCCGAGCATACCGCCGGGGGCCGCTTCACCCTCCGCGGTCAGCAGCTCATCCGCAACAACGTTGGAGGACCCTCTCAAGCTCCACCCCCGGAGCAAGAGGCTTCCTCCACGCCCAGAAAAGGGAAACAGGGGGCGAGGCATCCGCGCCCGGGCGCTGATGTTCCTGAGGATCGCCACGACGCTCCCCCCAGTCCCACGGCACGACCGCAGTCGGAACTATTCCTCAGATTGAGGGATTTCGAAAGACGTTTTACAGAGCAAGAGCGCGCCCTCCGCGCCCTACAGAAAACCTCTTTCTCGGAGGACGAGGAGAAATCCCCTTTCTCCGAATACATCTTGAAGGCAGAGGTGTCTCCCAGAACCTCCATTCTGACCTTCAAGCTCTATGATGGCCAGGGCAACCCAGCCGACCACTACGACAGCTTCGATGCCCTGGTAACTCTGCATGGACCGCCGGATTCTATCAAATGCTAAGCCTTTGCGGCCACCCTGGTCCAAGGCGCTCAGGCATGGTTCCGGGCCCTCGCCCCTGGGTCCATCCGGGACTTCAGGCAATTCGGGCGAGTCTTCAAGGAAAGCTTCGCCGGGAGCGCCCCCCCAAGGTCAGTAGCGGGGCTCCTGGCCCTCAAACAGGCGTAAGGGGAAAGGCTCTGGGCTTATGTCCACCGATTTAAATCGAAAGCCCTCAGAATTCCCCACCTGGATGTGGCCTCGGCCACGACCGCTCTGACCGGGGGCACCCGGGAGGAGAATCTCCGCCGTGAACTGGTCCTCCACCCTCCCTCGACCCTTGCTGAGCTAGTGACTCTGGCACTGCGCCACGCCGAGTGCGAAGAAGTACTCAGCACTTGCCGGGATACAACCGGCTCGGTTCGGGAGGGGGACAAGAAGCGGGCCTCTGAGCCAAATCCTGGCTCGGGCAAGAAGCGCGATCGGGAAGGAGAGCCCAAACGGAAGTATGAGCGATACACCCCGTTGACCGTGCCAGTCTGTGAGATCTATAAAGACATCAAAGACTCGGGACTCCTCCGCCAGCCCGAACCAATGAGATCGAAGAACCACAAGCGCGACAGGCATTGCCTATTCCACGGCGACCACGTGCACCACACCGGCGACTGTCACCAGCTCCAAGACGAGATCGAGCGTCTCATTCGTCAGGGGCACCTGGCCCGATTTGCAGCCGGGCGCAAAGAAGACCGAGACGCCGCCGAGGAGATCGACAACGCCCCCCGAGGGGTCCGCATCAACGTCATCTCCGGAAGAATGGCATCGAGCTGCGACACCAGCCGAGGAAGGAAGCGTCATGCCGAACGGGCCAGCCAGGCCTTAGAGCCCTCCAGGGGCCCGCCGAGGGAGCCCCAGGTCACAGTCTTCTCCGACCAAGACCTGGAAAGGCTGAACACCCCGCATGATGATGCCCTCATTATCTCGGCCACAATAAACCATTGTAACGTAGATAGAATTCTGGTTGACAATGGGAGCACCCCCGATGTATTATCTTATGACTGTTTCCTCAAGATGGGGGAAGACCCATCCAAGCTCCGCCCGATCCGAACACCCCTTTGTGGGTTTAACGGCCTGGCCACCTACCCCGAGGGAGCCCTAAGCCTGCCGGTCACCATCGGCACCCCACCCAAAACCGTTACGGTCATGGTGGACTTCATAGTGATCAAGGGTATGATAGCGTACAACACCATTTTCGGTCAGAAAATCCTCAGTCGAATAAAGGCCGTACCATCTACCTATCACCAGAAAATGAAGTTTCCCACCAAAAATGGGTTGGGGGAAGTCCGAGGTAACCAGGCCACGGCTAGAAGGTGCTACAACATCTCGGTGGAAGCCTCAAGGCCGGACGGGAAGGATAAGGGCCCCAAGGGAGTCGAAGGAAAGACCGTAACCACCGAGCCCGGTGTCGAATTGCTAACGGTATTCCTAAACGATGACCCGACCCTCGGAGTAAGGATCGGAGCAGACCTACCACCTAAGGAACAGCAGCAATACAAGAAATTTCTTTCTGAGTACATTCAGGTCTTTGCTTGGTCCGATGATCAACTCCCTGGCATACCAGAGAAGACCATGATGCACAAGCTCTACCTCGACCCCACCGTGAGGCCCGTACAACAATGGAGAAGGAAGCATGCGCCCGAGAAGCAGGCGATCATCAACGTGTAGGTCACCAAGGGACAAGAGATTGGCCTCTTCAAACCAGTCCGGTACCCAACGTGGCTAGCCAACGTCGTCCTGGTGCCAAAAACCACAGGCAAATGGCGAATGTGCGTGGACTTCACCGATCTGAATAAGGCTACCCCCAAGGACTGCTATCCGCTACCGAGCATCGACCAATTGGTTGATTCAACCTCGGGCAACGAGATACTCAGCTTCCTAGATGCCTATTCGGGTTATCACCAGATCAGAATGAATCCAGAAGACGTCGAGAAGACCGCCTTCATCACCGACTGTGGCGTGTATTGCTACACCCGGATGCCCTTCGGGTTGAAGAACGCTGGAGCCACATATCAGCGACTGGTAAATCACATGTTCGAGGGACAGCTAGGTCGGAACGTCGAGGCTTACATCGACGACATGCTCGTCAAGACCCCCAAGGCCCAAGACCACTTCACCGACCTTGCCGAAACCTTCGGCACCCTCCTGAAGTACAACATGTAGCTCAACCCCGCCAAGTGTGCCTTTGGAGTAAAATCCGGGAAGTTCTTGGGTTTCCTGGTCACTCAGCGCGGGATCGAAGACAACCCCGACAAAGTCCAGGCCATCCTAGACATGCGCCTGCCCACGTGCGTTAAAGACGTCCAGCGTCTGACAGGGCGTGTCGCCGCTCTCAGCCGTTTCCTGTCCCGTGCGGCCGAACGATGCTTGCCCTTCTTCAAACTGATGAGGGGACCCAAGCTAGCATCGGCTACATTCGCATGGGATGAGGAATGCCAGACAGCATTCGCCGAGCTTAAGAAGTTCCTGGCTTCACCACCGGTGCTCTCCAAGCCCGTCCCAGGCGAAGTCTTGCTGCTCTACCTCTTGGCGACGCCATCCACGGTCAGCTCAGTCCTAGTCAGAAATGACTCGGGAATCGAAACACTGGTCTACTACACCAGTAAGGTGCTCAATGAGGCCGAACGGAGGTACCCCGCAACTGAGAAACTCGTGCTAGCATTGGTTACCTCCGCAAGGCGCCTCCGACCCTACTTCCAGGGGCACCCCATCACCGTGCTAACCGGCGAGCTGTTGAAGAAGATTCTGGCCCACCCCGAGGCCTCAGGGCGACTCGTCAAATGGGCCATTATGCTCGGGGCCTACGACATCTCGTACCAGCCACGATCAGCAATCAAAGGCCAAGCGCTCGCCGACTTCATTGCCGAAAGCACCATCCCGGCCGAAGACAGGCCTCCGACCACGATCGGGCCAACCTGGGAACTGTTCGTCGATGGATCGTCCAATTCGGCAGGCAGCGGTGCGGGGATCCTCCTGAGGTCCCCCGAAGGCATAGAGCTACAGTACCAGCCACGATCAGCAATCAAAGGCCAAGCGCTCGCCGACTTCATTGCCGAAAGCACCATCCCAGTTGAAGACAGGCCTCCGACCACGACCGGGCCAACCTGGGAACTGTTCGTCGATGGATCATCCAATTCGGCAGGCAGCGGTGCGGGGATCCTCCTGAGGTCCCCCGAAGGGATAGAGCTACAGTACGCCTTGAAATTCAACTTTCAGGCATCCAACAATGCTTCCGAGTACGAGGCCCTTATCTCGGGAGCACGCATGGCCCAATGGTTGGGGGTCGAGCGAGTCAGGATCCTGTGGACGCACTAAAATTCGGAGGGGGGATCCGTTCGTTTGTTGGTCTGGGTTAATTCTTCTATTTAGTGCGAGGGCGTGCCAGTCACAAAGTGACGATTTATTCGGGCTTCATGGAAGCCCATGGTGCGCTCGATCTGACTAATCAGACGATTGTGTAGTTCGTGTCGGGACCGAAACCCGCCGTGCCGTAAAGGCCACGACGTTATTTACATCCCCCATACGGGGGAACACCCTTGATTGATTGCTGGGAATAAGGGCCCTACGGCCTACAGAGAATATTAATAATGCAGGAGGATAGTGAAGGACGAACTATGCTAGAAACCCGTACGGGACGTGAACGCTAAGACTATGTCGGCCACTCATGGGCCACTTCATGTTCGGATGAAGGTCCGTGTTTGTAGTATAAAAGACAATAGCAAAACCGCGCGAATGTTTGCCATGAACAAGGCAAGTTTATTGAGAATGCGAGAGTAGATCCCGGTAGGGATGGGTCAAGTTGATAGACTGTTGGCCGGAGATGATTTCGGATTATGGCCATGTCGGAAGTTCCGTAAACCACGTCCGATACCATAAGGCGTCGTTGATTTTCTCTTTGCACCCAGTCCGAGGGAGTGAATTGTTAAATGCGTAGCCCGAGCTCAATAACGTGCGCCCTTACACGCGGATCGACCTGCGCGGTCAGGTCGCGGGGTTCGAAGTGGGCAAGAGGGGAGGCACGCCGGATAAGAGCTTCGAAGGAGGGCGCTGGATAAGGGAGCACAAGGGGGGAGTGCGCCGGCTAAGGTGGCAAGTTGGGGCGCGCCGGAATATGGATGCCAAGGGGGAGCGCGCCGGTTAATGGCAAGAAGGAAAAGGTTCCACGGGCGCGCCGGAATAGGGCAATGAACAGTATAGCGCGTCGGTTAGTGGCAAAGGAAATGAAATGGGTTTTGAGTGTGGGGTTAAATCGGCGCGGGGGGTAGCGCGCCGGATTAACCCACGCCGGATTAGGGGGGTGCCGGATTAAGCATCTTCGAGGTTTTATTTTGCTCTATTTGATTCTTTTGCTCTGTTTTTGTTTCTTCAACTTACAGATTGATATTTTAGTTGGTTTATTCACTTAGTTGATGGATTAAGTTGATAGAGAAGGTGGTTAAAGCTTTCTGATCGTTTGTTAAGACGAACGAGCATGCGGATTGAATATCTTATTAAGAGGGATTATGCAGGAACTTTGTTCAGTTTGATTCAGAGATGGCTTCAGACATATGATGTTCTTACTCCCAGAGGCCTTGGCTTGTTCAGCTGTTCTTGTGCTTAGAGAACTCATCCTTTTCGTCTATTCTTGAGTGTTCTCATCCTGGCGAGATTTGGGCAGCACCTCCCCTGGACTGGGGGTTGCCAGAGAATAATAAGGAACACCAAACGGATAACTCTGGGGTGCAACTCGAATCTAGACCTCATGGCGGTCCAATAACCCAGATGTGAGTGATGGAGAGCTTGAGGACTAGCCTTCAAGAGCTCTCACAACTCACGGGCGATGACTTCGTGGAACGGGACAGATGTAGGCCGCAGGTGGCCATGACTGTTCACCCTTCGAACGGGTTCCCTCAGAGTTCATGCCACAGAAGGGCAAGCTCCCGAGGACCCCAGGTGATTCAGAGAACCAGAGAAATAAAACGGAAGAAAAAGGGGGGAAAGGATCAGAGCCATAGAATACTGTGCATGCTCACAAAGTCATTCTTTTATTCATCCTCAAGGGAAAGGGAAGGAAGAATACAACGGAGAAGATAAAAGAAAAGCTAAATGTTAAGGTGGGGGAAGAAGATACATCGGACGGGGAGAAGAAGGAACAGAGCACAAGCTCTCCCCTCTCTTGCTCTCACCCTCTCCCTCTCTTTCTTCACCTTGCAGGTGTGAACGGATGGCTGTAGCTTCTTCTCTTCGGAGGCTGGAGAGCTCTCGAGAAGACCTCTCTCCTCTCCTTCTTCAACCTTCCTCTTCTCTTTTCTTCTGTTCCCTTCTATTGACCCCTCCCTTTTTCTCCTGTTCTTCTTGTTCATCTTCTTTCTTGCAATGTAGCCCCCATTTTATATATTGTCCAGCCTGGGGAGGTTCCTGCCACCTCCACCTCGTCCGCGACGAAGCTCAGAGCTGACTGGCTATGCTGGACACCGTTGATTCATCTCGTACACTGCTGCTCGTCCGAGGATGGGACGCTCAGAGATTTGTCGGAGCTTGCCTTGCTGCTGCTGCTTATGTGCTGTCGAACGGAGGCTGAGACAGAACCAGGGGCATTGAATGTTCTCTGTGCATCTCATTTATGCAGAACAGAGTATCGGTCGGTAGACGGGACAGGATGAGGTTAAACTCATTTTCATTCGACGCGCCGTTTTAAGAAGAGCATATGGTGATGGCTTGTCCAAAAGTAGCGCACCGCAGAAATGCTTCAGAGAATAGAATGAGGGGTTAAAACGGCGCGGGGGAATAGTGACCACGCCGGTTTAAACCCAAGTGTAATTGGCATGCCGTATTAAGTTTTTGGCCTTCAAAATGGCCATGCCGTAATAGCATATAAAGGGTGGCGCCGTTTTAAGGTATTGAAGGGGAAAAGGGGCGCGCCGGTTTAGATGAAGGCCATGCCGGTTTAACCCAAAATGCAAGGAATAGAGGAAAGGGGCGCGCCGATCTTAGTGGCACCGTTTTAAGTGCATATCGCGCCGGTTTAAACGCCGAACGGATTCTTTTCAAGGTTGAGGCCGTTTGTATGAATGTTGGCATTCCCGGCATGTTCTGGTTGCAATGTATGGCCTCCGTAATATTCTGTTCGCAGCCTCCGGGACTCGGTCCCAGACTTTGCGTGACTCTCGGTGTGTGCCGAGACTATGCCGGAGTTCCCGACTTTTCTCTGATTCAGCTCTCGGCATGGCCGGTCGGAGTGTTGTAGCTGCATCTTCTGCTTAGGGGGCTTCCTGAGCAGGTAGCGGACCGCCAAGCGAGTTCTCGTCCTGATCGGGCGAGGCATGAGGTTTATTCGGCATTTCTATCTTCGACTCGCGCTCTAATGTGTAGACGCGAATGTCGCCATGATCATCATCGTCATTTTTTTGGCGTCCACAGATCCACACCGACTCTCAGCTGGTCACAGGACAGGTCAACGGTGAGTATGAAGCTCGGGAGGCACCCATGATCAAATACCTTCAGTTGGTCCGGAGCCTGGCCCAACAATTCGAGGAATTTGGGGTAGTCTAGATAGCTCGGGAGCAAAACTCTCGGGCGGACGCCCTCTCTCGATTGGCCTCCTCCCTAGACCAGGAAGGTACATGATCGGTCCTCCAAGAAGAGCTAGAGCGCCCGAGCATCGACACAGAGCTCCTCGCTGTTGACTCGGCCACTCCAAGTGACTGGCGCTCCCCCTACCTGTCCTGGCTATAGGACTCCCAAGAGCCCTCCGACCCTCGGGAAGCCCGTCGAATGAAGTATCAAGCTCGGCGCTTCGTCGTCCTCGACAACACTCTCTACCGAAGATCATTCTCCGGTCCCCTCCTGAAGTGCCTCGGTCCCGACGAAGCAAGCCGAGCCATCCAAGAGATTAACCAAGGCCTGTGCGGAGCGCATGCAGGAGGTCGGCCGCTAGCCAGGATCCTGCTACGGCAGGGGTACTGGTGGCCCACCCTGCAGCGCGACTACACGGCTCACGCACGGCAGTGCGACCGTTGCCAGCGGTTCGACCATTTGGTCCATCAGCCAGCTACGGAACTTGTCACCCTAGCCGAGCCTTACCCTTTCGCTCGGTGGGGAATCGATATCCTTGGGCCATTCCCGACGGCCCAGTCCCAGAAGAAGTTCATCATCGTCGCCATCGACTACTTCACCAAGTGGATCGAGGTCGAGGCTACGGCAAGGATCACCGAGACAGTCGTTTGGGGCTTTGTTTGGAAATCGATCATTTGTCGCTTTGGCATCCCCCGAGTGATAGTAAGCGATAATGGTCGGCAATTCGACTCACAGTATTTTCAAGACAGATGTGCCGACCTAAATATCGGCAACCACTTCACTTCGGTCGCCCACCCTCAGGCCAACGGGCTGGTTGAAAATGCCAACAAGACTATCTTAAAAGGCATAAAAACCAGACTCGGTAAGACTAAGGGTAGCTAGCTTGAGGAATTGCCTAGCGTACTATGGTCGCACCGAACGACCCCTAGGACGGCAACCGGTGAAAGTCCTTTTCAGTTGGTATATGGCTCGAAGCCGTCGTTCCATTAGAGATCGACAATCCGTCTCTCCGAGTGATCAGCTTCTCACCCGAGGCAAACGGGCAAAAGTTGCTCGAGAACCTCGACCTAGCAGACAAACTCCGAGAGATCGTGAACGTCCGAGCAATGGAGTACCAGCGCCGCCTCACTCGATACTACAACGCCAAGGTCCGAGACAGACGTTTCCAACCGGGGGACTTCATCCTCAGGAAGGCCGAAGCCTCTCGACCACTGGAGGCGGCGGGCAAGCTATCCCCCAACTGGGAAGGCCCCTACCGAGTGATCGAGACGCTTGGGAAAGGTGCGTACAGGCTAGCTACAATGGAAGGGGAACCCATTCCCCAGACATGGAATGCGACCACACTATGCAGATTCTATTTCTAAAGTTGTATAGCAAGATTGAATGAAATAAAATTCCCTCTCCATTCATTCAAACAATTGTTGGTAAATCAGATAGGTAAATGCCAGTACATCACATAGCAAAAAGCAAAAATCCGTCTAACACCGCTTCAAGAGGCCATCGCTCGGCTGACTTGGTCTTGATCTCCTCGCGTCCAGCCACTGACTCTGCCTCGTGTGGAAACTGGCTCGGAAAAGAGGTGGTCAAGCCAGTTGGCTCGGGTGGCCCGTGACAAAGGTGACAGAGGGACTGCAGAAGGAAGGCCACCTTTAAACGTTGAGGAAGGCTACCTCCCAAGTTGGTAACAACCACGAAAAAGGAGCGATGTGAAGGCCTCCCCTCTTCCAATCTGCCAACTCCTTGGAAGGAAGGAGAGAGCAAGCAGCCCCCGAAGAGTGAAAGAAATGAAGAACAGAGGAGGGAAAAAGAGGCTACTGGGAGAGGTTAGGAGGGAACTTGAGTCGCCTCCTCCCCTCACACGGAGGGGAGTGGCGGCAGGCACCCCTAATCCCCCCATCCGCCCTCCGCCTCGGCGTCCACCCGGAAGCCTCGCCGGAGCTAAGAAGAGGCAAACGGCATGCTTCCACACGCCGAAGCCCTCCCCAGATCCGCGCGGCGACCGTCGGACCCGTCTCGTGCACGCACGGCGACCGTGGGATCCGTTCAACATTCCAGGACAGCGGGAGCCCGCCGCTCCCCGTCGTCGGCAGCGTCACCCTCCGCGGGACCCTCCATGCTTATATTGCAGCAGTGTAACGCAGAGTGAAGAAGAAGGAGTAAGGACAGATCATCGACGAGAATCCTTAGCGTTAAGGAGGAAGGAGCGCCCTTCGGTCTCTCTTATAGGCCAAGGGAGGCCGCACGCCTTAAATGACTCCCCCCCTTAAAACACGCCAAGGGATCCCCCTGAATGGTCACCTCCAACTCCTCGATCCCCGCCCTAGCGGGATTCACGAAGCGGCCTGGCATTCAAAGCGTGAAGGAACGAAAGGACGCCCCGTCAGAAGTCTACCAAATCAGCATGCGAAAACCGGGCAGAACATATCGGCACTTCCCAACTACTCCAGATACGCCAACCAAATCACGGCAAAGATGGTACTCAAACAGAGTAAGTCGTTCATTATCACACAAAAAGGAAACTCTCTAAAAAGAGGAAAGAGAGACAAAAAGGGAAAGAGGTGAAACAAGGCAAAATACATCAGGTCTCGGGCCCACTTTGACGCTCGAGAACTGCGGAAGGGGACGGGTCATCCTCGGCACCTTCGGTGACGGCCGGCTCGGACACTGACCTCGCCTGTGCGAGAACTGTCTCGGTCGTGAGCCCTCCCGAAACGCCCGGAGCCGGTGACCCCGATGGAGGCGACCCCTCTGAATCTTCCCCGATCGACGATGAGGAGCTAGAAACCGACTCATCCGAGTCATAACGCTGGCCAAAGGGGAATCGATCTCGGAGTTCTGCTCGTTGGCGTAGTTTATCGCCCGGTGATAGCCCTGCTTGAACCCCTTTCGAGCGCCCCGGCGAAGTGCTACCTCGTAATAGGGTAGGGGGGCTTCCACCAGGTCGGCCGAGTAAGCATCCGAGCTCCTATAGCGCTCGATCGCCTCCGCCTCGATCTGCCCCGCCCTTCCGACGAGCTCGACCTGAGCCCGCTCCGCCTCGGCCGCATGCTCCTCCGCCCTCGCCAGACCCTCCTCTACCTCGACCATCCTCCGCTCGGCTTCGCTCGCACGCTCCTCCGCCTGGGCCCGGTCCACCTCAGCCTCAGAGCGGATGCGCTCCGCCACCTCCGCCCGATCTAGCAGCTCGACGCGTTCGAGCTCCCAGCGATTGTCTAGCTCGAGGCGATGCAGACGCTCCTCCTCCAGGGATCGGCTTGTCCTCTCAAGAGACTCTCGGGTCTTTGCGAGCTGTTCGGTCAGCACCCCGGCTTCCAGTTGGCTCGCCCGTGCCACCTCCCGGAACGTGGAAAACTCCTGCCGGAGCCCCTCATGCTCCCCCTTGAGTCGGGCCAGTTTCCTCTCGCATCCCCCAAGGGCCAAGGCGAGGTTCGATCGCTCCGCCTCCGTCCGGGCGTGCGCCTCCGACATCAAAGCCGCTGACCGAGCTATGACCAGGCCGCCCTCCATCAGAACATCAAGGATCCCAGGGGGGGTATTGCGCCTTTCTCCCCCCTTCGTCCTTGCGGCGATCGACCGGCAGACCCGATACAGGTCGCCCGTAATACCGAGCCTTTCCAAGGGCTCCGGCAGAGGGAACCGCTCCACCCTGGGCACCCTGCCAGAAGGCTCTGCTCCAGCGACGGAGCTGACCACCTCGCGCACCACGGTCGGTTGGGGTTGCGACGCCTCCACGGGCGAACCCCCAACCTCGACAGGCGCCGCGGGATCGACCGCATCGGGAACTTCAAGCACTTGGGGCTGCAACGCCCTCGCGGGCGAACCCCCAGCCCTGCCTATCTCGGCCAGCACCTCGCCGACCGAGACATCACCGACTCCGATCGATCCCCCGGTCTCAGCGTCAACTACTTCAACATCGGCCCCCTCTACCCCCGTGGGGGGGAGAGCCGACCCATCGTCGCCCTCTGAAGGGCCCCCGGTCTCCTCGGCCCCCTCTCGCCTGGCAGGTGGGGGAGCTGGCCCTGAGGGGTCGGCCCCATCTTGCCCCCGAGAGGGGAGCGCCGCCGAGCCGGAGTCACCCCCGGCGGTAGTAGGAAGGCCTGCCTTCTTGGCCCGTTTCCTGGCCTTCGCGGCCTCCCGCAACTTTCCCGCCGTGGGATCCTTGGGCTTCGTACCAGTTGGTCGTGAAGATCCCTCGGGGGCCACCCCCTTGCCCTTATCTCGGGCTTGGGCACGACCCACAGAAGCATCTGGTTCGTCGGCCACCGAGTCATCTCCCAGATCAATGACCTCAGCAGCTTCCTCCAGAGGCTCCCGCCTCACGTCTGCAACAATGGAAGAAGACTCGGTCAGGAGAAAGAAAGTAACTACCACCCCAGGAGGAGAACCTCGAGAGCGGTACCTGTCGACATCAACCCCGTAAGAAAACATCGTTCGATGTTCTCCGGCGTCACCAGCTCCTCGGTCGACTGGCGGTTATCCAGCAGACTAGCGGCCTGCCGCTCCACGTGGGGAGGGAACTCCTCCTGGCGAGGGGGAAGATTCGGATGAAAATTGGGCGAGACCAGACATCTCCAAGACTCGTCCGTCGCCTCCGCCTTCACCTAGAAGAATTGGGTCTTCCACCCCTTGTGCGAGGAGTCCTTCGCTGCGAGTGAGATGCAACTCCTGTTCCTCCTCGCCTGGATAAAGTAGAAGCCCTTCCCCGCAGACGGGTGCGCTTTCAACTCGAAAAAATAGTGAAAGAGGTCCAAGGAAGGAAAAATGTCGTGCTGACGACAGAGAATCCGAAAGGCGGAAAGAAGGAGATACGAGTTGGCCACCAACTGAATAGGCGCCAACCGGAAAAACTCGAGAAGCTTAAGTACAAAAGGCTTGAAGGGAAGGCGGAACCCACTCTTCCAAGCTAGAAGAAAAGTGCAAATGTGCCCCGTACGGCTGTCCAGACTCGTCTCATACGGGGCGGCGGCAGCAAAGCTGTACCTGAGAGGCAAGCAAAAATGATGCTCCAGCTTCCTCACCTCGGCTTCCCCCAACTCACTGCAATTGGGGACGGGCTCCCGCCTCACCTGCTCGATTTCCAAAGGCAGATCTGCCATTGAGCTGCAAGATGATCCCTCGCGCGAGCTTGAAGACTCCGGGGGGGAAGGAAGTTACCGGACCGCCTCCGCGGTTATCCTCGTCAACTCCTCAAACGCCGCCGTAAGACTTTGCATCTCCACTGTGCTCTCACGGCGCATCAAGGTGCCCCAGAAGCAAAGAAACTAAGGAAACCCTAAAACCCTGAGAAGCCTAGAACGACGAACAGTGCCCAACGCCTATAAAACCTTAGAGGAAGGCGGTGCGTCGTTCCGTGCTCTGAGAAAAGGGGGGCCCCTTCATTTCAAATCCGTCAGGATCATCATTACGGGCCCAGGCGAACACTACACGTGGCTCCATAACGCCAACAGAATTCCACCCACCTGAGCCACGCCAGTCCAAAGCCTCAAAAACTACTCGACCGAGCCTCCATGGCTCGGGAGTAGGAGGGGGACAAGTGGAGAGGGGGATTTCTGTAGCCCACTCAAAGAGCAGCCCAACAAGATCCAACAGGGTCCAACGAGGCAAGCTCACCTGAGTGACAGCCCACAGGGCCCACTTAGGAAAGAAAAGCCCAATGAACAAACACTCGAGGAACCAACTCTCCCCGGCGGCCCCTAGGCTCGGAGGGCCCGAGTAACGGTCAGGTCACAAGGAGGGTCCGGCCCAAGCCGTTTCCCCGCCCGGGAGAGACAGGCATTCGCCGACCTATCCAATCCCTCTTTCGCCGAGCTATGCTCATCGCCCGGACAGGGTTGGCGTTTCAGAAGCTCGGCCAGACCGGATATTATCCGTTCGTGCTGCCGTTAAGAGTCCCCAACGGACAGGGGAATCAAGAAGTCGCCGGACTTCGAGGCGATAACGTTCCCACGATAAGGCCATGAAAGCCCACGTTGAGGATGTAACTCCCGCCGGAAACCCCTCAGCTTGCAGGACTCCTGAAGGCGACGTACTATTTAAACCAGGGATACCCTCCGGTGGAAGGTAGGGGCCATTAAGGCACTCATACACCCAAACTCCTGAGCACAATCCGCTTCACCCCTCTGGTGGAGAGGAATCTCGCGCACTAGTTTTTCTCCTACCCATTATTGCTTCCACCACAGCTCTACTTACTTAACCATCGGAGGGTTTTTCCCCAGGGAAACCCCCTGGGCCCTCTGATACGTTTCCTTGTCTTGCAGTTCATCTTCTGGTGATCCACAGCCCGCTCAGGACACAGCGCGAGATTTCGCCTCTTCAAAACCTATTACACTATTTTGCCATGTCACTCTATAGAAACATGGTATACCGGCCCTCATGTTATGCTAAGTGGATATCATGAGAATATTCTTAATGGGATGAGGACATCATGCCATTAATATGCTGTTCTTGTGGACCTCAATTCTATATAAAAAGAGTGACCATCTATATATGGGCACTTATTTGTTATGGTACCCGGTTAGGGAACCAATTCCACCCAGTTTATCGACATGTGATGTTTTATATGCTTTGCGTGAATTTTATCGCCAGTATGTCCTTACTCAAGGGCCTTGCCCTTGAATTCCATAAAAATCTTATCTTATCATCCTATTAAAGCTTGTCCTTGAAACTCCTTATTGGCTATAAATTATCGTGGATGTCTAGATCTATCTTTAATGCTGTGCATATAAGGGCCCGATCTGGTCCTGGGAGGAGCACCCAAAAGTACTAGTGCCCATGGGAGTTGTAATGATCACGTGTCTTGCATTGCACCGAAGTACTTTTTCTCTTGATCTTTGGCATTCCACACACTCTCTCTCTCTCTTTCTTGCGTGCGTGACTCGACTTGCGTGACTTTACTAGCATGGCCTGACACGGGCAAAGTACTTGCGTGAAATAGCAAATAATCTATAAATCCTCTCATGAATATCTCTTGTTTAAGACTCGCTTGGATGTTTTATACGACATGTTATTCTATTGATTAGTTATTTCTACATGCATAGCCATATTACATTTGCATGTGAAAAATTGTAATTTACTTAAACCCATTGCTAGTTCTTGAGATATAATTTCTTACTGAGCGTTCGCTCACTCAGTGTTTCCTTATTTTCCGGTAAGTCCGATGATAAGACTCAATCGGATGGGGAAGGTCAAGAGTGAAGAGATTAGAGCTCTCCGTCTATCCAAGCGTCTACTAGTCTTATCTTTCAAAATTTTTAAGTCAATCATTGTACTTTTCCTTTTATTGGGTCTTAGTACTTTCATTAAGTGAATTGTAATAAAAGTACTTTTGAGGTTGTTATTGAATAAAAGGATTGGGTTATCTTTACTTATGTGCACTCGGCCTTTGTGTTGAATACACTAATACTTTGATTGACATGATCGATATAAATTCGTCACGCATCTCCGGGTTCCTTCCGCGCTCGGGGCGTGACAGGTTATCATACCGTCGTGATATTCCCTTAGTGTCTTGGCAAATGTTATATAGTGCTTGTAGAAGTAATTGTTTTACTTCTATATCGATCATCCTAAAAGTTCTTGAATTATCTCATTGATAGTACTCGTTATCTTGTCACAAAGATCCTTCATAATAATGGATACACTGAAGCTCTCGTGATAGTGTTCGTCATAGAGAGATGAATGTTATATTTCCTCATGAATGCTCTTGATCTAGCTTGAGAAAGTACTTGTTAAGATCTCGCTATACTCTCTTGATTATTATTGTCCTTACTCTTCATGAGTTGTCTAGCATCTTGCTTACTCATTTTGATGCGGGACGGGACCACGGACACGACAAGCTCGCGATCGTCCCTTAACGAGGGAAGCGTCGGATGTGCGCGGTTGAGAAACCGGCAATGAGCTAGGGTGGTCGGCTCTCTTTTGCGCCCGGATCGGGTCACGGGACGGCTTCGCTCTCTCTCACAGCAGTGATATTATAAATTGAAGGCGAGCTAGGTATCCCTACACATGCTCTCTAGCAGCGGCATATAAAGCATATAAAGAATTAAGCTAATGCCAAATGTAAGGGTGAAGGCGATACCTCCACGCTCTCGGCGTGGCGAAGACGGCACCCGGCCGAAGCTCGTACTCCCGGGAACTTAGTACATTATGTTTACAGCAGTACAAATAAGCCCACTCCACGCAGGGAGGTAAAGGGCGACACAAGTGGGCCCGGGAGGACCAAGTTCGGGTTGACGGGCGGTTTCGGGCAATGCTTCGGCTTCACGCGTACTCGTGCTAGTGGGGGCCCACGTATTGACCGGAGGGGTCGTATGGGGCCTGAGGACTCCTCTGTGGTGGAGACACCTGGAAAGCGTACCCCTGGGATGGCGAGCTGCTGGAACGACCGCCGGACGCCGGGCGGCCCTCGGACGACGCTCGCGGGAACTCGGCCACGAACCTGAAAATTCTGTTTGCAGGCGCGCGACTCGGAGAAAACTGCTGCTGCGATCAGCCCCGTCGTCGGAATGCGACGAGGTTAGCGCCGTTGGAAAGCTGACTTAGAATACTTCGACGTAGGGGTCTTCAACAAAAATAATCAGATCTGTATTTCTTATCATGTATTTTACAAGCTTGCTGGAATCTAGCCAGAACTGCAGGGGCAGGTTCTGACTTCTCTAAAGATCGACGTTGACCGGAAAGAAGACATCCGAATCTTGAAATAATTTCTTCAGAAAAGTTGAAGGTCTCTGAGAGAGGAATCCGGGACTATTTTTGGTTTTATGATTGGAGACGAAATGGATTTTCTGGGATTTCTTTACTAGACCTGGGTCGGATCTGGGAAACTGTGGGCAGACTGTTCTTGGGAACTTGGACGAAATTTGAAAAATACTTGAAGGGTGAACCAAAAATTAATACAATTCCTGGTGGTAGAGGGATGTGGACAGAGATCCCAGTAAATTTGGGCGACCCAAAAAAAATTAAAAGATGGTTCGAATGGGGTAAACTCAGAGCTGGTGAACAGTAAACAGAACCAGGACAGATCTGGAACTTGGACTTGGACGAAAATCAAAAAATAGCTAAAGGATGAATTTTGACGTGAACTTTTTTTTGGGGATAAGGGTTCTAGAGGGGAACCAACCCTGAAAGTTTGAGCTTCAGAAGACGAAGGAAGTGATAGCAGGAATTCGGAGAAGAAGGGTCTATCCTGAGTGGACAGAACACCGAAACCGTTGGCGACGACGCGTCGGCGGCGAGACGATGGCGGCGGCGATCACCGGAGTTGCTTCAGATGCTGGAGGGGATCAAGGGGGAAGGGATTACACTCTAGAAAGGGGAGAGGGGGTGGAGGAACCAGGTAGAGAGAGGAGAGGGGTGCAAATCTCACTTGGGGGCAAATGCCTATTTTCTCTTCATTAATTCATTCAATATGAAAAATACAACCTTATATAGGATGCCAACCAAATTCAATCTCAACCCTTGGATCTAGGGGTTTGGATTGAAGGGCTGGGATGAGGTATGACCAACCACAAGAAATACAATATTTAAAGGAATCCCATTCCTAATTCTACCACATGTGGTCAAATAAAGGGAGGAAAGAAAGAAAATTAAACAACCTAGCCTAATGGAGCCAAAAGAGGGGGCGCCCCCCTTCATGGGCCAAGGGCCTTTCATGGGCCATGAGCCATCCACAAGCCCATGATAGACTTGGACCCTTCCCATTTAGTTGGCCCATGAGGGAGTGTAAACCAATTTGGGCCTTAAGTGCATTAATGACCCATTAGAAACCTAATGACCCAATATGGCATAAGCTCCTTAATGGACTCTACTAATGGCTACCTAGCCATGGACTCTACATTAGAAATGGCCCATTGGCTTGATATAAGCCTTACAAGGAGCCCAAAAGAAAGAAAATACACAATTACAATCTCATACAAGCCATAACTCACAAATACACTTCACCCGTGTATGGAAATCGCCTTTGATGCCCCATCAATTCTCCGCGGGTGGGAGGAACTCAACCCCGTCGAGTAGGGGTATGGCTGCTCCGGTCCTCCGGCGGATCCGTCACCGTGCTAAGTAGCGCGCGTATGCTCCACTCCAAGTGATCGGCACCTGCTCATTCCATATATACTCGATATGCGCACTGCTATGGCTAAAGGTGGTCACTCCGAAGGGGCACTCTCAAAAGGAAGGAAACAGCTCGAAGACTCACTAGGAATCACCGCTGAGTCCCTATAGGTGACTGATCCGGGTATAGATGTAGAACCGATCCCATACTCATCAAGTGAGTCGACTCGCTTCACACTCATAAGAGAACGACACGAGCTTGCACAAGACACATGCAGACTCACCATGCACTGACACACGAATGCAAACCACGCAAACAAATCACTCAAAACAAAACCACACAAAGAAAAAACACACTGTTAGTCCGACCCGTTCATGGGTGACGGCGGACCAGGACACCCGAATGTGTGCCATGCATGCATGTTATGTAACCGGAGATGGGTGGCATGAGGTACACCTAAATGTCCAAGTATGACCCAGTCATGCATGGACGGCCCTTTGGATTTGGGAGACTTGAGAGGGCTAGGAAAGCCGGGTGTGGAAGAGCTGGGTGGAGGTGTATCGTGGACGGGCTTGGTGGGTATGGAGGACCCGGCCCGTAGGAAAGGGGTATGAAAGTGGACTTCCCCGATAAGGTATGAGGGAAGTGATGGGTCACGGGGCCCACTAGAGTAGGGGTCAAATGGGTCAAAGAATGTGTGACCCCTTGTGGTGGGTTCCCACAAGTCACGGTCCCACGTGTAGAAGTTTTGAAGGTGTGGATAATCACCTTCTTGAATTGTGATGGGTGGGACGGGGACCGTAGGCAAGAAGTATGATTCCTCCCTCGGACAAAAGGGTATGATTCAGGCTCGTCTGGTAAGGGAAGGAGTAAGAGGACCTCCGTGGTGATACAACCCACGGTGCACTCGGAGGTAATAGACCCTAAGGCCGGATGAGTGAGGCTAAGACTAGTGGGTTGGTCAAAGCCTCGGGCCAAAAGGTGCGTCAACTCCCATTGTGAATCCAATCCCATGACAAGATCGTCCAATGTGTCAACATGGTGACGAGATCGAAAGGTGGTATGGAATGAGTTGACTGGCACTAAAGGTAAGGTGGGGTCCATGGACGGGAAGGGATGTGGGACCAAGCCATCCTTGAGCCATCTAAGAAGTGGCTCGGCTATGTAAAGTGTTCCCGTAAGAAACACGGGTGGCTCGGGCTTTGGTAGTTCCCACTTTGATGGTTTCGAATGAAGACCGGAGGTAGATAACAATGGAGCATCCATGGGTGGTGGAGTAGCTTGTGTCCTTTCCCACCAATCCGAAATCATTTTCTTTATTTCCTCTAAGGAGCGGGTTGGAGGAGGGACCTTGGGGTGGACTAGCTCCTTAACTCTCGGCTCGGGTGTGGGCCTAGGCTCGGTTATAAGCGGGACTTCCACTCGGTTGGAGGTGCTTGAGTGGGTTGGGATGGGAGTGCCAAGGGGAGGTTGGTTGGTGGTGCATGGGCGGGCCACTAGATTGGGGTCACTTTGGTGGGCTTGGACGGCGGTGAAGGGGTGGGATTGGGTAGAGGTGTGGCCCACTTGATTGTGGGTGAGTTGGTGGGGTTGGTGAGTGGAATGACCTCCGTGGTTGGAGGTAGGTGGGCGGGGAACGTAGGCCCTCCTAAGCACTCTCTTCATTTCCCACCATGACTCGATGGGCCTTAGATTCCTATCCTCCCTCCAATATTTGATGTCCCTCCAAGTTGCAGCGGCTTCACCAAAAAGTCGCCTTTTGGCAACATCGACTTGCATGGGCCCGTACATGATGTACACCTCGAAGTAATCATCCATAATGGCTTCCCATTCTAGATAGACACTCGGGTCATCGGACCCGTAGAAATCCCGGGTTTCGGGCCTCGTGGGGTGGTTCGGGTGGTCCTTCCATTTGAGATAGTATCGCCACCATCCGGGAGTTTGGGACTCCATGGGACACGGGGAAACTAGTGGATGGCCATGCCGACACTCGGACCAAAACACTAGACACGACACTAAGTAATGCAAAGTTGGAATGCACTAACTAATGCACACTAAGGACCCTAGACGTAAACCAAGACTCGGTACGGGGCGGAGACAATCGACCCGAAGGTCACTCGCACAAGTGTGCGGCCTTCCCGATAGGCGTAACCTAACGGTCGGACAACACCTTTTTATATACCGAGTAAAGGGATGTATGCGACCCAAAAATGACTCTTTTTGTTGTTTTAAAAATATGATGATCCTAAACACGACTTAGACCGACTAATGACTACATGACACTCTTTTTTTTTTTGAATGCAAACACCCTAGACTCAACTCGCTCTGATACCAAATTGATGCGGGACGGGACCACGGACACGACAAGCTCGCGATCGTCCCTTAACGAGGGAAGCGTCGGATGTGCGCGGTTGAGAAACCGGCAATGAGCTAGGGTGGTCGGCTCTCTTTTGCGCCCGGATCGGGTCACGGGACGGCTTCGCTCTCTCTCGCAGCAGTGATATTATAAATTGAAGGCGAGCTAGGTATCCCTACACATGCTCTCTAGCAGCGGCATATAAAGCATATAAAGAATTAAGCTAATGCCAAGTGTAAGGGTGAAGGCGATACCTCCACGCTCTCGGCGTGGCGAAGACGGCACCCGGCCGAAGCTCGTACTCCCGGGAACTTAGTACATTATGTTTACAGCAGTACAAATAAGCCCACTCCACGCAGGGAGGTAAAGGGCGACACAAGTGGGCCCGGGAGGACCAAGTTCGGGTTGACGGGCGGTTTCGGGCAATGCTTCGGCTTCACGCGTACTCGTGCTAGTGGGGGCCCACGTGTTGACCGGAGGGGTCGTGTGGGGCCTGATGACTCCTCTGTGTGGAGACACCTGGAAAGCGTACCCCTGGGATGGCGAGCTGCTGGAACGACCGCCGGACGCCGGGCGGCCCTCGGACGACGCTCGCGGGAACTCGGCCACGAATCTGAAAATTCTGTTTGCAGGCGCGCGACTCGGAGAAAACTGCTGCTGCGATCAGCCCCGTCGTCGGAATGCGACGAGGTTAGCGCCGTTGGAAAGCTGACTCAGAATACCTCGACGTAGGGGTCTTCAAAAAAAATAATCAGATCTGTATTTCTGATCATGTATTTTACAAGCTTGCTGGAATCTGGCCAGAACTGCAGGGGCAGGTTCTGACTTCTCTGAAGATCGACGTTGACCGGGAGAAGACCTCCGAATCTGGAAATAATTTCTTCAGAAAAGTTGACGGTCTCTGAGAGAGGAATCCGGGAGTATTTTTGGTTTTTTGATTGCAGAAGAAATGGATTTTCTGGGATTTCTTTACTAGACCTGGGTCGGATCTGGGAAACTGTGGGCAGACTGTTCTTGGGAACTGGACGAAATTTGAAAAATACTTGAGGGTGAACCAAAAATTAATAAAATTCTGGTGGTAGAGGATGTGGACAGAGATCCCAGTAAATTTGGGCGACCCAAAAAAAATCAAAAGATGGTTCGAATGGGGTAAACTCAGAGCTTGTGAACAGTAAACAGAACCAGGACAGATCTGGAACTTGGACTTGGACGAAAATCAAAAAATAGCTAAAGGATGAATTTTGACTTGATTTTTTTTGTGGGGATAAGGGTTCTAGAGGGGAACCAACCCTGAAATTTTGAGCTTCAGAAGACGAAGGGAGTGATAGCAGGAATTCGGAGAAGAAGGGTCTGTCCTGAGTGGACAGAACACCGAAACCGTTGGCGACGACGCGTCGGCGGCGAGACGATGGCGGCGGCGATCACCGGAGTTGCTTCAGATGCTGGAGGGGATCAAGGGGGAGGGATTACACTCTAGAAAGGGGGCTGGAGGTGGAGGAACCAGGTAGAGAGAGGGGAGGGGTGCAAATCTCCATGGGGGCAAATGCCTATTTTCTCTTCATTAATTCATTCAATATGAAAAATACAACCTTATATAGGATGCCAACCAAATTCAATCTCAACCCTTGGATCTAGGGGTTTGGATTGAAGGGCTGGGATGAGGTATGACCAACCACAAGAAATACAATATTTAAAGGAATCCCATTCCTAATTCTACCACATGTGGTCAAATAAAGGGAGGAAAGAAAGAAAATTAAACAACCTAGCCTAATGGAGCCAAAAGAGGGGGCGCCCCCCTTCATGGGCCAAGGGCCTCTCATGGGCCATGAGCCATCCACAAGCCCATGCTAGACTTGGACCCTTCCCACTTAGTTGGCCCATGAGGGAGTGTAACCCAATTTGGGCCTTAAGTGCATTAGTGACCCATTAGACACCTAATGACCCAATATGAAGTAACACTCTTAATGGACTCTACTAATGGCAACCTAGCCTTGGACTTGACATAAGAAATGGCCCATTGGCTTGATATAAGCCTTACAAGGAGCCCAAAAGAAAGAAATTACACAATTACAATCTTATACAAGCCATAACACACAAATACACTTCACCCGTGTATGGAAATCGCCTTTGATGCCCCATCAATTCTCCCCGGGTGGGAGGAACTCGACCCCGTCGAGTAGGGGTATGGCTGCTCCGGTCCTCCGGCGGATCCGTCACCGTGCTAAGTAGCGCGGGTATGCTCCACTCCAAGTGATCGGCACCTGCTCATTCCATATATACTCGATATGCGCACTGCTATGGCTAAAGGTGGTCACTCCGAAGGGGCACTCTCAAAAGGAAGGAAACAGCTCGAAGACTCACTAGGAATCACCGCTGAGTCCCTATAGGTGACTGATCCGGGTATAGATGTAGAACCGATCCCATACTCATCAAGTGAGTCGACTCGCTTCACACTCATAAGAGAACGACACGAGCTTGCACAAGACACATGCAGACTCACCATGCACTGACACACGAATGCAAACCACGCAAACAATCGACTCAAAATCACCACACAAACAAACCACACAAAGAAAACACACTGACTCACTGTTAGTCCGACCCGTACATGGGTGACGGCGGACCAGGACACCCGAATGTGTGCCATGCATGCATGTTATGTAACCGGAGATGGGTGGCATGAGGTACACCTAAATGTCCAAGTATGACCCAGTCATGCATGGACGGCCCTTTGGATTTGGGAGACTTGAGAGGGCTAGGAAAGCCGGGTGTGGAAGAGCTGGGTGGAGGTGTATCGTGGACGGGCTTGGTGGGTATGGAGGACCCGGCCCGTAGGAAAGGGGTATGAAAGTGGACTTCCCCGATAAGGTATGAGGGAAGTGATGGGTCACGGGGCCCACTAGAGTAGGGGTCAAATGGGTCAAAGAATGTGTGACCCCTTGTGGTGGGTTCCCACAAGTCACGGTCCCACGTGTAGAAGTTTTGAAGGTGTGGATAATCACCTTCTTGAATTGTGATGGGTGGGACGGGGACCGTAGGCAAGAAGTATGATTCCTCCCTCGGACAAAAGGGTATGAATTCAGGCTCGTCCGGTAAGGGAAGGAGTAAGAGGACCTCCGTGGTGATACAACCCACGGTGCACTCGGAGGTAATAGACCCTAAGGCCGGATGAGTGAGGCTAAGACTAGTGGGTTGGTCAAAGCCTCGGGCCAAAAGGTGCGTCAACTCCCATTGTGAATCCAATCCCATGACAAGATCGTCCAATGTGTCAACATGGTGACGAGATCGAAAGGTGGTATGGAATGAGTTGACTGGCACTAAAGGTAAGGTGGGGTCCATGGACGGGAAGGGATGTGGGACCAAGCCATCCTTGAGCCATCTAAGAAGTGGCTCGGCTATGTAAAGTGTTCCCGTAAGAAACACGGGTGGCTCGGGCTTTGGTAGTTCCCACTTTGATGGTTTCGAATGAAGACCGGAGGTAGATAACAATGGAGCATCCATGGGTGGTGGAGTAGCTTGTGTCCTTTCCCACCAATCCGAAATCATTTTCTTTATTTCCTCTAAGGAGCGGGTTGGAGGAGGGACCTTGGGGTGGACTAGCTCCTTAACTCTCGGCTCGGGTGTGGGCCTAGGCTCGGTTATAAGCGGGACTTCCACTCGGTTGGAGGTGCTTGAGTGGGTTGGGATGGGAGTGCCAAGGGGAGGTTGGTTGGTGGTGCATGGGCGGGCCACTAGATTGGGGTCACTTTGGTGGGCTTGGACGGCGGTGAAGGGGTGGGATTGGGTAGAGGTGTGGCCCACTTGATTGTGGGTGAGTTGGTGGGGTTGGTGAGTGGAATGACCTCCGTGGTTGGAGGTAGGTGGGCGGGGAACGTAGGCCCTCCTAAGCACTCTCTTCATTTCCCACCATGACTCGATGGGCCTTAGATTCCTATCCTCCCTCCAATATTTGATGTCCCTCCAAGTTGCAGCGGCTTCACCAAAAAGTCGCCTTTTGGCAACATCGACTTGCATGGGCCCGTACATGATGTACACCTCGAAGTAATCATCCATAATGGCTTCCCATTCTAGATAGACACTCGGGTCATCGGACCCGTAGAAATCCCGGGTTTCGGGCCTCGTGGGGTGGTTCGGGTGGTCCTTCCATTTGAGATAGTATCGCCACCATCCGGGAGTTTGGGACTCCATGGGACACGGGGAAACTAGTGGATGGCCATGCCGACACTCGGACCAAAACACTAGACACGACACTAAGTAATGCAAAGTTGGAATGCACTAACTAATGCACACTAAGGACCCTAGACGTAAACCAAGACTCGGTACGGGGCGGAGACAATCGACCCGAAGGTCACTCGCACAAGTGTGCGGCCTTCCCGATAGGCGTAACCTAACGGTCGGACAACACCTTTTTATATACCGAGTAAAGGGATGTATGCGACCCAAAAATGACTCTTTTTGTTGTTTTAAAAATATGATGATCCTAAACACGACTTAGACCGACTAATGACTACATGACACTCTTTTTTTTTTTGAATGCAAACACCCTAGACTCAACTCGCTCTGATACCAAATTGATGCGGGACGGGACCACGGACACGACAAGCTCGCGATCGTCCCTTAACGAGGGAAGCGTCGGATGTGCGCGGTTGAGAAACCGGCAATGAGCTAGGGTGGTCGGCTCTCTTTTGCGCCCGGATCGGGTCACGGGACGGCTTCGCTCTCTCTCGCAGCAGTGATATTATAAATTGAAGGCGAGCTAGGTATCCCTACACATGCTCTCTAGCAGCGGCATATAAAGCATATAAAGAATTAAGCTAATGCCAAGTGTAAGGGTGAAGGCGATACCTCCACGCTCTCGGCGTGGCGAAGACGGCACCCGGCCGAAGCTCGTACTCCCGGGAACTTAGTACATTATGTTTACAGCAGTACAAATAAGCCCACTCCACGCAGGGAGGTAAAGGGCGACACAAGTGGGCCCGGGAGGACCAAGTTCGGGTTGACGGGCGGTTTCGGGCAATGCTTCGGCTTCACGCGTACTCGTGCTAGTGGGGGCCCACGTATTGACCGGAGGGGTCGTGTGGGGCCTGATGATTCCTCTGTGATGGAGACACCTGGAAAGCGTACCCCTGGGATGGCGAGCTGCTGGAACGACCGCCGGACGCCGGGCGGCCCTCGGACGACGCTCGCGGGAACTCGGCCATGAACCTGAAAATTCTGTTTGCAGGCGCGCGACTCGGAGAAAACTGCTGCTGCGATCAGACCCGTCGTCGGAATGCGACGAGGTTAGCGCCGTTGGAAAGTTGACTCAGAATACTTCGATGTAGGGGTCTTATAAAAAAATAATCAGATCTGTATTTCTGATCATGTATTTTACAAACTTGCTGGAATCTGGCCAGAACTGCAGGGGCAGGTTCTGACTTCTCTGAAGATCGACGTCGACCGGAAAGAAGACATCCGAATCTTGAAATAATTTCTTCAGAAACGTTGAAGGTCTATGAGAGAGGAATCCGGGACTATTTTTGGTTTTCTGATTGGAGATGAAATGGATTTTCTGGGATTTCTTTACTAGACCTGGGTCGGATCTAAGAAACTGTGGGCAGACTGTTCTTGGGAACTTGGACGACATTTGAAAAATACTTGGAGGGTGAACCAAAAATTAATAAAATTTCTGGTGGTAGAGGGATGTGGACAGAGATCCCAGTAAATTTGGGCGACCCAAAAAAAATCAAAAGATGGTTTGAATGGGGTAAACTCAGAGCTGGTGAACAGTAAACAGAACCAGGACAGATCTGGAACTTGGACTTGGACGAAAATCAAAAAATAGCTAAAGGATGAATTTTGACGTGATTTTTTTGTGGGGATAAGGGTTCTAGAGGGGAACCAACCCTGAAATTTTGAGCTTCAGAAGACGAAGGGAGTGATAGCAGGAATTCGGAGAAGAAGGGTCTGTCCTGAGTGGACAGAACACCGAAAACCGTTGGCGACGACGCGTCGGCGGCGAGACGATGGCGGCGGCGATCACCGGAGTTGCTTCAGATGCTGGAGGGGATCAAGGGGGAGGGGATTACACTCTAGAAAGGGGAGAGGGGGTGGAGGAACCAGGTAGAGAGAGGGGAGGGGTGCAAATCTCACTTGGGGGCAAATGCCTATTTTCTCTTCATTAATTCATTCAATATGAAAAATACAACCTTATATAGGATGCCAACCAAATTCAATCTCAACCCTTGGATCTAGGGGTTTGGATTGAAGGGCTGGGATGAGGTATGACCAACCACAAGAAATACAATATTTAAAGGAATCCCATTCCTAATTCTACCACATGTGGTCAAATAAAGGGAGGAAAGAAAGAAAATTAAACAACCTAGCCTAATGGAGCCAAAAGAGGGGGCGCCCCCCTTCATGGGCCAAGGGCCTTTCATGGGCCATGAGCCATCCACAAGCCCATGCTAGACTTGGACCCTTCCCATTTAGTTGGCCCATGAGGGAGTGTAAACCAATTTGGGCCTTAAGTGCATTAATGACCCATTAGAAACCTAATGACCCAATATGGCATAAGCTCCTTAATGGACTCTACTAATGGCTACCTAGCCATGGACTCTACATTAGAAATGGCCCATTGGCTTGATATAAGCCTTACAAGGAGCCCAAAAGAAAGAAATTACACAATTACAATCTTATACAAGCCATAACACACAAATACACTTCACCCGTGTATGGAAATCGCCTTTGATGCCCCATCAATTCTCCCCGGGTGGGAGGAACTCGACCCCGTCGAGTAGGGGTAGGCTGCTCCGGTCCTCCGGCGGATCCGTCACCGTGCTAAGTAGCGCGGGTATGCTCCACTCCAAGTGATCGGCACCTGCTCATTCCATATATACTCGATATGCGCACTGCTATGGCTAAAGGTGGTCACTCCGAAGGGGCACTCTCAAAAGGAAGGAAACAGCTCGAAGACTCACTAGGAATCACCGCTGAGTCCCTATAGGTGACTGATCCGGGTATAGATGTAGAACCGATCCCATACTCATCAAGTGAGTCGACTCGCTTCACACTCATAAGAGAACGACACGAGCTTGCACAAGACACATGCAGACTCACCATGCACTGACACACGAATGCAAACCACGTAAACAAATCACTCAAAACAAAACCACACAAAGAAAAAACACACTGTTAGTCCGACCCGTTCATGGGTGACGGCGGACCAGGACACCCGAATGTGTGCCATGCATGCATGTTATGTAACCGGAGATGGGTGGCATGAGGTACACCTAAATGTCCAAGTATGACCCAGTCATGCATGGACGGCCCTTTGGATTTGGGAGACTTGAGAGGGCTAGGAAAGCCGGGTGTGGAAGAGCTGGGTGTAGGTGTATCGTGGACGGGCTTGGTGGGTATGGAGGACCCGGCCCGTAGGAAAGGGGTATGAAAGTGGACTTCCCCGATAAGGTATGAGGGAAGTGATGGGTCACGGGGCCCACTAGAGTAGGGGTCAAATGGGTCAAAGAATGTGTGACCCCTTGTGGTGGGTTCCCACAAGTCACGGTCCCACGTGTAGAAGTTTTGAAGGTGTGGATAATCACCTTCTTGAATTGTGATGGGTGGGACGGGGACCGTAGGCAAGAAGTATGATTCCTCCCTCGGACAAAAGGGTATGAATTCAGGCTCGTCCGGTAAGGGAAGGAGTAAGAGGACCTCCGTGGTGATACAACCCACGGTGCACTCGGAGGTAATAGACCCTAAGGCCGGATGAGTGAGGCTAAGACTAGTGGGTTGGTCAAAGCCTCGGGCCAAAAGGTGCGTCAACTCCCATTGTGAATCCAATCCCATGACAAGATCGTCCAATGTGTCAACATGGTGACGAGATCGAAAGGTGGTATGGAATGAGTTGACTGGCACTAAAGGTAAGGTGGGGTCCATGGACGGGAAGGGATGTGGGACCAAGCCATCCTTGAGCCATCTAAGAAGTGGCTCGGCTATGTAAAGTGTTCCCGTAAGAAACACGGGTGGCTCGGGCTTTGGTAGTTCCCACTTTGATGGTTTCGAATGAAGACCGGAGGTAGATAACAATGGAGCATCCATGGGTGGTGGAGTAGCTTGTGTCCTTTCCCACCAATCCGAAATCATTTTCTTTATTTCCTCTAAGGAGCGGGTTGGAGGAGGGACCTTGGGGTGGACTAGCTCCTTAACTCTCGGCTCGGGTGTGGGCCTAGGCTCGGTTATAAGCGGGACTTCCACTCGGTTGGAGGTGCTTGAGTGGGTTGGGATGGGAGTGCCAAGGGGAGGTTGGTTGGTGGTGCATGGGCGGGCCACTAGATTGGGGTCACTTTGGTGGGCTTGGACGGCGGTGAAGGGGTGGGATTGGGTAGAGGTGTGGCCCACTTGATTGTGGGTGAGTTGGTGGGGTTGGTGAGTGGAATGACCTCCGTGGTTGGAGGTAGGTGGGCGGGGAACGTAGGCCCTCCTAAGCACTCTCTTCATTTCCCACCATGACTCGATGGGCCTTAGATTCCTATCCTCCCTCCAATATTTGATGTCCCTCCAAGTTGCAGCGGCTTCACCAAAAAGTCACCTTTTGGCAACATCGACTTGCATGGGCCCGTACATGATGTACACCTCGAAGTAATCATCCATAATGGCTTCCCATTCTAGATAGACACTCGGGTCATCGGACCCGTAGAAATCCCGGGTTTCGGGCCTCGTGGGGTGGTTCGGGTGGTCCTTCCATTTGAGATAGTATCGCCACCATCCGGGAGTTTGGGACTCCATGGGACACGGGGAAACTAGTGGATGGCCATGCCGACACTCGGACCAAAACACTAGACACGACACTAAGTAATGCAAAGTTGGAATGCACTAACTAATGCACACTAAGGACCCTAGACGTAAACCAAGACTCGGTACGGGGCGGAGACAATCGACCCGAAGGTCACTCGCACAAGTGTGCGGCCTTCCCGATAGGCGTAACCTAACGGTCGGACAACACCTTTTTATATACCGAGTAAAGGGATGTATGCGACCCAAAAATGACTCTTTTTGTTGTTTTAAAAATATGATGATCCTAAACACGACTTAGACCGACTAATGACTACATGACACTCTTTTTTTTTTTTTGAATGCAAACACCCTAGACTCAACTCGCTCTGATACCAAATTGATGCGGGACGGGACCACGGACACGACAAGCTCGCGATCGTCCCTTAACGAGGGAAGCGTCGGATGTGCGCGGTTGAGAAACCGGCAATGAGCTAGGGTGGTCGGCTCTCTTTTGCGCCCGGATCGGGTCACGGGACAGCTTCACTCTCTCTCGCAGCAGTGATATTATAAATTGAAGGCGAGCTAGGTATCCCTACACATGCTCTCTAGCAGCGGCATATAAAGCATATAAAGAATTAAGCTAATGCCAAGTGTAAGGGTGAAGGCGATACCTCCACGCTCTTGGCGTGGCGAAGACGGCACCCGGCCGAAGCTCGTACTCCCGAGAACTTAGTACATTATGTTTACAGCAGTACAAATAAGCCCACTCCACGCAGGGAGGTAAAGGGCGACACAAGTGGGCCCGGGAGGACCAAGTTCGGGTTGACGGGCGGTTTCAGGCAATGCTTCGGCTTCACGCGTACTCGTGCTAGTGGGGGCCCACGTATTGACCGGAGGGGTCGTGTGGGGCCCGATGACTCCTCTGTGGTGGAGACACCTGGAAAGCGTACCCCTGGGATGGCGAGCTGCTGGAACGACCGCCGGACGCCGGGCGGCCCTCGGACGACACTCGCGGGAACTCGGCCACGAACCTGAAAATTCTGTTTGCAGGCGCGCGACTCGGAGAAAACTGCTGCTGCGATCAGCCCCGTCGTCGGAATGCGACGAGGTTAGCACCGTTGGAAAGCTGACTCAGAATACTTCGACGTAGGGGTCTTCAAAAAAAATAATCAGATCTGTATTTCTGATCATGTATTTTACAAGCTTGCTGGAATCTGGCCAGAACTGCAGGGGCAGGTTCTGACTTCTCTGAAGATCGACGTTGACCGGAAAGAAGACATCCGAATCTTGAAATAATTTCTTCAGAAAAGTTGAAGGTCTCTGAGAGAGGAATCCGGTACTATTTTTGGTTTTCTGATTGGAGACGAAATGGATTTTCTCGGATTTCTTTACTAGACCTGGGTCGGATCTGGGAAACTGTGGGTAGACTGTTCTTGGGAACTTGGACGAAATTTGAAAAATACTTGGAGGGTGAACCAAAAATTAATAAAATTCCTGGTGGTAGAGGGATGTGGACAGAGATCCCAGTAAATTTGGGCGACCCAAAACAAATCAAAAGATGGTTCGAATGGGGTAAACTCAGAGCTGGTGAACAGTAAACAGAACCAGGACAGATCTGGAACTTGGAATTGGACGAAAATCAAAAAATAGCTAAAGGATGAATTTTGATGTGAAATTTTTTGTGGGGATAAGGGTTTTAGAGGGGAACCAACCCTGAAAGTTTGAGTTCAGAAGACGAAGGGAGTGATAGCAGGAATTCGGAGAAGAAGGGTCTGTCCTGAGTGGACAGAACACCAAAACCGTTGGCGACGACGCGTCGGCGGCGAGACGATGGCGGCGGCGATCACCGGAGTTGCTTCAGATGCTGGAGGGGATCAAGGGGGAGGGGATTACACTCTAGAAAGGGGAGAGGGGGTGGAGGAACCAGGTAGAGAGAGGGGAGGGGTGCAAATCTCACTTGGGGGCAAATGCCTATTTTCTCTTCATTAATTCATTCAATATGAAAAATACAACCTTATATAGGATGCCAACCAAATTCAATCTCAACCCTTGGATCTAGGGGTTTGGATTGAAGGGCTGGGATGAGGTATGACCAACCACAAGAAATACAATATTTAAAGGAATCTCATTCCTAATTCTACCACATGTGGTCAAATAAAGGGAGGAAAGAAAGAAAATTAAACAACCTAGCCTAATGGAGCCAAAAGAGGGGGCGCCCCCCTTCATGGGCAAAGGGCCTTTCATGGGCCATGAGCCATCCACAAGCCCATGCTAGACTTGGACCCTTCCCATTTAGTTGGCCCATGAGGGAGTGTAAACCAATTTGGGCCTTAAGTGCATTAATGACCCATTAGAAACCTAATGACACAATATGGCATAAGCTCCTTAATGGACTCTACTAATGGCTACCTAGCCATGGACTCTACATTAGAAATGGCCCATTGGCTTGATATAAGCCTTACAAGGAGCCCAAAAGAAAGAAAATACACAATTACAATCTCATACAAGCCATAACTCACAAATACACTTCACCCGTGTATGGAAATCGCCTTTGATGCCCCATCACATTTTTTTCTAGTTCTTGAATTTATCTCGTGTTATTATAGTTCTCGATTTCTATATCTCGCATGACCTGCATGAGCATGTTAAACTGTAATTGACTTAAAGCTAGCTTGGAAGCATGAGATATTAAGTCCTACTGAGCGTTCACTCACCCTACGTTTTCCAATGTTTTTCAGGTAATGACCTTAGTGATGGCGAGACCGAACATGATGGGCAAGGGCAAGAGTGAAGAGAACTCTGACATCTAGATGAACCGTCTAGTCTAGTTATCTTGCGTCTTATGTCTCATTATAGTTTTTCTTTATTGAGTCTTTTCGTTTATTATGGGCCCGAATATGTAAAGAACTTATATTTGAAATGGAATTTGTTATTTGTCCAAATTAATTTTATGTGGAAATGACTATGCTCTGATTGACATGACTATTTAACTGTCACGTTCCGAGCAAAGGACACGTTCCGCTGCTATCGGTTCGGGGCGTGACATCTAGTAGCAAAGGGACATCAAGTGAGCACATCTCTTCTAGTTTAGACAAAGACCCAGATGAATTTGCAATGCTTACTAGAAAATTTAAGAAGTTCTTGAGGAAGGAAGGGAAGGGGTTCAGAAGAATGTATTTCTCATGGAAGAGGCAGTCAAAATACAAATCTGATGCTGCTAAGAAATCTGATAGTATTATTTGCTATAATTGCGTAAAAGCAGGACACCTAAAGGCAGACTGCCCTGAGCTGCAGAAGGAGAAACATTCTAGGTGGAAGAACAAGAAAGGAAAAGCTATGGTAAGCACCTAGAGCGATGAAGATGAAGGCAGTTAGAGCAACACATCTGATAGTGAGGAAGAAGACAAGCTCTGCCTGATGGCCGAAGAAGAAGAGAAGGCAGATGATGAAAAGGTAACTTCCCCTTTCGAGAACTTTACACGTAGTGACTAGGAAGAAGCCTATGCAGAGATTTTAGAAAAATATGATGATGTGCGTAGAGAGAATAGGCATCTGAAAAGAAGAATAAACTCTTTAGTGAATGATACATCCTTAAATGACAAAATTGCATGCCTAGAAATAGAAAACTGTAGTTTGAAGAATTCTCTTGCTGAATGTTAAAATTTCAAAACTATCTTGAATGACAAGAGGTATGAAAATGAACACTTGAAAAACACCATTGATGAATTAAAAATCAGAATCCAAACATTTGATGAAGAAACTAGAATTGCAAATGAAAAATATGATGATGTTAATTGTGTGAATAATGAATTGAAAAAGACAATTGAGAACGTAGAAAATGAAAATAAGGATAAACAACATTCCCTTTAAGGCATGACACAGGGAACTGAAAATTTGTATGCCATTTTGGGAACAAGGGTAAACTTCAGAAGGGAAGGATTGGGTTTTAACCCAACAAATAAGAAAAGGTTTGATGTTAAGACTATTTCCTTTGTTGTTGAAAAAGGAACATCTAAATCTAAACCTTTAATAAAAATGAACTATGAAGAAAACAAAAATAAAAAATCTGTAAAAAATAATAATCATAACAAGTCTAGTGCCAAGGACAAGGGTAAAGAGAAGGTAGAGGTGTCTAGTGGATCCTGAACACACACTACTGCACCTCGGGCTAAGGGACAGGTTAGGGGTCTAGCAGCTAAAGCCCAAGTCCAAGGAAACCCCAAAACCAAGGTAACTCAGTCTCAACAGAAAGGTCGATGCAACCACCAACCTGCACCGATGCATACTCCTTCTGGGTTTAGGTCCTTTAGAAATCAAGGCCAAAGCAGGGGCACCTCAGGTCGATGCTACTACCTTAGTGCACCGACCTATCCATCATTCCAAAACTCCTATCATTACCACTCCGGTAGGAAAGGTCGAGGCAGCCTCAACATAAGGTCGATGCAGCATAACATCCAGAACTCACATCCTAGTCAGGTGCAACGACCTTACCCTTGGAATGCCTCTGTGCAACCTAGGCTCAGAAATTTTAGAAACTAGAACTCATATGGCTTTTTCCATTCTATATCTATTCAGCCTAGGATCTACAGTGCACACACTCTTCCAAATGCCCAATGAACTAATTACTAGCATAAAAACTCTCAGGCAGTTAAGAAAAGATAGACTGAGCAAAAAGTTAAGAAATCCACAACTCAAGTAAAGACGCAAAAATAAATGTGGATACCAAAACAGTTGTTGTCTTGTTTGCATGATTTAGCTATGGGGCCCAAATAGTTTTGGGTTCCAAAATTTTCTACTTGATTCTGTTTGCAGGTATGCCTGGCAGCCAATCACAACAGGTGTTATCTTGACAGTGACTGTTCCAGGCACATGACCAGGGATAAAGGAAAGTTTTGCATGCTAGTAGAAAAAGATGCTGGTCATGTTACCTTCGGAGGTAATAGAAAAGGAAAAATCATAGGAACAGGGAAGGTTGGTAAGTGCTCTTCCTGCTGTATAGAAGAAGTTTTACTAGTTGAAGGCCTTGCTTATAATTTGCTTATCATTAGTCAGTTAATGCGACAACGGCCATAAAGTTATTTTTTGTTGGGCCCCTAGGTGTGTTTGATGATTTAGTTTTAATGTTGACAAAACTTGTGTGCATGCTTGTATGCATGTGGAATGCAAAACATCCATTGAAGCAAGAATGATCATCAAGGATCTTATGCAAAATATGATAACCTTGTCTTGCAGGACTGAAATTTATGGTGAATATACTTCTGAAGTCAATGGATTGAATGAACAAGTACCTTGTCATCCACAACACCAAACAGGTTGAAAATCCCATACAATGTTCATCAAAAGCGAATGGTAAGACTTTAGATTGCAAAATCCTTCACTAGGTTTGTAAAGGTAACTAATGCTCACTCTTGTGTATTTATGGAGAGCTATGGGTGTTTGGTGATTAGGTATAATATTTGTGATTGCAAGAGTTATTCCACGCATATCCTTCATGATATTTTGAACTTGCATGTTGATAAATCAGTTTTTGTATAGTTTGGTTGAAATTGGTAGTTTTGATTCTCACACCTTGCTCACATTCATGGTAAGAGGTCACTCATGCTAGGTGTGTCTCATTGGTTTTCAAAAAGCATCATTACATTTTCTTTTAGAGGTTTTAAAAGGTGAAATCAGTTCTCAGTTTGTAATGCAAACATTAGTTGAAACTTAGCATCACATTGAGCATTCATGCTAATTAAACTTTAGATTGTTTGATGCTTGGTTTGATTGGCAAATTGTTGATGAGAATTGGTTTTAAAATGGTCAAATGTTTTTTTTTTCATTTTGGGGTTTAATGTATATACATAATTAATGCATATCAACCCTTGGCATTAACCCTTTGAATCTCACAAAAATCTGGATTTCACTGAATTTCGATCGACCGCCCAAGGCCTTTAGGTCGATCAAATTTCCCAGCAACAGAAGGTTCTTGTCCTGAAGAAGTTAGGTCGACCGAACCTGGCAGGAGACCCATTACGTGCAGTCTGAAACCCATCTTAATGAGATCCATTTGGGGTCAAACTTGACCTTAATACCCTTAGGGCATTCATGTATATGTTAGACTCATTTTGAAGGGGTTTTAACATGGGTTAAATGGTCTTTTCATACTTTTCTCATGGGTGTATATATATCCTGCGAATTTGGGAGAATCACAAGAGTTCTAATGTTCTATCTATTCTTGTAGGAGAAGGAGAAGGGGAAAGGAGAGGAGCTGAAGATTTCTGTGGATATCATCTACTTCCGAGAGGATTTCATGATCGTGATAAAAGATAAAGTGGAGCGATTCAAAGAGAGGATCGCAGTGATGTTCAAATCGTCAACATTCGACAACCCTCCAACTTGTTCTTCAACAAAGATCTCCTCCAGCCGTTCCACCTCTTGAGGATTTAGTTCTTTACCCTTTTTACATCTATTCAAGTGATTTATATTTGGTTCGAAAGCATGTATTGAACATATTTTTCATTTCCGAACTCTATGTCTGTGAGTGTATGAACCGTCTGTGAATGGTTGTGATGTTTTTATGCCGCAGGTGTTGCGGTGTATTTGTGTGTGTGTCTTGATCCTTTGAGGATTGTGTAGGAGACATTGTCTGCATGTTTCTAGAGCGGAAGCTCCGTGCGCTTCATTTGAAGCGAGTGGATCCTCACCGGTTTGGTGAGGGGTGGACGTAGGGAGCCCGTCGTGGTCCCGAACCACCTAAAAAATCTGTCTCGCATCTGTGTGTTTTTGGTTTGCTTGATTATTATTATCGTCTCAATCGTGTGAGAATAGAGAGGTTAAGGGAACTAGTTTGATATTTTAATCCGTTCATATCTTGAGTTGGTAGTTAATTTTATTCGGCTAAATTAATTTTAAAACTACCATTGTGCTTGGCTGGGACAATTCAACCCCCCTTCATGTCCATACGAGAACCTAGGGACAACAATCTGGTAGCAGAGCAGGTCTCTGATTTTAGGACAACCTCACGGTTGTAGAGAAAAGATCTTTTGGTATGGCCAACAAGGGAATGCTCCCCGAGGGACATTCGATTCACAGACCACCCTATTTTGATGGGACTAACTATCCCTATTGGAAGAACAGAATGACTGTGTTCATGCGAGCACAGGACTATGACACTTGGAAGGTTATAAACAAAAGTCCTTATGTTTTACCTCCGAATGAGGATGATTGGGAAGAAGACCATATCAAAAAATCATCTGCAAACTTTAAAGCTATGAACATTATTCAGTGTGCAGTACATCCTAACGAATACTCACGCATATCTATGTGTTCATCTGCGTAGGAAATGTGGAACAAATTGAAGACGGTTTATGAAGGTACTTCAGAAGTACGGGAGACTAAAGTAAACCTGTTGGTTCAGGAGTATGAGCTATTTGCTATGAAGCCCGAAGAGAATATAACGGGAATGTACGCAAGGCTGAGTGAGATCACAATCAACTTGAAGGCCTTGGGTAAGGAATATTCAAATCAAGACTTGGTCAGAAAGGTGCTGCGGTCCCTCACACCTACGTGGCACACAAAGGCGACTGTCATAGAAGATTCAAAGGATCTCACCACTCTCAAGGTGGATGAGTTGATCGGGTCGCTAATGACTTATGAAATCAACATTATGAAGCCAGCTGAGGAGGAAAGCAAAAAGAAGAAGACGATAGCTTTGAAGGCATATCCAGTATCGTCGGAAGATAGTGATGGGAGATCAAGCATCGACAATGAAGAAGAAGAGTTGATGTGATGGGGACACCCGTTGCCCCTCCACATTTTCTGAAGCTCGGATTGATCGTCGGTGTACGCCATTATGTTCCTCATGTGTTTGTGAGTCGAGTCATGTAATTTTCTTATTTTTATTTGAGTCTTAAACATGTAATTTTCCCTTTATTGAGTCATGTACCTAGGTTAGAAAGTCATTTTTCTAAGTCTTGAAGTCATTATGTTGGTTTGATAGGTTAATGGGCCCAATTCATTGGGCTAGGCCCAGGGGCGCCCCTCCCTTGGACTGTTTGGTCATTAGTTAGTTTGTCAGGGTCAGTTTGATCTTAAGAAAAGTGTGGGGTCTATAAATAGCCCCACCCCTCTCTCATTTGTAACAATTATGCTTGAATATTGAATCCAGAAAATTTCCACACCTTCTAGTTCCCTCTCAATATCTCCCTCTCTCTCTCTCTTACTATCACTCTCTCTAAGTGAGTTGTGCCCCCTCTCTCTCTCCTCCCCACCCCAATTTCGAAATTCATTCTCTATCCTCCCCATTCACCCCTCATTAAGTCCCCTTCCCCATGCACTCATTCAATTCCCCCTCCAACCCCTAGGTGGAAACCCCTTCTCCTAGGCACCTTTCCACTCTCCCAAGCAACCCTCCCTCTCCCCAAGACTGAAAGAGCCCTTCCCTAGGCCAAATTTTGAATTTCCCTCTCCCTTGGGCTGTGCCCTTTCATCTCCCCACCTCCCTAACCACCCAAGGTCGCACCCCCCCTTCCCCATCCACCAAATAACCCCTTGTTCATGCCCTTCCCCACACCCTCTCCTCCACCTATTCTGTCCCTATTGCAGGTTTCAGAAAAGCAGTGATTTGCAGTAGCAGCCACTACTTCCCCTGAAGGCTCCCGGTGGCATATCTTATATTTCTGGAATCGCCTCCAAGTCTTCTTTCCAACGGTGGTACTCCTGCCTACATCCGAGTTCGGAGCTGTCCGGAGGAACGTCATCTTCAACGACTGTGCAATCTGTCCCAGACTGAAGGCCAGAGCGACCTTGGAAGCCGTCCAGCGGCCAACCTTGGAGGAATTCGATCTCGCTTCCTTCTACAAAATTCTTCTTCGTCTAGTCCTCCATCAGTATCAGAAGGAACAACGCCAATCGCCTGCCCGAGCTATTTGTTCTGAATTTCTTCGCCGGAGTGTGCAGTCTGCCCCCTGCAGGTCTAGGTTCGACCTGTCTTCACTTCTCCGACCACCATTCTCCTCTCCGACCTCAGATTGTGGCCCTGTCAATTTCTGCTCGAAGCTACTCTGACCACGATCGCGTCACCACCAGCTTAGTTTGATTTGGAGTTTGGGAGCGACCACAGTGCCTTCTGTAATCCACTGTATTAGTTCTGCATCAGTCAGAGGCAGAGTGTTGCTGTCCTGCTCCAGTCGACGGTCCGATCAGCCCCAAGTTCCAGAGCTTCCCACAAAATTCAAGCATCATCCTCGACCAGCTGGGGAACTGTTGGCACTAGTTTCATCAAATTTGGAGCTCGGTTGAGTCCGTGGCAGCATCTTCATCGACAACCTGTTCAGCAAAACTGAAGAGTGGCCGAACCGGCGAAGCATGGAGAGTCGGCGTTCTCTTCATAATTTCCCCACCCCGCTTGGCCGGCTGAAGGCCCCTCCCTGCGTGGAGGTAATATTGGTTGTAATAAGTCTAACCCCCACCCTAAGAGCTCCCCTCCTGCGAGAGGTGTAGTTCATGTAATAATATTTTCACAGATTTGAAGCGACACCGACGCGGCTTGCGGGCGCAAACCCTTGCCTCCCCGCTCGCCCCCGTCTTCGGCCGGAGTTGGCGTCTTCACACCGGCTAGGTGCGCCTCGGTCCCCCTTTCCTTGCTGGTCAATATCACTTGCTTAGCTTAGTATTCTTGCTTTGCTGCGTCGGACGGAGAGCGAGGGCCCGGCCCAAATTGTCGAACACGTGAGTGTCCATCGCGGGCGAGTTGTGAGCGAGCCATTTCAACCCACACCCATAGTCTGAAGGCCGCCCGTGAGTGGGCATCCCTGGCCCAATTGGGGTTCTCCCCAAGCTTGCTAAGCACCGGAGCATCATTGTCCCACCCCGGACCCTCTCCATTATCGTTTAGTTGCCCACGGGCACAAGTGTGCACCAAGCGAGAGAGCCGCTCGAGTGGTATCATCGCCAATTTGCTTGCTTGCAACCTTAGGTCCAAGGGTCATATTGTCTTGTGGTCATCACCCCAAGGTGGTGTCACATCAAGTGGTATCAGAGTACGTTCACAACTTATCTCTATCAAGTTGGTCCTAGGACGCTAATATGCATTTAGAGTCTTCGGTTGCATCTCTTTTGTCCACTAGCATGGCTACTTCAAGTAAGTCACATCTATCTCACTCGGCCCTCCGCAAAGGTCCGATTGACACCCCTTTGGACAAAGTCCTATTTGAGGACCTTATCTTTAACGGATACCACCCTAGTGCATATTTAGAGTGGGAGGAAAACATGGACAAATACTTTAAAAGGAATCCAATGACTGAACCCATGAAAATCTACCTTGCCAAGAGTCGACCTGTGTACCATGCCGAGGATAGGTGGAAGTTCATTGAACAATTTCGGAGGGTTATGAGGCTAGAGCCTATTAACACATGGGAGAACATGAGAGCCGAACTTAGGAAAGTCTACACTCCCCGACCTCCTCCCTCCTACCCGGGTTACCAAAACTCGAGGAGCACTCCCACTCCTCCAACCCCACCGGTCCAAACCCTTATCACTAGAACCCAAGTGTCCAAGGCCTCCACCTCCCCACCTAACCCCATGAGGGCCCCCACACCCCAACCAAACCCCCCTTCCCTAACCTACACTAGTCAAGCCCCTTTAGCCCCCACTTCCACCCCAAACGATCCCAAGGACAAGAGACCCCTAACCGACCCAATTCCCTCCATGGTGACCACCACTTATCCAACCATCACCATTAAAAACCAAGTAGACACCGCGTCCACCCCTCCACCTAGGCCCATAATGGCCACCACCCCCAAACCCAAAACCCCTCACCAAACCCGTACCCCACAAGCCCCCTTGACCACCACCACAAACCCACCATCGTCCCCAAAAAGGGACACATCTCCCAAAACAAATCAACCCAAAACCCCTCACCCAACCCACCTCCCACTTCCTACACCAATCTTTCCCCAACCTAGGCCTCCTCTACTTCCCCTTCCTATCCCAACCCAAGCCCATGCTTGTTCACCACCCCGGGTGGGTCATACGCTAGCTATCACCAAACCACCCACCATAGATCCCCCTACTCCATTAGCAATAGAAGTTGCTACCCACACACCTACCCAAGTGGAGAAGGATGCCCATCCGAATCCACCTCCCAACATAGAGGAAATCCAAAGGCCAAACAACTCACACACCTCTAGCCTAGCTCCTCTAGAGACACCCAACCTCACCATAGATAAGTCCATACTCCAATGGCTCAAGAAAGGTCTCACCATTCCTAGTTCACAACCATACCACCTACCCATGGGATATCAATCCCAAATCATTCCCATTCAGCCACATGTCACTTATCAAACTTCCTATTGTGTGGAAGATTTGGGAGACTTAGTGAACTACCTACATTGGCAAATTCACTTGACTAATATGCTAGCCTTGAGGCCGTCCGAAACTAACACCATTAGCCTAGCATATCCCTCCATTGGCTCCATCACTTCCATCTACACTAATGGCCAAGTTACTAGTGAGATCATCCTCCTTCTTCCCATGGAGGAAGAACCTATCCTAGTCCACTCTCCAACCATTAAGATCCCAAGTGCTTTGATCGGTCAACCCATTAGCAACCTTGGCCCAATAATTGAGGAGGATGACTCACCATTCGAGGACCTTGAGAGCATAGAGTACCCCTACCAAGGTGGCCCTTACCATGATCCCTTTGACCCTTTTCTATGGGAGCCTAGATCTCAATGTAACCCACTCACCTTATTCACCACCCACCTTACCCTACCCTTACCACCCATGATAACCCAAAACCTCCCTTCCTAGAATTGGGTTACACCAAAGAAGCCTTAACCATAGGCAACATATACAATGGGATTGATAGATGGCCCCACTCCATGATGTCTCCCTTCTTAGATCCCTTTGACTCATACGAATGGAAGCTCAAGGGCCACCCCACACCTATGCACATAGAAGTCATCACTAGGATTGAAATGCATGTGCTTAGGCATACCACCCCACTTGACATGATTAGAAAGTCGGGTCCATTCATTCATATCACCCACATGTCAAGAAGAAAACATGAGTGGTCAATATTTGGTTGTAATGGTCCACCATCATTCATCATAAATCTCAACCATGTTAGGAGCATTCATGGATGTCTGGGTCCCCTGGCACTCATCACACTCACACATGAAAGGGACACCTATGGATGCCCCGGTCCTCCCAAGACATTCAAAGTCTTCGTAACATCAATGCATGATAGGTCTACATGTGGTTGCCCTGGACCACCTTTGCATACCACGCACTACTCACTCACACCGCATCTTAGTACATGGCATATGCATCAAAACATGCATCAAGCAAAAAGCGGTGAGAATTACAAAAAGCGGGCAAAAACTCGTGAGCGCCACTTGAAATTCCACCTTGGCGACTTGATAATGATGATGATTTTGGAGTGGCTCTACTCTAGGGTCACCTCTAATTTGAGGGCACGAGGACTTGGACCTTGCCAAGTTTCGAGTGGCCTTGGCACCCGGCTTGCGGGTTGAACTTACCAATGGGTTTTAAGATTCATCCCACTTCCCACGTGGCGGATCCGGCAACCTCTAAGGGTACCGCGGTGGATCCTAGTGAGTGTCTTGAGCCTACACCTATCCTTGTGAGAGACGCCCTCGGAGTGCCACCACAAACTAGCCCGAGAGCCCGACGTTAGCACATGGCTGCAATACTAAGCAAAGCAAGATCTCTTCGCCAGCCTCAGGGTGTGTCCGAGCCACTTTGTCGAGTGGAAGCACCGTTCCTCGGCTATGGACATGGGTCGAGTTTGGAGAACAAGATTCGCTCGGAACTGCGTTTGGGATGCTACTTCCCCGGTGGACCCATACTCGACAGGGTCGAGTTTTCCCCACCCCGGGGGTATGATGGGGACATCCCTTGCCCCTCCACATTTTCTGAAGCTCGGATTGATCATCGGTGTACGCCATTATGTTCCTCATGTGTTTGTGAGTCGAGTCATGTAATTTTCTTATTTTTATTTGAGTCTTAAACATGTAATTTTCCCTTTATTGAGTCATGTACCTAGGTTAGAAAGTCATTTTCCTAAGTCTTGAAGTCATTATGTTGGTTTGATAGGTTAATGGGCCCAATTCATTGGGCTAGGCCCAGGGGCGCCCCTCCCTTGGACTGTTTGGTCATTAGTTAGTTTGTCAGGGTCAGTTTGGTCTTAGGAAAAGTGTGGGGTCTATAAATAGCCCCACCCCTCTCTCATTTGTAACAATTATGCTTGAATATTGAATCCAGAAAATTTCCACACCTTCTAGTTCCCTCTCAATATCTCCCTCTCTCTCTCTCTTACTATCACTCTCTCTAAGTGGGTTGTGCCCCCTCTCTCTCCTCCCCACCCCAATTTCAAAATTCATTCTCTCTCCTCCCCATTCACCCCTCATTAAGTCCCCTTCCCCATGCACTCATTCAATTCCCCCTCCAACCCCTAGGTGGAAACCCCTTCTCCTAGGCACCTTTCCACTCTCCCAAGCAACCCTCCCTCTCCCCAAGACTGAAAGAGCCCTTCCCTAGGCCAAATTTCAAATTTCCCTCTCCCTTGGGCTGTGCCCTTTCATCTCCCCACCTCCCTAACCACCCAAGGTCGCACCCCCCTTCCCCATCCACCAAATAACCCCTTGTTCATGCCCTTCCCCACACCCTCTCCTCCACCTATTCTGTCCCTGTTGCAGGTTTCAGAAAAGTAATGATTTGCAGTAGCAGCCACGACTTCCCCTGAAGGCTCCCGGTGGTATATCTTATATTGCTGGAATCGTCTCCAAGTCTTCTTTCCAACGGTGGTACTCCTGCCTGCATCCGAGTTTGGAGCTGTCCGGAGGAACGTCATCTTCAACGACTGCGCAATCTGTCCCAGATTGAAGGCCAGAGCGATCTTGGAAGCTGTTCATCGGCCAACCTTGGAGGAATTCGATCACGCTTCCTTCTACAAAATTCTTCTTCGTCTAGTCCTCCATCAGTATAAGAAGGAACGACACCAATCGCCCGCCCGAGCTATTTGTTCTGAATTTCTTTGCCGGAGTGTGCAGTCTGCCCCCTGCAGGTCCAGGTTCGACCTGTCTTCACTTCTCCGGCCACCATTCTCCTCTCTGACCTCGGATTGTGGTCCCGTCAATTTATGCTCGAAGCTACTCCGACCACGATCGCGTCACTGCTAGTTTCGTTCGATTTGGAGTTCGGGAGCGACTGCAGTGCCTTTTGTAATCCACTGTATCAGTTCTGCATTAGTCAGAGGTAGAGTGTTGCTGTCCTGCTCCAGTCGCCGGTCCGATCAGCCCTGAGTTCCAGAGCTTCCCAAAAAATTCAAGCACCATCCTCGGCCAGCTGGGGAACTTTTGGCACCGGTTTCATCAAATTTGGAGCTCGGTTGAGTCCGTGGCAGCATCTTCATAGACAACCTATTCAGTAAAACTGAAGAGTGGCCGAACCGGCGAAGCTTGGAGAGTCGGCGTTCTCTTCATAATTTCCCCACCCCGCTTGGCCGGCTGAAGGCCCCTCTCTGCGTGGAGGTAATCTTGGTTGTAATAAGTCTAACCCCCACCCCAAGAGCCCCCCTCCTGCGAGAGGTGTAGTTCATGTAATAATATTTTCGCAGATTTGAAGCGACACCGATGCAGCTTGCGGGCGCAAACCCTTGCCTCCCTGCTCGCCCCCGTCTTCGGCCGGAGTTGGCATCTTCACGCCGGCTAGGTGAGCCTCGGTCCCCCTTTCCTTGCTGGTCAATATCACTTGCTTAGCTTAGTATTCTTACTTTGCTGCGTCGGACGGAGAGCGAGGGCCCGGCCCAAATTGCCGAACACATGAGTGTCCATCGCGGGCGAGTTGTGAGCGAGCCATTTCAAACCACACCCATGGTGTGACGGCCGCCCGTGAGTGGGCATCCCTGGCCCAATTGGGGTTCTCCCCAAGCTTGCCAAGCACCGGAGCATCATTGTCCCACCCCGGACCCTCTCCATTATCGTTTAGTTGCCCACGGGCACAAGTGTGCACCAAGCGAGTGAGCCGCTCGAGTGGTATCATCGCCAATTTGCTTGCTTGCAACCTTAGGTCCAAGGGTCATATTGTCTTGTGGTCATCACCCCAAGGTGGTGTCACATCATGATGGCTCTAGTCACAAGGAGAGCTAGAAAATTTTTTAGAAAGGCAAGGCGAGAAGGAAATTTCCCGAGGAGATTCTTGAAAAGAAACGCTATCAAGAAAGGAGAGCCGAGCAAGAAAGAGGAAATAATTTGTTATGAGTGTAAAAAGCCCGGCCATATGAGGGGTCAATGCCCCGAGCTCTAGAAGAAGCTGAAAAAGGATAAAGCGAAGAAGGGAAAAGCAATGAAAGCTACATGGAGCGATGAAGATTCGGATAGCTCAAAATCCGAAGGCGACAAGGATGGACTAGACGAGTTGGTCCAGAATCTCTGTTTGATGGTAGATGAGGAACACTACAAGGTAAATTCCGATTCTGAAAATTTCACTATTGAACAATGGCATGTAGCTTATGTAGATTTATATCAAAAGTACAAGAGGTCTAAATCTGATGTCAAAACTTTGAAAAAGAAATTCCAAGATTTGATTAGCTCTACTAATCCATGTGATAGGTGTAACTTTTATGAAATGCAAATTGAAAAATTCAAGGATGAAAAAGAAGATTTTCAATCTAAGCTAACCTTGTATGTGGATGAACTAGAGTGTTTGGAGGCAGAAAAACAGCATGCTTATGAAAATGTTGAAAAATTGAAAAATGAGAACTTACAATTGGTTAAAGAGTTGGATGAATTTAAATTGAGATTGAATGAGTGTGATAAGTCAAAGAGAGAATTAGAAACCAACTTCGAAACCATGCATGATGAACTAAAGAGATTGAAAGATCTTGTTCAAAAAGAATTGAAAGGAAAAGAGAAAATGGTTGAACATGGTAAGACTAGCTACGAAAAGGCTAGGAATGAGAGAATTGATGTGGGACACTCACCCACAAAGAGAAACTCATTTGTGAAAAATAGATTTTAAAGATCATTTGACTCATATAGCTATAATCGTGTTGACTCATGCATGAACTCTTATATTGATAGATCATATATGCATAGGAGTCAGTTTAGAAAGCCAAATGTTACTTGCTTCTATTGTGGAATGTTCGGCCACTCAATGTATGTATGCGATCTAATGAGGGCCGATGATGAATATTTTGCAAAGAAAAATAGAATGTATTTCTCTCATGGTAGGACTAACACTTCGGACCAAACCTTGCTTGGGTACCTAAATCAACTTGAGAATTGTTTTGATCGTGCAGGTCTGTTAAAGAGTCAAATGGAACAAATGGTATCTTGACAGTGGATGCTCCAGACATATGATGGGAAATAAGGAACTCTTTTCAGACCTAAAGGAGAAGGATGGTGGATTGGTCACCTTTGGCAGAAATGACAAAGGTAAAATTGTGGGAATTGGGCGAATAGGTAAGGATTCAAACCAATCCATTGAAGAAGTCTTACTTGTAGATGGTTTGAATCATAATTTGCTTAGCATTAGTCAACTTTGTGACAAAGGTCACAAAGTCATTTTTAAAAACACACTCTGCTCCATTGTAGATAAAGATTCACATGAAATAAAATTCATTGGTTTTAGAGAAGGAAACATTTACTCTGTTGATCTTGAAAATTCACAAAACAAAAATCTTTATTTAGTTGCTAATAAGTCGGATGATGTATGGTTATGGCATCGACGACTTGGTCATGCAAGTTTTAGTGTTCTTTTTAAACTGTATAGAAAAGAATTTGTAAGAGGTTTACCAAAACTAAATTTTGATGTAAATAAGATTTGTGATGCATGTGCTATGGGGAAATAGACCAGTGTGTCTTTTAAATCCAAGAACATTGTCACCACCACTAGACCCCTTGAACTCCTTCATCTAGATTTATATGGTCCCACTAGGACACACAGTCTTGGAGAGAAACTTTATGGGTTTGTTATTGTAGATGATTACTCAAGATTCACTTGGTATTATTTTTAACCCATAAGAATGATGCTTTGCAGGAGTTCGAAGATCTTTGCAAGAGCTTACAAACTGATAAGGGGTATCAAATTAAAGCTATTCGGAGTGATCATGGGAGAGAATTTAATAACCATGACTTTGATGATTTTTGCAGGAAACAGGAGTTTACACACAACTTCTCAGCACCTCAAACCCCACAACAAAACGAAGTCGTGGAATGGAAGAATATGACGCTCGTGGAGATGGCGAGAACAATGCTTGCGGAAAATAGCTTACCAAGGTACTTTTGGGCCGAGGTGGTGAGCACGGCCTATCACATCATCAATCAAGCCATGGTAAGACCTATTCTCGAAAACTCCATATGAGCTTTATAAATGTAAGAAGCCGAATATTGCATATTTTAAACCTTTTGGTTCTCCATGTTTCATTTTGAATAATTCTAAAGAACATTTGGAGAAATTTGCCGCAAAGAGTGATAGAGGTATATTCATTGGATATTCTTCATCATCTAGAGCATATCGAGTATATAACCTACGTACTCTTCTGGTAGAAGAAAGCCCACATGTGATCATTGATGAATACACCTTGAGGTTATCTAATAAGGATAATCATGTTATTGATATAGGGCATGAAGATGGAGAAGAAAAAAAAGACAAGGAAAATTAAGATGTGCATCAAGCGGAGTCGAGCACCAAAAATGATGAATCTCCAACCCAAAATGAAGATCTCCTAAACAATGGACGTTCCACAAGGACCACCTACAGGACAATGTCATAGGAGACGTGGAACAAGACGTAAGAATAAGGGTTTCAATTAGGGAAGTTGAAGAATTTGATAATCTTGCATTTCTTTCCGATATTGAGCTGATGAGGGCATCTCACGACACTCCCTCTAGCTTTGGTCGTCTACACACTCTTGATATGGATTGATCATGGTCTCCACTTGTTATCTTCATTTTCCCAGGTTCATTTTATGTATTTTCCTTTTATTGAGTCCTATCTTATGTATTTTCCTTTATTGAGTCATGTGGTTCTAGTCCATTTCCCTTATTTTACTTAATTGGGCCTTATTTCCTTAGTTATGGGCCCATAGGATTGAGTCTAGGTTATGCTCGGTCTTTTATCCTATTGTCAGGGACATTTTGGTCATGTAAAGAGTGGTTGCCTATATATAGGCCCCATCTCTCCACTTGTACTCACTTTTTGGATATTGAAAAAAACCACTTCCTTTTACCTCTTAAATCTCTCTCTCTTACTCTCTTTCCCTCTCTCTCTCTCTCACTCTCTCTCTCTCCCAAGGGGAGTTCGCCCCCACCCTCTCTCCTCCTCCCCCCCCTCACTTACTCCAACCCCCAACCACCTCCACTACCTCACCCACCTCCATTAAGACCCTCCACTTCCCCAAGCCCCTCATTTACTCCCCTCTCTTTGTCCCAAAGCAAATCCTCCACCTCCCAACACAATCCACCACTTCCCCACACAAACCCCACCCCTCCCTAGGCCAAATTCGAATTTCAACCTCCCCCCCCCTGCCCTTGGTCGCCCTAGACCTCTCCCCTTGGCCAAGTTCGCCCCCACCTTCCCTATCACTCACCCTCCCCTTGTGCCCACTCCCCTCCCCACCACCATCCCTAGCAGACCACCCCCATCTCCAGCCCCACTTCGCCCTCCCCACCTCCATCTCCCTAGCCTCCACAGCCCCTCAAACACCTCTCATCTCCCTCCCATAGCCATTAGAACTACCTTACACCTCTTCCTCTCTTGACCATTCCCTTTCCCACCTCTTCTTCGTCTCCTCATTCTCACCCTGTTTCAGGAAGCAGAACTACAACAACTTGAAGAGGAGGCCACGACCATCCCTCAATGACTCAGGAGGCGAGGCCTACATTTCTGGATTCGTCTGCAAGTCAGCTTTCAAGGAGAGGTGGTTTCTTCGGCATCCGAGTTCGGTGCTGTCCGCAATCACCATTCTTCTCCGACTGTGCAGAACTTCTCAGACCAGAAGCCAGAGCGGCAGAGAAGACTCTCCCACGACGAACCTTGAAGGAACCAGCCTTCAGGGTCTTCTACAAAGTTCTTCCTCCCCTATCAGCGTCCAGAAACAGAAGGCGGAATCCCGTTCGGCATCCGAAAACCAGAGATACCAATTTTATACCACAACCACGCCGGTCTGCCTCCTCACAGTCTGTCCCGATCACCGTGCACTTCTCTGGACATCCAGCTCATCTCCGACATCAGAAGACTTCCCCGCTTGTTTTTATGCAAATTAGACTCGTATACGATTCCAACGAGTCCAGCGGTGCCAGATTTGGAGCTCAGGAGCGACCGTGGCCGCTTCTGCAACCTGCTGTTTCAGACTGAGCTCGGCCAGAGACCAGAGCTGCATCCATCTTCCAGTCGCCGAAGCAGTCAGCCCCCAGATCAGAACGTCAACCAAAAATTCAAGCCGCACCCCTCTCCGGTTAGAAATCTTTTGGCGCAAGTCTCATCAGATTCTGAGCTCGGTGGATTTATTGGCTGCATCAACATCGACTCCCTGTCCAGAATTACAGAAGCTAGACAGAATCGGCGAAGCTCGGAAACTCGGTTTCCTTTGCATCTCTCCCCACCCCGCTTGGCCGGCTGAAGGCCCCTCCCTGCGTGGAGGTAGTTTTGAATGTATTAAGTATAACCCCCACCCCAAGATCACCCCTCCTGCGTGAGGAGTAGTGCTGTACCGTTTGCAATTTCAGGTCAAGCTACATCGCCGCGGCGATCGGGTGCATACCCTCGCCTCCCGGCGCGCCCTCGTCTCCGATCGGGATCGGTGTCTTCACACCGATCAGGTGAGCTTCTGATACTATCCTTAGTAGCCTTATTCCTGCTAGTTTAGTATTGCTTTGATTGCTCGTCGGCGGTGAGAAGAGGGCTCGAACTTGCATGCTAGTTTGTTAGTGTCCACCGCGGACCGTGAGTGAGTGCCACCAAGCCCCCGCCTTGCGGGCCAGCCGCCCACAAAGTTGGGTATCCTAGACTCATTTGGGGTCAGCCCTAGCATTGTAAGTCCATTAGAACAATTGGGTCCCGCCCCGGACCTTCATCATTATCTCCCGGACCCACCGGGTGAACGTGTGAATCGGGTGAGCAAAAATCGTCATCGTGAGAATCATTGAGCGCTTGTATGCTTGCGGGTCTAAGTCCTAGGGTCATCTCATCATATTTAGTGGTCTTTGGGCTGTGCCACATCAAGTGGTATCAGAGCGGTCATAGGCTTGTCCTTACAAGTCTAGTCTTGGGTCACACTAAGTCTTTCTTAGGTGCATTCGCACACCCTTGCATAGCCCACCCAACCTTGCATGACCACCCGTAGTGGAACTCATTATCAAGGCAATCCATCTTCTTCCAATAACACCATGAATCCCAATCCCCAAGGAAATCCCCCTCACAATGAGCATGAGCTTCCCGACCAAATGAGGTTTCTTGTGGACTACATGACCGAAATTATGGGAAGGCTTGACGGTATTACGGCCCGGCTTGAACAACTTGAGGAAAATAGACCTATTCCAAGGGAAGGAGATAGGAGAGATCCCCCTCCACATGTGGAGCCAGCCATAGGAGGACTCAACCTTGACCCCCCTCCCGAACCGGAAAGGGACCCACCCCCTAGAAGGAATGAGAGGCCTCCCCGGGACAACCCGGATGACCAACTAATGAGACTTGTGAAAGTCGATGCTCCCACTTTTGATGGATCTCATCATCCGAGCATCTACTTAGATTGGGAGGCAGCCATGGATCAATATTTTGATTGGTACCCAATGACCGAGGATAGGAAAGTCCGACTTGCAAAGATGCAATTAACCAAACTTGCCAAGACTCATTGGATGAATGTTGAAGCCTTAAGGATAGTTAGGAGGGAAGTTCCAATCACCACATGGGGGGCCATGAAAGACCAACTCAAACTCAAATATGTCCCACCCTCCTACCATCAAAACCTCCTAGATGAATGGCAAGCCTTGACTCAAGAAGGAAAGACCGTTATGGAATACATTGAAAAGTTTGACTACTACCTCCTCAAATGTGGAGTCCAAGAGGACCCCTCCGTCACACTCTCCCGCTTTAGGAATGGGCTTCAATTCCATATCAAAAAGGAACTATTCATGCGTCAAGTAACAACTTTAGAGCAAGCCTACCAAGTAGCTCGGGATGCCGAGAAATTCTCTCGGTACACGCGAATGGTTCCCCCTCGGGGAATGGACCCTAGAGCCATGGCACCTCGGGCCAACCCCCCACCACCCCAAAGAGGTCTCCTTCCTACACCCATGGGAACTCCTCCCACACGGGTCACCCCTCCTAATGCCAATCCACCATTCCGCCCCGCAAGTGGGCCCCTAAACACAACTCCCAATAGGCCCAATTCGACACCCACTCTCCCTCACACTAAGGTGACCCCAAACCATCAAAGTGGGCAGCAATGCTTTAGGTGTTATGGGTATGGACACTTTGCCAATCAATGCCCCACCAAGGGAGCATCAAACTTACTCATAGAGGAGACCAACCCCCAACCCCAAGCTGAATTTGAAGGAGAGATTGAGGTATATGAACCCTCTCTTGAATGGGAGGAGGAGTATGAGAACCACTACATAGAGAGCAACCAAGAACAACCTCCTCCACCCACCGAATCCCACCTCGGGGTGGTTAGATGCACCCTCACTCAAAACCAAGAGCATGATTGGAGAAGAAACACCATATTCCACACCTACATAAGAATAGGGAGCCATATTAGGAAGGTCATATTGGACAATGGAAGTAGTGTGAATGTGGTGTCACCCGACACCGTTAAACTTTTGGGCCTTACCACCTCCCCACATCCCCACCCATATAGGGTAGCATGGATTAATACCACCTCCATGCCCGTTAGTGCCTGTTGCCTTGTCCCAATTACATTCCAATCCTATCAAGGCCAAGTGTGGTGTGATATCCTTCCAATGGAAGTTGGGAGTATCCTTTTAGGACGGCCTTGGATCTACGATGTAGATGCCACCTTCTTAGGAAGAACCAACGCTTGCATCTTCATTCATGAGGGGAAGAAGATCCAACTCAACCCATCTCCACCCCGCACTCTACATAAGAAGGCCTCTCCCTCCCTTGAGGGACCCACTACCTTTCCCCCCATCCCAACACCAACAAACCCCACCCCATCAAGTCCTAGTCCTAGTAACATCAAAGAGCCTCCTAGGAGCCTACACCTTGTCACTAGGAAAGAGTTTGAGGAAGAAGTCAACCAAGGGGATCAAGTATGTGCCATTGTCATTTGTCTAGGGGAATCCACCCCAACCGATCCACACCCCCTAGAAATTCATCAACTCCTTAAGGACTTCCATGATGTATTTCCCGAGGAGCTTTTCGGACAAACTACCACCTATGAGAGATGTGCAACATGCCATCGACCTCGTGCCCGGGGCTACCTTGCCCAACCTCCCACACTACCGACTCAACCCGACCGAGCATGCCGAGCTTCGGAGGCAAATTGAAGAACTCATCAAGAAGGGCTTCCTCCAAATTAGCAAAAGCCCTTGTGCCGTCCCGGCTCTTCTTACACCCAAAAAGGATGGGACTTGGCGCATGTGTGTAGATAGCCGAGCCGTCAACAAGATAACGGTCAAATATAGGTTCCCCATCCCTCGGCTTGATGACATGCTAGACATGCTAGCGGGAGCCACCATCTTCTCCAAAATTGATCTCAAAAGTGGCTACCACCAAGTCCGCATTAGGCCCGGGGACGAGTGGAAAACCGCCTTTAAAACTAAGGACGGTCTCTATGAATGGCTTGTTATGCCTTTCGGCCTTTCTAACGCACCAAGTACCTTCATGCGTCTCATGACCGAGGTCCTCCGGCCCTTCATTGGCATCTTTCTAGTTGTCTACTTTGATGACATCCTCATATATAGCCAATCCAAGGAAGCCCACCTCGATCACCTCAAACAAGTGTGCACCATCCTTAGGAAAGAGAGTCTCTTTGCCAATCCCGGGAAGTGTCATTTCTTGACCAATCAACTAGCCTTCCTAGGATTTATTGTCTCATCCCAAGGAGTATCCATGGACCCCTAAAAGGTCCAAGCTATTCTTGAGTGGCCCGAGCCCAAAACCATTCATGACGCCCGAAGCTTCCATGGGCTAGCCACCTTCTACAGGAGATTCATCCGGGGGTTTAGCACTATCACCACTCCTATCACGGATTGCCTCAAGAAAGGCACATTTGTTTGGACTAGGGCAGCCTCCAAAGCCTTCCTAGAGCTTAAAGAGAAAATGACCCAAGCCTCGGTCCTTTGCCTACCGACTTTTCAAAGGTCTTTGAGGTCACATGTGATGCTTCCGGGGTAGGGATTGGAGGTATCCTTAGCCAAGAGGGTCACCCGGTAGCCTACTTTAGTGAAAAACTTTGTGAGGCTAGGACGAGATACTCCACATATGACAAAGAACTTTATGCCGTGGTTCAATCCCTCCGGCATTGGAGGCACTATCTCCTACCCAAAGAATTTGTGATCTTCTCGGACCATGAGGCTTTGAAATATCTCAACACTCAACAAAAGCTCAATTCCCGCCATGCCCGATGGGTAGAATACATTCAATCCTACACCTTTGTCCTCAAGTATAAGATGGGTAGTGAGAACCGCGCCGCCGATGCACTAAGTAGGCGGGTAGCCTTACTCTCCACCGTCCAAGTGGAGGTAACCGGATTTGAGAGAATCAAAGGGGAATACCCACATTGCCCCGACTTTGGGACTCACTACAACACCCTTTCCACCCAGCCACTCAAGGAGTATAAGGGGTTCATACTTCAAGATGGATATCTGTTCAAAGGGGATAGGCTTTGCATACCTAGGACTTCACTTAGGGACTTCCTAGTTTGGGAGTTACATAGTGGTGGCCTAGCTGGTCACTTTGGGGTCCACAAAACCATAGAGTTGGTTGAGAGGCAATTCCACTGGCCCAGTCTCAAGAAGGATGCGGCCCACATTGTGGGACAATGCCGCATATGTGCATCCGCCAAGCAAGTAAGACAAAACACCGGGCTTTACACACCACTACCCATACCCGACCAACCATGGGAGGATTTGAGCATGGATTTCATTCTTGGCCTACCAAAGACCTTGCGCAAACATGATTCCATCTTTGTAGTGGTTGACAGGTTCTCAAAGATGGCCCACTTTATCCCCTGCTCCAAGACCTCTGATGCCTCTAGGATCGCCCGGTTATTCTTTGATGAGGTAGTCCGACTCCATGGGTTACCTAAGACTATTGTGTCCGATAGAGATGTGAAGTTCACTAGTTATTTTTGGAAGACTCTATGGCACTTGATGGGGACCCTCCTCAAATTCTCCACTGCCTATCATCCTCAAACCGATGGCCAAACTGAGGTCGTCAACCGAAGCCTTGGGAACTTGCTCCGATGTCTTATAGGGGATCACCCTAGGAATTGGGATCTCCTCTTATCTCAAGCCGAGTTTGCCTACAATGATTCTGTCAATAGGTCCATAGGTAAGAGTCCATTTGAGGTAGTACATAGTTTTAGGCCTAGAAAGCCCTCGGATCTCATTCCCCTTCCCCCACATGCTAGAGTGTCAGTCTCAGCTGAGTCCTTTGCACAGCATATCAAAGAGTTGCATGATGACATCCGCAAGCATATAGGTAAAAGCAATGACGCTTACAAAAGATGGGCCGATGCTCACCGGCGCCACTGTGAATTCCAAGTGGGGGACCCGGTGATGGTGAGGACGGAGCGGCTCCTTCCCGGGCCTGCCTCCAAGTTGAGGGCACGAGGGTCGGGACCCTTTCGAGTTCTACGATGACTTGGCAGCAATGCTTATGAGCTTGACCTACCAGAGAGCTATGGGGTACACCCTACCTTCAACGTGGCGGACCTGGTACCCTACAAAGGCCCCGCGGTGGAACCTAGTGAGGAGCTTGAGCCTTTACCCCCCCTTATGAGAGACACCCCCGGAGGGACTCCACTTTCTAGCTTGAGGGACCTACAAGAGCAGGTAGAGGCAATACTGGATGAGCAGAGTATCATTACAAGGCACAAGGTGTATCAGCGCTATCTGGTTAGGTGGAAGAACCGTCCCCCGACCGTGGATGCATGGGTGAGTCGGGAGGATTTGATGCGTCTGGACCCCGACATGATGGAGCAGTACGACAGTCAGGCAGACCCATACTCGACAGGGTCGAGTTCTCCCCACCCCGGGGGATTTGATGAGGGCATCTCACGACACTCCCTCTAGCTTTGGTCGTCTACACACTCTTGATATGGATTGATCATGGTCTCCACTTGTTATCTTCAATTTCCCAGGTTCATTTTATGTATTTTCCTTTTATTGAGTCCTATCTTATGTATTTTCCTTTATTGAGTCATGTGGTTCTAGTCCATTTCCCTTATTTTGCTTAATTGGGCCTTATTTCCTTAGTTATGGGCCCATAGGATTGAGTCTAGGTTATGCTCGGTCTTTTGTCCTATTGTCAGGGACATTTTGATCATGTAAAGAGTGGTTGCCTATATATAGGCCCCATCTCTCCACTTGTACTCACTTTTTGGATATTGAAAAAAACCACTTCCTTTTACCTCTTAAATATCTCTCTCTTACTCTCTTTCCCTCACTCTCTCTCTCACTCTCTTTCTCTCCCAAGGGGAGTTCGCCCCCACCCTCTCTCCTCCTCCCCCCCCTCACTTACTCCAACCCCCAACCACCTCCACTACCTCACCCACCTCCATTAAGACCCTCCACTTCCCCAAGCCCCTCATTTACTCCCCTCTCTTTGTCCCAAAGCAAATCCTCCACCTCCCAACACAATCCACCACTTCCCCACACAAACCCCACCCCTCCCTAGGCCAAATTCAAATTTCAACCTTCCCCCCCCCTGCCCTTGGTCGCCCTAGACCTCTCCCCTTGGCCAAGTTTGCCCCCACCTTCCCTATCACTCACCCTCCCCTTGTGCCCACTCCCCTCCCCACCACCATCCCTAGCAGACCACCCCCATCTCCAGCCCCACTTCGCCCTCCCCAGCTCCATCTCCCTAGCCTCCACAGCCCCTCAAACACCTCTCATCTCCCTCCCATAGCCATTAGAACTACCTTACACCTCTTCCTCTCTTGACCATTCCCTTTCCCACCTCTTCTTCGTCTCCTCATTCTCACCCTGTTTCAGGAAGCAGAACTACAACAACTTGCAGAGGAGGCCACGACCATCCCTCAACGACTCAGGAGGCGAGGCCTACATTTCTGGATTCATCTGCAAGTCAGCTTTCAAGGCGAGGCGGTTTCGTTGGCATCCGAGCTTGGTGCTGTCCGCAATCACCATTCTTCTCCGACTGTGCAGAACTTCTCAGACCAGAAGCCAGAGCGGCAGAGAAGACTCTCCCACGACGAACCTTGATGGAACCAGCCTTCAGGGTCTTCTACAAAGTTCTTCCTCCCTCTATCAGTGTCCAGGAACAGATAGCGGAATCCTGTTCGGCATCCGAAAACCAGAGATACCAATTTTATACCACAACCACGCCGGTCTGCCTCCTCACAGTCTGTCCCGATCACCATCCACTTCTCTGGACATCCAGCTCAATTCCGATATCATAAGACTTCCCCGCTTGTTTTGTTGCAAAGTAGCCTCGTATACGATTCCAACGAGTCTAGCGGTGCCAGATTTGGAGCTCAGGAGCGACCGTGGCTGCTTCTGCAACCTGCTGTTTCAGACTGAGCTCGGCCAGAGACCAGAGCTGCATCCATCTTCCAGTCACCGGAGCAGTCAGCCCCCAGATCAGAACGTCAACCAAAAATTCAAGCCGCACCCCTCTCCGGTTAGCAATCTTTTGGCGCAAGTCTCATCGGATTCTGAGCTCGGTGGATTTATTGGCTGCATCAACATCGACTCCCTGTCCAGAATTACAGAAGCTAGATAGAATTGGCGAAGCTCGGAAACTCAGTTTCCTTTGCATCTCTCCCCACCCTGCTTGGCCGGCTGAAGACCCCTCCCTGCGTGGAGGTAGTTTTGAATGTATTAAGTATAACCCCCACCCCAAGATCACCCCTCCTGCGTGAGGAGTAGTGCTGTACCGTTTGCAATTTCAGGTCAAGCTACATCGCCGCGGCGATCGGGTGCATACCCTCGCCTCCCGGCGCGCCCTCGTCTCCGATCGGGATCGGTGTCTTCACACCGATCAGGTGAGCTTCTGATACTATCCTTAGTAGCCTTATTCCTGCTAGTTTAGTATTGCTTTGATTGCTCGTCAGCGGTGAGAAGAGGGCTCGAACTTGCATGCTAGTTTGTTAGTGTCCACCGCGGACCGTGAGTGAGTGCCACCAAGCCCCCGCCTTGCGGGCTAGCCGCCCACAAAGTTGGGTATCCTAGACTCATTTGGGGTCAGCCCTAGCATTGTAAGTCCATTAGAACAATTGGGTCCCGCCCCGGACCTTCATCATTATCTCCCGGACCCACCGGGTGAACGTGTGAATCGGGTGAGCAAAAATCGTCATCGTGAGAATCATTGAGCGCTTGTATGCTTGCGGGTCTAAGTCCTAGGGTCATCTCATCATATTTAGTGGTCTTTGGGCTGTGCCACATCATGAGCCCAAATCAGTAGATGAGGCATTATATGATATTTTCTGGATCTTTGCTATGTAGGAGGAATTACATGAATTCCAAAGGAATGAGGTGTGGTTTCTTGTGCCTAGACCTAAGAACCACCTGGTGATAGGAACTAAGTGGGTTTTTCGGAACAAGCTTAGTGATCAAGGGGTGGTAATTAGGAATAAAGCCCGGCTTGTAGCCCAAGGCTATAGTCAAGAATTAGGAATTGATTTTAATGAATCATTTGCACCCGTGGCTAGGCTTGAGGCCGTTAGAATATTACTAGCATTTGCATGCTCTAGGAACATAAAACTCTTTCAAATGGATGTTAAAAGTGCATTTTTGAATGGTGTAGTGAAAGAGGACGTCTATGTTGAGCAGCCACCGGGATTTTATGATGAGAAGAACCCGGACCATGTGTACAAACTTGACAAAGCTTTGTTTGGTCTGAATCAAGCCCTCTGTGCATGGTATGAAAGGTTAAGTACATTCCTTTCAGAAAATGACTTCAAAAGAGATAATATCGATCAAACCCTTTTCATTAAGAGTGATAATGAACACATGCTTATTGTTTTGGTATACATTGATGACATTATCTTTGGAGCCACTTCTGATTCATTAAATGATGATTTTTTTAAATTGATGCAGGGGGAGTTTGAAATGAGTTTGATGGGAGAGTTAACTTTCATCTTGGGTTTGCAGGTGAAGCATCAAAAGGATGGAATTTTCATAAATCACAGGAAATACACAAAGGAGATCATCAAGAAGTTCAAATTCGACAATGCGAAGCCAGACAAGACATCAATGTCAACAACGGTGAAATTGAACAAGAATGAAAAAGATGAGTCTGTCGATCAGAAACTTTTTAGAGGCATGATTGGTTCTTTGTTATATTTGACTACTAGTAGGCCGGATATAATGTTTAGTGTTTGCATGTGTGCGAGATTTCAATCCGATTCTAGAGAACCACACATGTTAGCGGTCAAAAGGATTTTCAGATATTTGCTAGGCACCACGGATCTTGGTCTATGGTTTTCTCGTAGTTGCAGTTTTGATCTAGTAGCTTATACAGATTCTGACTATGCTGGGTGTTTAGTGGATCGTAAGAGCACGAGCGGGTACTGTCAATTTCTTGGAGGTTGCATGGTCTCATGGGCCTCTAGGAAACAAAATATTGTGGCATTATCAACTGCCGAAGCCGAATACATGGCAGCAGGTAGTTGTGCAGCCCAAGTGCTTTGGATCCAACAATAATTAGTTGATTTTGACATTTCTTTAAATAATACACCCATTCTTTGTGATAACACTTCTGCGATTAATATTTCAAAAATCTTATTTTGCATTCTCGCACAAAGCACATAGAGATTCGACATCACTTTTTGCGAGATCATGTGAGTAAGGGTCATTTTGAGCTTATACATGTAAATACTGAAAACCAACTTGCAGATATTTTTACAAAACCCTTAACTCCTGAAAATTTCAAAAGAATAAGAAGAGAACTTGGAATTTGCTGTTTGAATGAGTAATTGCACATATTAGGTTTGAATAAACACTTTTGCTTATTTTTCAAATAACAGTTCAGAGTTGCATATATTCAACTTCAGGGTCAAGATTGCATATATTTCTGCATACTTATGAATAGAAATAATCTTTCATCACTTTTCATTCACATGTATATGCCTGTATATATCTGACATACTTACTTGCTTGAATGTCATGATTTTTCGGTATCTCAAATCTTGAGTTGTGGAAGGGTGGATAAGTTCCATCTGGAAACACTCTCGATGCGTGAGTTGGGTCTTTGGACATTCATCTCCGCCATGTACCGGAAATCATAATTGCATGAATTCACTTTCAAATCCTTGATTGATTGCATGTATATAATTTAAAGAAAACCATTCCTTAAAAATTTTCTAAGACCCCACCTCCTTGATAAATAATCATGCAGTGATCTTAATCTTTTGTGAACCGTGTCATATACAAAGGAGGAGGATTTATTTCTAACTGTGCATACATTTAGTGGGAGTCACAACTATGTCTTGGCAAATTCATTTTCTACAAACAAAATAATTACCCACATAGTTTGTTCAAAAATGATGCATATGATTTTGATTGATAAGGATTTCAGAAATTCTTTTTAACACTTCAAGGGAAACAAATTTCTACATGAAAATTAAGAGAATTGTGAGGAATAAGTTGGCTACCCCACAAGTTTTAATAAGTGGAATGTCAAACTGAGTAGCCGAGAATCCCCACTGAAATAAATGAGGAAACTCACGTCGAAAGTTGAAACAAAAATACCACATTGTGTGATGAATCCTAGTAGTCGGGAAACCCCATTGAGACATATGAGGTGACTCGCGCCGAACGGTGAAATCCAATAAAAGAAAAATGAACAAAAAGGAGGTTGTGTGAAGCTACCAAAAGTCGAGGATCGAGATAGAAATGTAGAAAGGAAATAACCCTCTAGTGTTTTATATAAATTTTGTTAATATTTATATACTTTTGAAGTGCATTGCTCATTTTCACATATTTTACTCTTGAGTATTATTGTGATGAATGTGTATCTTGAATTTGTTCTTATCATGGTTTATGTAGTACCTCTAGTGTATGAATGAACTACCTTTTTTGATTATGCTTCGCGGGACACAATTTGATTTTGAATCAACTGTTCACTCTTTATCCGTTCACCACATTAAGGGGGAGTTATACATATGTACATGCTTGCTTGATTTTCATACTTGCTTGCTTGATTGCTTGCATGAATAACTTCATAATTCCGATCATACATGTTCATAGTAGATTGAATAACCCCATTGTCAACTAGTTTTTGGTGATGACAAAAATGGAGAGAATAGTGTGAATAGTATGCATACATAGATTTTCATATTTTCATATATGTTCATAATGGTCAGATTTTCATACATGTTTATAGTGGCCTTAGATTTTAGTTCTCATAAATGTTCATATGCACAACTTTAGTATTGTGAATATCTTCTCCAAGTGCATTCCAAATGCATTTTCATTACCCTTTACTCAAACTATCTTGAAGCATGCACAAACACATGTTCTGGCTTGTTATCAAACTTTGGGCACACAAAGCATGTTTTGTCATCATCAAAAAGAGGGAGATTGTTGGACCCCTAGGTGTGTTTGATGATTTAGTTTTGAAGAGGGGTGATCTCGCGCTGCTCCTGAGCGGGGAGGAAGATGACCACGTACCCTTGAAGTAAGAACTGCTAGAAGGGAAATAAGTCAGAGGTGCCCAGGGATAGATCCACGGGGAAGACCCTTAGATACTTAAGTCAGCACAGGTTGTAGAGCACTGGTGCGAAGAGAAGAGTTGGGAGGAAAATCGGAGTGCGAGATCCCTCTCCACCGAAAGGTGAAGTGGTTCCTGCTCGGGGTTGCTAGCACTTGCCTTGCTTAGGCTTACCTTCTCGTAGTAGGGCATGTCCTGTTTAAATAATGGCCTATTGTGCGAATTGATCCCTATAAGCAGAGGAGTTCTAGGGGGGGTTACGTCCTTCATGTGGGCTCCTTACGGCGCGCGGACTCTTGGTTTCCCCTGTCCCATTGAGCTTTCTGCCATTAAGGGATTCGCAACGGCCGTATCAATAAGCTTCCATCAGCGAGCCCAAGCGAACGGCACTTGTTCAGGAGTGGCCTCCCGAGCGGTAAGTGCTGGCTCGGGACAAAGAATAGGGGGCTCCGGGGGAGCTTTCCCGATCGACTGATGCTTGGACTTTCCAACCCGAAGGCCGCCTAGGAAGCGCTTGTTCCGAGTGAGTTTTTGGGCTTTACAGTAAGTGGGCCTGGGGGCTGCCACTTTGAGATGTTGGGCCTCGTTCAGTCAGGGTTGGACCTCATTCGGCCTCTCCGTACGGGCGGTGTGATTTCCCCTGTCCACTTGTCCCCCTCCTACTCCTGAGCCAAGATTAGGCTCGGACGAGTAGCATTTGGGCTGGACTGTTTGTGGCACTGGTGGGGCAAAGATATCTCTCTGGTAGGGGCCACATGACGTGGTTCACCTTGAAAATACGCCTGTTATGATGAATAAGAGAAGGCCCCTAATCGGGAGATCAGACGTCGCGCCGCCTCTCGTCAGGGTTTTTAGGCATTACGCGTTTTGCATCCCTTTATCTCTGGGGTTTTACGGTTTTGCCTCTCTTTGTAGTTATATTTGAGGAGGTGGGGGGCTCCTACGGCGTGAGAGCTGTTTCAGAAGAGCGGAGAATCGTTGCGGCCACTGGAGCAAGAGGGGCTTCTAGGGGCGGTGATTCGTCAGCTCCCTTTCTCCTCCGAAGTTCTCGACCTTGGAGCTTTCCCCTTCTTCTTTTCTCTGTCTCATGGTGGACCATCATCCTGAGGCCGAGGGGCGGCAGAGAGAATGGGCTCCAAGGGTTTTCTTGACGCCGTCGGAGCCGCTCTGTAGTAAGCTGGGGGAGGCTGAGGTGAAGCAGCTGGAGAGTCGATACGGGCCACCTTGGCGGTTCCAGTTCCTGGTACCTGAGCCTCATGAGTCTAGCATGTCCACTCATTCTAGCCTCTTTTGCTCCTTTCTCCTGGCTTGGAAATGCGGCTTTCGTCTGCCCCATCATCCCTTTGTTGCCGAGTTGCTTCGGTTCTACCGGTTGGCTCCTGTCCAGCTGGTCTCCAACTCTTACACCTTCATTTTCTCTTTTATTTTCCTCTGCGGCCAGTGTGGGGTGTGTGCCTTGCTGGATCTTTTCCATTACTTCTTTGAGTTGAAGGAGCATCCTTATGCGGGGAAAGGCTTCTTCTATATTCAGGCGAAGCAAGGGAGGAGCTCCATGTCCCTCTCTAGAAAGGACTCCTCTCATAAAGGGTGGAAGACCCAATATTTCTTGGTGGGCCCATCGGCAGTTGGTGTAGTCTGGAATTTCCTGACGGCGCCCAATTTTCACCCGAACATTCCTCCGAAGCAGACCATGTTTTCTCCAGAGGTTAAGAAGAGGCTGCCATCCTGTAGCAGAATCGCCAAGAGACTGCTGATTTGGTGACTTCTTCCAACATTGAGGGCTACCTTTCTCGTGTGCTGTCGCCAACAGGTAAGAAGTTTGAGAGCTTGGTCTTCCTTCTTGCGGAGTAAGAACCTTCCTTCTCTTAGTTTGCTTTCTATGGTCCAGACACGAGGCAAGCGGTTGAGGAGGAGGCACCGTCGGCCGAATTGGAGATCATCGATTTGGACGAGGAGCCGGCTCCTGGTGATCTTCAAGCTTTAGAGGGCTCATCCCGCGCCCGGGACAAGGGCAAGCGGGTGGCCCGGGATGACGTTTTCGAGCACCGGGGGGTCAAGCGCAAGGATCCCATGGCCAAGTTGTTGCGATCTTCAATGCAGGATCAGTCTACTGAGAAGAAGTGGGCGAGGAAGGAGGAGGTCGCCCTTCCGTTCGGAGGAGACTCCCTGTCGGCTCTCCCCTCTACCGAGCAAGAGGGGGCCGATGAAGAAGGGATCACTACCGACGTTGAGGCGCCGAACGTAGCGAAGGGGCCGCCAGACGAGGGGGTCCGGTCTGAGCCGGTCAAGGCTGGAGGGTTGCAAGGGGAGGTGACTCGATCTCAGTCGATCGAAACTGGGGAGGTACGCGGTGGGGCCGCTCACGTCGAGCCAACCGGTGGGGCCCACAGCATGAGATTGCCCGAGGGAGATGCCCCGATCCCAGCAACTCCGGTGAGAGCTTCCCCTCCCTCTACCAGCACCTTCAGTGTCCGAGCTCCCCTGTACCGGGTGTGCCATTCCTTAGCTTCTCGAGACTTACGGTAAAAAGTGCGGAAGGGTCCCCCCTCTTCTCTATTTGAGCAGATTATGGAGGGAGGGCTTGTCTTGGCCCAGCTGGGGGCGGAAGCAGTGGACGCGTACGCTCGGGTGGAGTCCGAGCGGCAGACTCTCTCGTGGACCCGCTGTGGGCTTGATCGGAAGGTCGAGCGTCTGATCCTCGATCTTGGGGACCTTCATCGGGAGATGGCCCCGCTCCGAGCACTGGCGTAGTCGAGCCAAGCGGAGGCTCGATCTTTGGTGGAGCAGCTGGCCTAGGCTCGTCGCATGGTCGACCGAAAGACTGAGCTCCTAGAGTCAGAGCGCAAAAACCAGGTTGAGTGTGATGACCAATGGAGGGCCGAGCAAGGGGGGCTCAAGGATCGAGTTCTGGCGGTCGAGGATTCGTAGACCGAGGCCGAGCAAAGGCTATTCGAGGCCGAGAGAAGGTTGTCCTAGTCAGAGCAGCGGATAGCTGAGCTCGAGGGGAAGCCGGAGCTAGCTGGGAAGGAAGCGCTCGAGCAACATAGGTGCTCAGAGGCTTACTAGGGAGCTATACAACAAGCGGCCTTTCACTATTACGAGTCAGGCTACCGATGGGGACTCTGGAAGGGCTTCTCTTAAGGCTACGATCGGGCAGTCCTGGAGGCAGAGGCCTAGTCGTCAACACTCATTTTTCCAACCCGTCAGCGCTATGACTCGGATTGGGGCTCCACTGACTCTTCCTACTACACGTCGAGTGAAGAGGTGAGTTTGGTCCCGTCTGAGCGACCGCCAACTCCAGCATCCTCTGGAGGGCACACGGTCGAGACAGTTCCCACACAAGTAGGGTCAGTGTCTGGGCCGGTCGTCACTGAGAACACTGGGGGTAGATCGTCTGGTGTCGAGGAAGCCTTGTCTGTCGAGCCTGGAGATGGGCCCGAGGCCTGATGTAATAGCTCTTTTCTTTTTTATTTCTTTTTCATATGTAGTCGAGTAAGGCTTTTTTGGAAACTATAATAGCGGCAGTATTGAATGCTGAATTGATTATTTCTTACCGCTTTTGGTGTGATTTGACTACCGTATCCGCAGTCGTTTGAAGAAGGCACCGATTTTTTACAGATCTTACGCGCGTCGATCTGTCAAATAACTGACATGGCGCTGGCACCTTTCCATTTTCCCATACCGCCCTTAATGACTTGCTGCTTCGCGCGTCCTGCTGGGGGGGGGTGTCGGGAATTGAGGTAACCACCTCAGGGAAAGTCTTTTTAGCGTGTTTTGTAAAGGGGAGAGTCATTTAAGGTGATCAGCTCCCCCTTCAACCTATAAAAGATCCGAGGGGTGTCTCCTTTTCCTTTCGTCGCTTAAGGCCATCCCTGGCGGTTTTCTCCTTCTTTCCCTTCCGTGAAGCGTTGTGTTGTTAGTCTCGGTGGTGCATGGAGGGCGCTTCAGAAGATGATGATGCAGATGGCGGTAGGAGGGAAGCTCCTGTTGTTTCTCTGGAAGAGGGTTCGTCAGTCAGGGGTCACTCTGGAAGAGGGTTCATCATGCCGGAGCATGTCGCACTGATATCCTTGACCCGTCGACGCCATCCCAAGGGGAGGGGGAGCTCATTAAGCTCCCTCCTTTCTTGGCCTCCCCCTGCCTCCTCATCCGTCTCTACCTTTTTCTTTTTCTCCCTCCCCTTTCACTCTTTGGAGGGTGCCTACACTCTCTGCCTTCCAAAGAGTTGGCAGAGAGGAGGCCTCCACTTGTATTCCTTCCTCTCTTCTTCTTGTTGTTTCCCCTCTTTTCCTTTTTCCTCGAGCTTTCTCAAACCAACGAAGCCGGCGATCCCTTATCTGGGCCAGTTTCTGCACGAGGCAGAGTCAGTGGCTGGACGTGGGAGTGCCTACTGGGTCGGCCGAGCGTTCTGCTCGTGTTATAGTACCAGGGGATGTAATTTTTTGTACATGTATAATATACCGGCTACGACCTTCTTGATGTACATCAAAGTTTAATAAGAAGAGAAAAATGATGATTATTCTATTTTGCTTACATGTGTATGCTTGCCAAATGTTCAAAAGTAGAACTTGCGAAGATTTGTCGCGTTCCACGTCCGAGGGATGGGTGTTCCTTCCATGGTGGACAATCGGTATGCTCCTGTCCCAAGCTTCTCGACCACTCGATAGGGACCTTCCCTGGTAGGGGCCAGCTTCCCCGCGCCCTCTAGTGGTCGAGATGCTTCGGCCTTCCTCAGGACGAAGTCTCCTGGCTGGACGTGTCTGTCTCAGACTCTGGTGTTGTAGTATCGAGTGATGCGTCATTGGTATTTCATTGCTCGGATGCTTGCAATCTCTCGGATCTCGTCTGCCAAGTCGAGGTTCTCTCGTAATTTCTGCTCGTTTACCTCGGGCTCGAAGTGGACGACGTGGAGAGAGGGATTACCGACCTCCAATGGAATCACAACTTCCGTGCCATACACCAGCTGAAAATCTATTTCACCAGTAGCCGTTCTCAGAGTAGTTCGGTGTGACCATAGTACGCTCGGTAATTCCTCGAACCAGCTTCCCTTGGCTTTGTCGAGCCTGGTTTTGATGCCTTTTAAGATAGTCTTATTGGCATTTTCGACCAATCCGTTAGCCTGAGGGTGGGCTACCAAAGTGAAGTGGTTGCAAATGTTTAGGTCGGCACATCTGTCTCTGAAATAATGAGAATCAAACTACCGACTGTTATCGCTCACGATCACTCGGGGGACACCATAGCGATAGATGATCAACTTCCAAACAAAACTCCATACGACTAATTCGGTGATCCTGGTGGTGGCTTCGGCCTCGATCCATTTGGTGAAATAGTCTATGGCACGATGATGAACTTCTTCTGAGCTTGAGCCATAGGGAACAGCCCCAAAATGTCGATCCCCCACCGAGCGAAAGGGTATGGCTCGGCAAGGGTGATGAGCTCCGCACCGGATTGATGAATCAGGTGGTTGAAGTGCTGACATCGATCACACTTCTACACGTAGGTCGAGCAGGCACACTGGAGAGTGGGCCACCAGTAACCTTGCCGTAGCAAGATCCTAGCGAGCGATCTTCCTCCTTGGTGCACTCCACAGATGCCTTCGTGTACTTCATGAACCGCTCGGTTGGCTTCGTCGGTGCTGATGCACTTGAGGAGGGGACCAGAGAAAGATCTGTGGTACAAGGCATCGTCCAGCATGATGAAATGTCGAGCTTGGTACTTGAGCTTCCGAGCCTCCCGAGGGTCGGTGGGCTCTTGAGAATCCCAGAGCCAGGATAAGTAGGGGGTCCGCCAGTCGCTTGAGGGTGCCGGGTCAATAGTCATAAGCTTCGATTTGATGCTCGATTGCCCGAGCTCTTCGAGGAAGACGGATCGTGTACTAGCGGGGTCGGGCAAGGAGGCCAGTCGAGAGAGGGCATCCGCTCGGGAGTTTTCCTCCCAGGCTATTCTGGCTACCTCAAAGCTCTCGAAGAGTTGGGCCATCCTCTTGACCGCCTGGAGGTACTTGACCATTTGTCCTTCCCGAGCTTCGTATTCACCATTGACCTGGCTAGCGACCAATTAGGAGTCAGTGTTGATCCTGACTCGTTCGGCCACCAGTCGTCGAGCCATCATGGCTCCCGAGATAACGGCATCATACTCGGAGGCGTTGTTGGACGCCTGGAAGTTGAACTTCAGAGCATACCGTAGCTCCGCTCCTTCGGGGGATTTGAGGAGGATACCGGTGCCGCTTCCTGTTGAATTGGAGGATCCATCGACGATTAGATCCCAGGTAGGCCCGGACGCTGGTGGAAGTGCTTCTTCAATCGGGACCGTGCTTTCAGTGATGAAGTCTGCGAGAGCCTGTCCTTTAATAGCCGAGCGGGGGTGATATGAAATATCATAGGCCCCAAGCATGATGGCCCATTTGACGAGGCATCCCGGGGCTTCAGGGTGAAAGTGAATCTTCTTCAGGGTTTCGTCGGTCAATATGACGATGGAGTGCCCTTAAAAGTAGGGTCGGAGGCACTTGGCCGAGGCAACCAACGCTAGCATGAGTTTCTCGTTTGCGGAGTACCTTCTTTCGGCCTCATTAAGCACCTTGCTAGCATAGTAAACTGGTCTCTCGAGCCCTACGTCGTTCTTGACCAGTAACGAGCTTACAGTAGAAGGGGTCGCCGAGAGGTAGAGGTGTAGAGCTTCGCCTTGGACTAGTTTGGATAGCACCGGGGGTGAGGCCAAGAATTCCTTGAGTTCAGTGAACACCTTCTGGCATTCTTCATCCCAGGTGAACATAGCAGATGCCAATTTGGGTCCCCTCAATAATTTGAAGATGGGTAAGCATCGTTCGGCCGTCCGAGACAGGAAATGGTTGAGTGCAGTAATGCGCCCCGTTAGGCGTTGGACGTCCTTGATTCAGGTGGGTAGCCGCGAGTCCAGGATGGCCTGGACCTTGTCGGGGTTGGCCTCAATTCCACGCTGAGTGACCAGGAAGCCTAGGAACTTCCCGGATCTGACTCCGAAGTCGCACTTGGCAGGGTTGAGCTTCATGTTGCACTTCAGGAGGGTGTTGAAGGTCTCGACTAAGTCGGTGAGGTGGTCTTCAGCCTTTGGTGTCTTGATGAGCATATCATCAATATAGGCCTCGACATTCTGACCGAGCTGTCCTTAGAAAATGTAGTTGATGAGTCTCTGATATGTTGCTCCAGTGTTCTTTAACCCGAACGGCATCTGGGTGTAGCAGTGTACGCTGAAGTCGATGATGAAGGCGGTCTTCTTGATGTCCTCCGGGTCCATCCTGATCTGATGGTAGCCGGAGTAGGCTTCCAGGAAGCTGAGCAGCTCATTGCCAGAGGTTGAAACGACCAGTTGATCGATGCTTGACAATAGGTAGCAATCCTTCGGGGTAGCCTGGTTGAGGTCGGTGAAGTCCACGCACATCCGCCATTTCCCAGAAGCTTTTGGCACGAGGACGATGTTGGCGAGCCATGTAGGGTACAGAACCAGACGAAAGAGGCCAGTCTTCTGCCCCTTGATGACTTACTCTTTGATGACCGCTTGCTTCTCTGGGGCGTGCTTTCTCCTGCGCTATTGTACTGGCTTTGCTATCTGGTGGAGGTTGAGCTTGTGCATCACCACATCTCTCGGGAACCCGGGAAGGTGCTCATCAGACCATGCAAAGACTTGGATGTATTGCGCAAGGAAATCTTTATATTTCTCCTGTTCCTCAAGTGGTAGCTCAGCTCCAATCTTTACTCCTAGGGTTGGGTCACCGTTAAGGAAGGCCGTTAGCAACTCGTTGCCAGGCTCAGATGTTGTGGGTCCCTCTTCAGCTCCCTTTACCCCTTTATTCTTCCCTTCCGGCCTACTGGCGTTAATCGAGACTATATAGCACCGTTTAGCCAATGCCTGGTTACCTTGAACTTCCCCCACGCCATACTTGGTTGGGAACTTCATCTTTTGGTGAAAGATAGAGGGCACCACTTTCATTCGACTGAGAATGTCTCGGCCGAAGATGGCGTTGTATGCCGTCATCCCCTTGATCACGATGAAGTCGAGCATAACCGTAACGATTTTGGGCGGGGTGCCGATAGTAACCGGTAGGCTCAGTGCTCCCTCGGGATAAGTAGCATGGCCATTGAACCCACAGAGGGGGGTTCAGATCGGGCAGAGTTTAGATGGATTCTCTCCCATCTCGAGGAAACATTTATAGGATAATACATCAGAGGTACTACCATTATCGACTAAGATCATGTCCACGTTATAATGGTTTATTGTAGCCGATACAACGAGAGCGTCGTCATGCGGGGTGGTTAGCCCTTCCAGGTCCTGGTCAGAGAATACCAGGGCCTGTGGTTCGCTAGCCTGCGGGGCCGCAGGTGCCTCAGCAGAGGCTCGGCTCGCCCGCTCGGCGTGACACTTTCTTCCTCGGCTGCTATCTCTACTGATGTTGTCCCGCCCGCGATGATGTTGATGTCGACTCCGCGGGGGGCAGTATCAATCTCTTCAACGGTGCCTCGGTCTTCCTTTTGCCCGGACATGTACCGAGATAGGTGTCCCTGGCGGATGGGGCTCTCGATCTCATCTTGAAGTTGATGGCAATCGTAGGTGTGATGCCCGTGGTCGCTGTGGAATAGGCAATGCTTGCAGCGATTGTGATGCTTGGTCTTCATGGGCTCGGGTTGGTTGAGGAGACCCGAGCCTTTGATGTCTTCGTAGATTTCGTAGACGTGGGCGGTAAGTGGGGTATACCGCTCGTACTTATGGGATGACTCATTTCGATCTCCGTCATGGTTCCGCCTCTTTCCTTGTCCCGCCCCTTGATCAGACGGTCTCTTCTTGTCCCCCTCCCGACCCTAGCCTGTTGTGCCTCGGCAGGCGCTGAGGACTTCCTCGCACTCGGCGTGGCGCAGGGCCAAGGTCACTAGCTTGGCGAGGGAGGTAGGGAGATGAATAACTAGCTCCCGTTGCAGGTTCTCGTCACGGGTACCCCCGGTCAAGATGGTGATGGGAGAGGCCACATCCAGGCAGGGGATGTGCATGGCTTCCGATTTAAATCGGTTAATGTAAGCACGCAACTTCTCCCCCTGTTCCTGCTTGAGGGCCAGTAATCCCGCCACTGACCGGGGTGGACCGCTGCCGGTGAAGCATTCCTTGAATATTCACCTGAATTGCTTGAAGTTGTGGATGCTGCCGGGGGCGAGGGCTCTAAATCAAGCGTGAGCGTGGTCACGAACGCTCGGCACTTGATCACATCGGACGCCCCATGCAAGGCCATCAGGGCGTCGAAGCTGTTGTAATGGTCGGTCGGGTCTCCCTGGCCGTCGTACGACTTGAAGGTCGGAAGTGAGATTCTGGGAGATATCTCTGCCTTCAGGATGTAGTCGAAGAATGGGGATCGCTCCTCGTCCTCCACAGGAGAGGTCTTCTGCAAGGCGCGGTAAGAGCGCTCTTGCTTTGTGAAACGCCTCTCGAAGTCTCGCAGTCGGAGAGAGTTCCGGTTGTCCCTGTCCCAAGGGGCTGGGGGCGCACTTGCATGCTGCCCCGACGCTCCTCAAGGGCCTCGGCGTCTGGGAATGATCTACTTGCTCTGGTCTTCTCCCTCCTCGGGGTTGAGGAGGCTTCTTGCTCCGGGGGAGGGGCGTGCGACGGTCCTCCTCATGGGTTGCGAATGAGTCGCTGCCCCCGGAGGATGAAACGGCCTCCAGAAGTTTGCTGGGAGGCATCTCCACGTGGGGGGTGAGGCGGTCTCGCGCCCCTGAGGAGGGGCATTCTGACAGACGACGCCAGATGAAGAGGGGCGATCTCGCGCTACTCCTGAGCGGGGAGGAAGATGACCACGTACCCTTGAAGTAAGAATTACATGAAGGGAAACAAGTCAGAGGTGACCAGGGATAGATCCCCGGGGAAGACCCTCCGATGCTTAAGTCAGCACAGGTAGTGGAGCACTGGTGCGAAGAGAAGAGTTGGGAGAAAAATGGGAGCGCGAGATCCCTCTCCACCGAAAGGTGAAGTGGTTCTTGCTCAGGGTTGCTGGCTCTTGCCCTGCTTAGGCTTACCTTCTCGTAGTAGGGCATGTCCTGTTTAAATAATGGCCTGTTGTGCCAATTGATCCCTGTAAGCGGAGGAGTTCCAGGGGGGGTTACGTCCTTCATGCGGGCTCCTTACGGCGTGCGGACTCTTGGTTTCCCCTGTCCCATTGAGCTTCCTGCCATTAAGGGATTCGTAATGGTCGTATCAATAAGCTTCCATCAGCGAGTCTGAGCGAACGGCACTTGTTCAGGAGTGGCCTCCCGAGCGGTAAGTGTTGGGTTGGGATAAAGAATAGGGGGCTTCAGGGGAGCTTTCCCGATCGACTGATGCTCGAACATCCCAACCCGAAGCCCACCTAGGAAGCGCTTGTTCTGAGTTAGTTTTTGGGCATTACAGTAAGTGGGCCCGGGGGCTACTACTTTAAGGAGTTGGGCCTCATTCGGTTAGGGTTGGACCTCGTTCGGCCTCTCCGTACGGGCAGTGAGATTTCCCCTCTCCAAGTTTTAATGTTGACAAAACTTGTGTGCATGCTTGTGTGCATGTGGAATGCAAAACATCCATTGAAGCATGAATGATGATCAAGGATCTTATGCAAAATATGATAACCTTGCCTTGCAGGACTGAAATTTATGGTGAATATACTTTTGAAGTCAATGGATTGAATGAACAAGTACCTTGTCATCCACAACACCAAACAGGTTGAAAATCCCATACAATGTTCATCAAAAGGGAATGGTAAGACTTTAGATTGTAAAATCCTTCACTAGGTTTGTAAAGGTAACTAATGCTCACTCTTGTGTATTTGTGGAGAGCTATGGGTGTTTGGTGATTAGGTATAATATTTGTGATTGCAAGAGTTATTCCACACATATCCTTTATGATATTTTGAACTGCATGTTGATAAATCAGTTTTTGTATAGTTTGGTTGAAATTGGTAGTTTTGATTCTCACACCTTGCTCACATTCATGGTAATAGGTCACTCATGCTAGGTGTGTCTCATTGGTTTTCAAAGAGCATCATTGCATTTTCTTTTAGAGGTTTTAAAAGGTGAAATCAGTGCTTGGTTTGTAATGCAAACATTAGTTGAAACTTAGCATCACATTGAGCATTCATGCTAATTAAACTTTAGATTGTTTGATGCTTGGTTTGATTGGCAAATTGTTGATGAGAATTGGTTTTAAAGTGGTCAAATGTTTTTTTTTCATATTGGGGTTTAATGTATATACATAATGCATATCAACCCTTGGCATTAACCCTTTGACTCTCACAAAAATCTGGATTTCACTGAATTTCGGTCGACCGCCCATGGCCTTTAGGTCGACCGAATTTCCCAGCAACAGAAGATTCTCACCCTGAAAAAGTTAGGTCCACCGAACCTGGCAGGAGACCCATTACGTTCAGTCCAAAACCCATCTTAATGAGATCCATTTGGGGTCAAACTTGACCCTAATACCCTTAGGGCATTCATGTATATGTTAGACTCATTTTGAAGGGGTTTTAACATGGGTTAAATGGTCTTTTCATACTTTTCTCATGGGTGTATATATATCCTACGAATTTGGGAGAATCACAAGAGTTCTAATGTTCTATCTTTTCTTGTAGGAGAAGGAGAAGGGGAAAGGAGAGGAGCTGAATATTTCTGTGGATATCATCTACTTCCGAGAGGATTTCATGATCGTGATAGAAGATAAAGTGGAGCGGTTCGAAGAGAGGATCACGGTGATGTTCAAATCGTCAACATTCGACAACCCTCCAACTTGTTCTTCAACAAAGATCTCCTCCAGCCCTTCCACCTCTTGAGGATTTAGTTCTTTACCCTTTTTACATCTATTCAAGTGATTTACATTTTGTTCGAAAGCATGTATTGAACATATTTTTCATTTACAAACTCTGTGTCTGTGAGTGTATGAACCGTATGTGAACGGTTGTGATGTTTTTGTGCCACGGGTGTTGCGGTGTATTTGTGTGTGTGTCTTGATCCTTTGAGGATCGTGTAGGAGGCATTGTCTCCATGTTTCTGGAGCCGAAGCTCCGTGCGCTTCATTTGAAGCGAGTAGATCCTCACCCTGTTGTGATGTTTTGGTGAGGGGTGGACGTAGGGAGCCCGTCATGGTCCCGAACCACCTAAAAAATCTGTCTCGCATCTATGTGTTTGTGGTTTGCTTGATTATTATTATCATCTCGATCGTGTGAGAATGGAGAGGTCGAGAGAACTAGTTTGAAATTTTAATCCGTTCATATCTTGAGTTGGTAGTTAATTTTATTCCGCTGAATTAATTTTAAAACTACCATTGTGCTTGGCAAGGACATTTCAACTCCCCTTCTTGTCCATACGAGAACCTAGGGACAACATTTTTGACTCTCTTGTTTGAACCCAATTCTGAAACTGTGAAGTTCATTGGTAAAAGAGTCAATAACATCTATATGGTAGACTTAGATGATGCAGCACATACAAACTTGTGTCTCACTGTTAATAAGGATTACTTAGCTTGCCTTTGGCATCGTAGGTTAGGTCATGCTAGTTATAATATGCTGCATAAGTTGAATAAATATAGCATGGTAAGAGGTTTAATGATGTGACACCACCCTAGGGTGCAATGTGACCGACTCGAATGACTGTTCAATTGTGAGTTCAACTGACTACTCAAGTGGCACGAGGCGGAGGTCTGACTTGAAAGTCCCCTCACGCAAGAAATGTAGCGTTCCAGATTCACCTGACTAATCTTTCTGGCTATGTCTTTTGATATACCACTTGATGTGCTACGGTCCAAGGGTGCAATGGGGGGGTGACCGACTTAGCCTTGGACCTAGACATGCAAGCACATGGAAGAACAACAGACTCGATTTTGACGTAAGCGCTCACGTGGTGCACACTCTTTCCCGAAGGCAAATCCAGGATGGCCGGAGGTTCCAGGGCAGGACCTCGCTGGTCTAGGGGGTTGGCAATGACTTAGGCAGACCCCTGAAAGGGTTGGGATCTCCACGGTTCATGGGTGGCCATCACACCGTAGGGCATGGGTTATGGGGGAAAACACTCAACTCACTATCCGCGGTGGGGTTTCACAATCATGCAAGTGGGTCGGGCACTCCCTTAGCATCCGTTGGGCAGCGGCCTATGATACTAAATAAGCAAAGGAAAATGGACCAGGAGAGGTGCACCGGATCCTCACCTAATCTGATGGGCGCATCTCTTGCCCTTCACATTTTCCACAACTTCGATTGCCCACCAACATAGCTTCATTGTGTCCATCATATTTTTCTGAGTCAAGTCATGTAATTTTCATATTTTATTTGAGTCATATCATTGTAATTTTCTTTTTATTTGAGTCTAGTACCTAGGTTAATGAGTCATCTACCTAAGTTAAGTGTCATAGGGTTGATTAGATTAGTTAATGGGCCCAATTCATTGGGCTAGGCCCAAGGGCGCCCCCCCTTCCCCTTGGTTATTTGTCAATGCTCCAAAAGTCAGGGTCTTATTGTAAGTTGTGGGATCCCTATAAATAGGACCCCACTCTCTCTATTTTGAATCAATCAATGAATGAATGAATGAATATTTGAATTTTCTAGTGTCCAACTTAAATCTTCTTCTTTTGGTGAGAAGCCAATTGAGTGGGTGAGAAGCCCCAGCCCCCCCTCTCTCTCTACCTCTCTGTCTAGAAGTCATTTTCTCTCTCCTCCACATTCGCTCTCTAAAACCTGCGCCCCTTTCTCTCTCCTCCCCTCCCAACCCCCTTTCTCTCTCTTCCCCCCCTCCAATAACTGATCTCCAACTCCCCACCACCCCACCTTAACTCCACCCCAGCCCCAAGGGAGATTCCACCACTCCCCACTCCACCCTCCAACCACCAACCACCCACTCCCCTTCTCCAAGCACCCTCTCATCTCCCAAGGGAGAATTCCCACTCCCCAAGCCCCCCCTTTACCTTCCCCACACACCCCTTCCCATCCCCAAGACCAGAAATTAATCACACCCTCAAACCCATTTTCAAATACCCTTTCCCTCTCTCCTTTCCAACCAAATTCCCAGCTCCTCTCTCACCCACTGCAAACACCACCTTCCAGACCCCATTCTCTCCCTCCCACACCTTGGAACACCCCCTCCCAGACCCCCTCACAGCCAGGGTTGCCCCCGCACCTATCCACCCCACTTCCCATCCCTTCTATCCCATTCCCCCACCACCTTTCACCACCTATAATTCTCAGGTCGCATGCAGCAAAGTACCAGCACCTTGCAGAGCCGGCCCCGACTTCATCCCAGTGTCCCTGTAGGCGCAAGAGGTACCTTTGGAACCGTCTCTCCGTCCTCTTCACAACGGTGGTGGTCCCATCCCTTTCTGAGCTCATGGTCGCCCAGGGGATCCGTTCTTCTCTGACTGTGCAAGACAGATCTGATCAGCAACCTGAAGCCACATCCAGAAGTTCCCACGGTGACATCCCTCTTCTTCTTGAGGCTCCACTTGGCCGAGAGCTTCTACAACGAGTCACCTTCCATCTCCAAGAAGCGGCATCCCGTTCGGCATCCAGAGCTAAGATTTCTCAATTTTCTCCCCCAAGTGCACTGTTCTGTCCACTTTGGGACTAAACTGACACCCAAGCGCTGTTCGGACTGTCCATGTCTACTCCGACATCATCTGGTGCCCCCGTGGGTCTCCGCTCGAAGAGGACTCGACAACGAAGCCGACGACTCCCGCCATGCCTGAATCAAAGCTCTGGAGCGCCCGTAGTGATTTCATCCTCTTGCTGTCGAGGTGATGTTGCAGTCAGAACTAAAGATCTACGTCCCTGTTCGTGCCTCTGCCCCTACCAGCACCGACTTCCCAAAATTCCAAAATTATTTGGACAACGTCCTGGGTCACCTGCAAAGACTCTCCAGCTGGTCTCATCGCCAACAAAATTCGGGAGTGGCTGCAGCATCAACAACTTCAACTGTCTATCCTCAACCACAGAGAGCGGGCAGAACCGGCATCATCCAACTGTTCGACTTCAATTTCAGTTTTTCCCCTCCCCGCCTGGCCGGCTTACCGCCCCTCCCTGTGGGAGGTAGTGTTTGGGTGTAGTCATTGGCTTCCCTTCCCCAAAATCCCCCCCTTGCATGGGGCGTAGTGCATGTAATCTGAAATTTCAGGTTGAAGCTTCTCCGGCGCGACGTGCGGGTAAGCCCACGCTTCCTTGCTCGCCCTCGTCTCCGGTCGGGATCGGTGTCTTCACACCCATCAGGTGAGCCACTGAACACTTCTCTTTGCTGGATTCCCTTGCTTAATTAGTATTGCTTCTTAACTCCGTCGGACGGTGAGTGAGCGCTCGTTCCGAATTTGCTTATATTTGAGTGGCTACCGCGGGTGAGTTGTGAGAGTGACCCTTCAACTCATGCCTTCGGCGTGCTGACCACCCATGATTTTGGGCAACCCCAGGCCTTTAGGGGTACTCCATAAGCCAGCCATACCCTTGGAAACCTCCGGTCCAACCTCGGACCCTCACCCATTACCGGTCCACCTACGGACCCGAGTGTGCCAAACGCGAGTGAGTCCGCTTGTGTGACATTGCCAAGTCATTGCGTTGCTCGCAATTTAGGTCCTAGTTTATGTCACATCAATTGGTATCAGAGCAAGTCATTGACTTGTCTCTACAAGTCAAGTCCTAGGGCATGCTTGCATTGGAGTCATCATCAGTCTGACCATTGCATTTATCTCCCCCCCGATGTTCATGGCCACTTCCTACTTAAGCTACTCGCCACCCATGGACTTCATTCTAGATGATGATATTACCTTTGACGGATCACATTCTAGTGATTATGGTAGGTGGGAGGCTACCATGGACAGATATTTTGAAAAGACTTGGGTATATGGACCCGCAAGAGTCCGTAAGGCCAAGGGACGATTTCGGGGTCAAGCCAAGAGTAAGTGGGAACACATAGAGGGATTAAGAAGGGTTAGGAGGCAAGAGCACATTTCTTCATGTGATGATATTAAGGAAGAACTTAGGAAGATCTACATCCCCAAATATTCCCACCCCTCCTACTCAAACACCCCTATCCCGAGGAGCACTACCACTCCTCCATCCCCACCCGGCCAACTTGAGACCACCTTTAGGCCTCCACCCCCACCACTCCCAACAAATCCCCTCTCAACCATCACCGCTACACTCCGCCACCAAATCCTATCCCTTAGGACCCAAATAATCCAAGCATCCACCTCCCCACCTAACCCCATGAGGGTCCCCACACCCCAACCAAAACCCCCTTCCACAAACCTCAATATCCAAACCCAATTAGCCCCCACTTCCACCCCTCCACAACCGGCCGATCCTAAGGGGAAAGGACCCCTAACTGACCCGGTTTCCCCAATAAGGACCGCCACTACCCCTCCATTTTTCCCTATAAGGGACACTCCCCCCAAGACCGACCAACCCAAGCCACCCCAACCAACCCATCTCTCACTCCCTCCCCCAAAACTCCCATGTCCTAGTCCCCCACTACTTCCCCTCCCTATCCCAAACCAAGTTTCCCTTTACCTTCCACCTCGGGTGCGCCATGTACTAACCCTCATCACCATACCACCAAAAGACCCTCTCACCTCCTTAGAGGAGGAACCCATACCCGACCCCATAGTGGTGAACACTCTGGACCCTATCCCTACCACGGAGACCACCCATGACCAAGTAGAAGAAGAAACATCACATGGTGACCTTCACCTTACACCACCCTCTCTAGTTAGGGCCAAACTCATCTTAGGGGAACCCCTTATTAGTTGGCTAAAGAAGAGCCCAATAAGAGAGATCACGGCCCACGATTTCCCTCCCATAAAGGAAAACCTTCCCATAGTGCACATCTCCTCCTATCACACCATAATCCAAACATCCTACCAAGTGGAAACCTTAGAGGGCCTTCTCAAGGGCTTAGATTGGCAATTTGAGTTGACCGGCTTGTTGACCCCCATGGCCCACCAATCTAGGAGCCTTGACCTCCTACACATTTGTGTCGGGTCTATCACCTCGGTTTACACCATTGGTTGCTACACTAGCGACCTCCTTCTATTCCTCCCCACACCCGATGAGCCCGACCTTCTCCTCAATTTGGAGTTTCTTATATCGGGTAGAAAGTCAAGCCCTCCCCTCAAGGCTGACCCACCCACAAAGAAGTTCGGCCTAATTGTCTCATTAGAGGAGGATGACCTACCACCATTTGAGGATCTTGAGGACATAGGGCCCCTCCCCCTCGATAACCCTTTTTATGATCCCTTTGATCCCTTCCAATGGGGGTCAAAATACACATGGGACCCAAACACCTTATCCACCACCCACCTTTCCCTATCCCAACCCACCATGTTTGACCCAATCCACCCCATCCTAGACCCGGGTTACACCTTGGGAGCCATGACCTTGGGCCACATATCCCTAAGTAATAAGGTTGTGCCCCACCCCATGATGACCACCTTCATAGATCCATTCGATCCTTTCCAATGGGAGTTCAAAGGTTGTCCCACACCTATACACATGGAGGTCACCTTTGGAAAAAGCATGCATGTGTCTAGGCTTACCACACCACTTGGCATGAATACGATGTTGGGTCCATTCATTCATATCACCCACATGTCAAGTAGAAAGCATGAGTGGTCCAAATTTGGATGTAATGGTCCACCTTCACTCATCATGAGTTTTAAGCATGATAGGAGCATTCTTGGATGTCCGGGTCCCCCGACATTTGTCCCCCCCATGCATGACCGGATCACCTACGGATGCCCCGACCCTCCAACCTTTGTTAGAGAGTCCATGCATGATAGGGCCACATTTGGTTGCCCCGGCCCACCAAGGCTCATCAAGGTCCATATGGCATCATGGCATGATAGGTCCATCTATGGATGTCCTGGTCCACCTTTATCCACACACATTTTCACACACACACCGTCCCGTAATGCATGTCATGTGCATCCAAGCAAGCATTCAGCAACGAGTGGTGAGGTTCATAATGAGCGGGCAAAAACTCATGAGTGCCACTTTGGATTCCAAGTAGGCAACCCTAGGATGGTGGCTTTGGAATGGCCCTATCTTAGGGTCACCTCCAAATCGAGGGCACGAGGACTTGGACCTTCCATGTTCCGAGTGGCTTTGGCAACCTGGTTTACGGGTTGGATTTACCGATGGGATTTTGAGATATACCCCACTTTTCACGGGGCGGATCTAGCACCCTCTAAGGGCACCGTGGTGGATCCCAGTGAGCACCTACGGCCTACCCCATCTTTGTGAGTGACACCCTCAGAGAGCTTCCACATATCAGCTTGAGAGTCTGACGTGTGCACACGGAGGCAATACTGGGCAAGCAAGGTACTATCGCCGGCAAGAGGGTATGCCCGAGCCACCTTGAGAGGATGAAGAACAGTCCCCCAGCTAAGGACGCGAGGTTGAGTTTGGAGGTTATGGCTCGCTCGGAGCTGCATTGGAGGACCTCTTCCCCGGCAGACCCATGCTCGACAGAGTCGAGTTCTTCGCACCCCAGGGATATGATGGGGGCATCTCTCACGCTTCACATTTTCCACAGCTTCGATTGCTCGCCAACATAGCTTCATTGTGTCCATCATATTTTTCTGAGTCAAGTCATGTAATTTTCATATTTTATTTGAGTCATATCATTGTAATTTTCCTTTTATTTGAGTCTAGTACCTAGGTTAATGAGTCATCTACCTAAGTTTAGTGTCATAGGGTTGATTAGATTAGTTAATGGGCCCAATTCATTGGGCTAGGCCCAAGGGCCCCCCCTCCCCTTGGTTATTTGTCAATGCTCCAAAAGTCAGGGTCTTATTATAAGTTGTAGGATCCCTATAAATAGGATCCCACTCTCTCCATTTTGAATCAATGAATGAATGAATGAATGAATGAATATTTGAATTTTCTAGTGTCCAATTTAAATCTTCTTCTTTTGGTGAGAAACCAATTGAGTGGGTGAGAAGCCCCTATCCCCCCCTCTCTCTACCTCTCTATCTAGAAAGTCATTTTCTCTCTCCTCCACTTTCTCTCTCTAAAACTTGCGCCCCTTCTTTCTCCTCCCCTCCCAACCACCTTTCTCTCTCTTCCCCCCCTCCAATAACTCATCCCCAACTCCCAACCACCCCACCTTAACTCCACCCCAGCCCCAAGGGAGATTGCACCACTCCCCACTCCACCCTCCAACCACCAACCACCCACTCCCCTTCCCCAAGCACCCTCTCATCTCCCAAGGGAGAATTCCCACTCCCCAAGCCCCCTTTACCTTCCCCACACACCCCTTACCATCCCCAAGACCAAAAATTAATCCCACCCTTAAACCTATTTTCAAATACCCTTTCCCTCTCTCCCTTCCAACCAAATTCGCAGCTCCTCTCTCACCCACTGCAAACACCACCTTCCAGACCCCATTCTCACCCTCCCACACCTTGGAACACCCCCTCCAAGACCCCCTCACAGCCAGGGGTTGCCCCCACACCCATCCACCCCATTTCCCATCCCTTCTACCCCATTCTCCCACCACCTTTCACCACCTGTAATTCTCAAGTCGCATGTAGCAGAGTACCAGCAGATTGCAGAGCCAGTCTCGACTTCATCGCGGTGTCCCTGTAGGCGCAAGAGGTACCTTTGGAAGCGTCTCTCCGTCCTCTTCGCAATGGTGGTGGTCCCATCCCTTTCTGAGCTCGTGGTCGCCTGGGGGTGCCGTTCTTCTCTGACTGCGCAAGACAGATCTGATCAGCAACCTGAGGCCAATTCCAGAAGTTCCCACGGCCACATCCCTCATCTTCTTGAGGCGCCACTTGGCCGAGAGCTTCTACAACAAGTCACCTTCCATCTCCAAGAAGCGGCATCCCGTTCGGCATCCGGAGCTAAGATTTCTCAATTTTCTCCCCCAAGTGCGCTGTTCTATCCACTCTGGGAATGAACTGACACCCAAGCGCTATTCGGACTGTCCCTATCTACTCCGACATCATCTGGTGCCCCCGTGGGTCTCTGCTCGAAGAGGACTCAACAACGAAGCCGATGACTCCTGCCACGCCTGAATCAAAGCTCTGGAGCGCCCGTAGTGATTTCATCTTCTTGCTGTTGAGGTCCTGTTGCAGTCAGAACCAGAGATCTGCATCTCGGTTCGTGCCTCTGCCCCGACCAGCACCGACTTCCCAAAATTTCAAAAATATTTGGACGACTTCCTGGGTCACCAACGAAGACTCTCCAGCTTGTCTCATCGCCAAAAAAATTCGGGAGTGGCTGCAGTGTCAACAACTTCAACTGTCTGTCCTCAGCCACAGAGAGTGGGCAGAACCGACATCATCCAACCGTTCGAGTTCAATTTCAGTTTTTCCCCTCCCCGCCTGGCCGGCTTACCGGCCCTCCCTGTGGGAGGTAGTGTTTGGGTGTATTCATTGGCTTCCCTTCCCCAAGATCCCTCCCTTGCATGGGGTGTAGTGCATGTAATCTGAAATTTCAGGTTGAAGCTTCTCCGGCGCGGCGTGCGGGTAAGCCCACGCTTCCTCACTCACCCTCGTCTCCGGTCGGGATCGATATCTTCACACCTATCAGGTGAGCGACTGAACACTTCACTTTGCTGGATTCCCTTGCTTAATTAGTATTGCTTCTTAACTCCGTCGGACGGTGACTGAGCGCCCGTTCCGAATTTGCTTATATTTGAGTGGCTTCCGCGGGTGAGTTATGAGAGTGACCCTTCAACCCATACCTTCGGCGTGCTGACCGCCCGTGAATTTGGGCAACCCCTGGCCCTTAGGGGTCCTCCCCAAGCCAGCCATACCCTTGGAAACCTCCGGTCCAACCTCGGACCCTCACCCCATTACCGGTCCACCTACGGACCCGAGTGTGCCAAACGCGAGTGAGTCCGCTTGTGTGACATTGCCAAGTCATTGCGTTGCTTGCAATTTAGGTCCTAGTTTGTGTCACATCAATTGGTATGAGAGCAAGTCATTGACTTTTCTCTACAAGTCAAGTCCTAGGGCACGCTTGCATTGGAGTCATCATCAGTCCGACCATTGCATTTATCCCCCCCCGATCTTCATGGCCACTTCCTACTTAACCTACTCGCCACCCATGGACTTCATTATAGATGATGATATTACCTTTGACGGATCACATTCTATTGATTATGATAGGTGGGAGGCTACCATGGAAAGATATTTTGAAAAGACTTGGGTATATGGACCCGCAAGAGTCCGCAAGACCAAGGGACGATTTCGGGGTCAAGCCAAGAGTAAGTGGGAACACATAGAGGGATTAAGAAGGGTTAGGAGGCAAGAGCCCATTTCTTCATGGGATGATATGAAGGAAGAACTTAGGAAGATCTACATCCCCAAATATTCCCACCCCTCCTACTCAAACACCCCTAGCCCGAGGAGCACTACCACTCCTTCATCCCCACCCGGCCAACTTGAGACCACCTTTAGGCCTCCAACACCACCACTCCCAACAAATCCCCTCTCAACCATCACCGCTACACTCCGCCACCAAATCCTATCCCTTAGGACCCAAATAATCCAAGCATCCACCTCCCCACCTAACCCCATGAGGGTCCCCACACCCCAACCAAAACCCCCTTCCACAAACCTCACTATCCAAACCCAATTAGCCCCCACTTCCACCCCTCCACAACCGGACGATCCAAAGGGGAAGAGACCCCTAACTGACCCGGTTTCCCCAATAAGGACCACCACTACCCCTCCATTTTTCCTTATAAGGGACAATCCCCCCAAGACCGACCAACCCAAGCCACCCCAACCAACCCATCTCTCACTCCCTCCCCCAAAACTCCCATGTCCTAGTCCCCCACTACTTCCCCTCCCTATCTCAAACGAAGTTTCCCTTTACCTTCCACCCCGGGTGCACCATGCACTAACCCTCATCACCATACCACCAAAAGACCCTCTCACCTCCTTAGAGGAGGAACCCATACCCGACCCCATAGTGGTGAACACTCCGGACCCTATCCCTACCACGGAGACCACCCTTGACCAAGTAGAAGAAGAAACATCACATGGTGACCTTCACCTTACACCACCCTCTCTAGTTAGGGCCAAACTCATCTTAGGGGAACCCCTTATTAGTTGGCTACAGAAGAGCCCAATAAGAGAGATCACGGCCCAGGATTTCCCTCCCATAAAGGAAAACTTTCCCATAGTGCACATCTCCTCCTATCACACCATAATCCAAACATCCTACCAAGTGGAAATCTTAGAGGACCTTCTCAAGGGCTTAGCTTGGCAATTTGAGTTGACCGGCTTGTTGACCCCCATGGCCCACCAATCTAGGAGCCTTGACCTCCTACACCTTTGTGTCAGGTCTATCACCTCGGTTTGCACCATTAGTTGCTACACTTGTGACCTCCTTCATTTCCTCCCCACACCCGATGAGCCCGACCTTCTCCTCAATTTGGAGCTTCTTATATCGGGTGGAAAGTCAAGCCCTCCCCTCATGGCTGACCCACCCACAAAGAACTTCGGCCCAATTGTCTCATTAGAGGAGGATGACCCACCACCATTTGAGGATCTTGAGGACATAGGGCCCCTCCCCCTCGATAACATGTTTTATGATCCCTTTGATCCCTTCTAATGGGGGTCAAAGAACCCATGGGACCCAACCACCTTATCCACCACCCACCTTTCCCTATCCCAACCCACCATGTTTGACCAAATCCACCCCATCCTAGACCCAGGTTACACCTTGGGAGCCAAGACCTTGGGCCACATATCCCGAGGTAATAAGGTTGTGCCCCACCCCATGATGACCACCTTCTTAGACCCATTCGATCCTTTCCAATGGGAGTTCAAAGGTTTTCCCACACCTATACACATGGAGGTCACCTTTGGGAAAAGCATGCACGTGTCTAGGCTTACCACACCACTTGGTATGAACACTATGTTGGGTCCATTCATTCATATCACCCACATGTCAAGTAGAAAGCATGAGTGGTCCAAATTCGGATGTAATGGTCCACCTTCACTCATCATGAGTCTTAAGCATGATAGGAGCATTCTTGGATGTCCGGGTCCCCCGGTATTTGTCACCCCCATGCATGACCGGATCACCTACGGATGCCCCGGCCCTCCAACCTTTGTTAGAGAGTCCATGCATGATAGGGCCACATTTGGTTACCCCGGCCCACCAAGGCTCATCAAGGTCCATATGGCATCATGGCATGATAGGTCCATCTATGGATGTCCTGGTCCACCTTTATCCACACACATTTTCACACACCCACCGCCCCGTAATGCATGTCTTGTGCATCCAAGCAAGCATTCAGCAACGAGCTGTGAGGTTCATAATGAGCGGGCAAAAACTCACGAGTGCCACTTTGGATTCCAAGTAGGCAACCCTACGATGGTGGCTTTGGAATGGCTCTATCTTAGGGTCACCTCCAAATTGAGGGCACGAGGACTTGGACCTTCCATGATCCGAGTGGCTTTGGCAACCTGGCTTACGGGTTGGATTTACCGATGGGATTTTGAGATATACCCCACTTTTCACGTGGCGGATCTAGCACCCTCTAAGGGCACCGCGGTGGATCCCAGTGAGCACCTGCAACCTACCCCATCTTTGTGAGTGACACCCTCGGAGAGCTTCCACATATCATCTTGAGAGTTCGACGTGTGTACACGGAGGCAATACTGGGCAAGCAAGGTACTATCGCCGGCAAGAGGGTGTGCCCGAGCCACCTTGAGAGGATGAAGAGCAGTCCCCCAGCTAAGGACGCGAGGTTGAGTTTGAAGGTTATGGCTCGCCCGGAGCTGCATTGGAGGACCTCTTCCTCGGCAGACCCATGCTCGACGGAGTCGAGTTCTTCACACCTCGAGGGTATGATGGGGGCATCTCTCGCCCTTCACATTTTCCACAGCTTCGATTGCTCGCCAACGTAGCTTCATTATGTCCATCATATTTTTCTGAGTCAAGTCATGTAATTTTCATATTTTTTTTGAGTCATATCATTGTAATTTTCCTTTTATTTGAGTCTAGTACCTAGGTTAATGAGTCATCTACCTAAGTTTAGTGTCATAGGGTTGATTAGATTAGTTAATGGGCCCAATTCATTGGGCTAGGCCCAAGGGCGCCCCCCCTTCCCCTTGGTTATTTGTCAATGCTCCAAAAGTCAGGGTCTTATTGTAAGTTGTGGGATCCCTATAAATAGGACCCCACTCTCTCCATTTTGAATCAATGAATGAATGAATGAATGAATGAATATTTGAATTTTCTAGTGTCCAATTTAAATCTTCTTATTTTGGTGAGAAACCAATTGAGTGGGTGAGAAGCCCCTATCCCCCCCTCTCTCTACCTCTCTATCTAGAAAGTCATTTTCTCTCTCCTCCACTTTCTCTCTCTAAAACTTGCGCCCTTTTCTCTCTCCTCCCCTCCCAACCACCTTTCTCTCTCTTCCCCCCCTCCAATAACTCATCCTCAACTCCCCACCACCCCACCTTAACTCCACCCCAGCCCCAAGGGAGATTCCACCACTCCACCCTCCAACCACCAACCACCCACTCCCCTTCCCCAAGCACCCTCTCATCTCCCAAGGGAGAATTCCCACTCCCCAAGCCCCCCCTTTACCTTCCCCACACACCCCTTCCCATCCCCAAGACCAGAAATTAATCCCACCCTTAAACCCATTTTCAAATACCCTTTCCCTCTCTCCCTTCCAACCAAATTCGCAGCTCCTCTCTCACCCACTGCAAACACCACCTTCCAGACCCCATTCTCCCCCTCCCGGACCCCCTCACAGCCAGGGGTTGCCCCCACACCAATCCACCCCATTTCCCATCCCTTCTACCCCATTCCCCCACCACCTTTCACCACCTGTAATTCCCAGGTCGCATGCAAAGTACCAGCAGCTTGCAGAGCCGGCCTCGACTTCATCGCAGTGTCCCTGTAGGCACAAGAGGTACCTTTGGAAGCATCTCTCCGCCCTCTTCCCAACGGTGGTGGTCCCATCCCTTTTTGAGCTCGTGGTCGCCCGGGGGAGCCATTCTTCTCTGACTGCGCAAGATAGAACCGATCAGCAACCTAAGGCCACTTCCAGAAGTTCCCACGGCCACATCCCTCTTCTTCTTGAGGCGCAACTTGGCTGAGAGCTTCTACAACGAGTCGCCTTCCATCTCCAAGAAGCGGCATCCCGTTCGGCATCCGGAGCTAAGATTTCTCAATTTTCTCCCCCAAGTGCGCTGTTCTGTCCACTCTGGGATTGAACTGACACCCAAGCGCTGTTCGGACTGTCCCTATCTACTCCGACATCATCTGGTGCCCCCATGGGTCTCCCCTCTAAGAGGACTCGACAACGAAGCCGACGACTCCCGCCACGCCTGAATCAAAGCTCTAGAGCGCCCGTAGTGATTTCATCTTCTTGCTGTTGAGGTCCTATTGCAGTCAGAACCAGAGATCTGCGTCCCTGTTCGTGCCTCTGCCCCGACCAGCACCGACTTTCCCAAATTCCAAAAATATTTCGACGACTTCCTGGGTCACCTACGAAGACTCTCCAGCTGGTGTCATTGCCAAAAAAAATCAGGAGTGGCTGCAGCGTCAACAACTTCAACTGTCTATCCTCAGCCACAGACAGCGGCTAGAACCGGCATCATCCAACTGTTCGACTTCAATTTCAGTTTTTCCCCTCCCCGCCGGGCGGGCTTACCGCCCCTCCCTGTGGGAGTAGTGTTTGGGTGTAGTCATTGGCTTCCCTTCCCCAAGATCCCCCCCCCCCTTGCATGGGGCGTAGTGCATGTAATCTGAAATTTCAGGTTGAAGCTTCTCCGGCGCGGCGTGCAGGTAAGCCCACGCTTCCTCGCTCGCCCTCGTCTCCGGTCGGGATTGGTGTCTTCACACCGATCAGGTGAGCCACTGAACACTTCTCTTTGCTGGATTCCCTTGCTTAATTAGTATTGCTTCTTAACTCCGTCGGACGGTGAGTGAGCGCTCGTTCCGAATTTGCTTATATTTGAGTGGCTACCGCGGGTGAGTTGTGAGAGTGACCCTTCAACCCATGCCTTCGGTGTGCTGACCGCCCGTGAATTTGGGCAACCCCTGGCCCTTAGGGGTCCTCCCCAAGCCAGCCATACCCTTGGAAACCTCCGGTCTAACCTCGGACCCTCACCCCATTACCGGTCCACCTACGGACCCGAGTGTGCCAAACGCGAGTGAGTCCGCTTATGTGACATTGCCAAGTCGTTGCATTGCTTGTAATTTAGGTCCTAGTTTGTGTCACATCATAATCGGTTTGAAGAAATCGATTCCGCTCAGATATGTGGGCGAGCGGGGTAGCGAGGGATCGCAACCCGCACGCTACATCTATGCCACATGACCTGTGATAAGATTAACACAACAACTACTCCTCACATAGGAGGGTTGATCTAGGGGTGCGGGAATTGTATTACAACCAAAAGATACCTCCTCGAAGGGAGGGGCTGTCAGCCGGCCAGGCAGGGGTCAGGAACGGAGGTGGTCCGAAGCTGACCGATCTCACATGGTGCAAGCTGGCCTGCTGTCCTTGCTGACTGCCACCATCGACTTGTCGGGGACAGAATTCCTTTCTGGAACATCCAATGGGGACGGGGCCGGTGCCGCTGGGAAGAGGATGCCTTGATGTGACGCAGGAAGTAGAATCATCATGAACAGAGCTCGGATGCGTCAGGACCGCCGACTTCCGTAGAACTACCCTGTGGACAATCTCTGTAGGACAGAGGGCTGCTGGATGAGGTCATACTCCCAGCTGGTGTGTCGGATCGAGGCGGGACCACCTCTAATTGAAAGGGGTCCCACTCTAGTGCTTCTATACCAAAAATATCTGACAGACTTGTCTGAACCACTTGGTGATAGCTTCGGAGGCCGACTGGGTCGAACTGGCTGCTGAGACTGAAATCTTGACTCGACTTCCCAGGGGTGTAGCTGCCAGGCCCGAGGTCGGATCGAGGCGGGGCTGGAGTCGTCGTTAAAAGGGGCATCCCGAGAAGATTCCAGCATAGGAATGGCCATGATCTGAAGTGGGAGGTGCCGGTGCTGACTATTCTTGTGAGGTCGCGCAATCGAGGACGTCAATCGGATAAGGTGACCTTGCTGGTAGCGTAACTCCTGGCTGGGATATCAGAATGGGGCGAGACCAGGCTTGTTTGAAAGAGGACTGACCTATACTGAGCCACCCCAAAGGGCGGAGGTAGAAGATGAACGCAGTGGTCGTGGCACTCCCTGTGGGAGGCAATTAGATCTGGGCGCTGGAGATTCAGACTGCAGGACAGGCTCTGCTTGTTATTGTTGGTACTCTCGAACGGGGGATCCAAACGGGGTGGGACCAATTTTGATTGAAAACTGGGCGAGCCTAGAGGATCATCTCCAAAGGGCTTGTTCAGAAACTGCATGAGGTGGCCGGGGGTGGTTCTGGAAGCCAAACAGGTCGCTGGCCGGGGCTATCTTGCGCAGTCGGATGAGAAGGGTTGTCACGAACAGACTCGATGTTGAAGCGGGGCAGGGCCACCTCGCCTGTGACGCTCCTTGGACGAGCTTTCCAGCAATATATGGCTTTCCACAAGGAAACCATAGGGTTGTCCAGTGGCCGCGCTGCAATTAGGCACCAGATCTGTTGCCTGTGAACTGGGAACCGCAGGTTGAAGATGATAGGTGTAGTGGTGGGGATGGGCGACCAAATGGCAGGGGGGATGGGGGCTAGAGCTTGTGGGATGTTGCTGGGGAAGTCTAGGGGTGATGGAGGTGGCTGGAAGGTGAAGGGGGGGTAGAGCTAGGGCTTTGGGATGAAGGGAAGGCAGGCTGGTGGTGTTGGGTGCGGCCTGGCCCAAGGTGGAGTGGAGGGGAATGGGGTGGTCGACCAAAGTGGGAGGGGGACTGGAGAAGAGGGTGGGTGCGCTCCCTACCTTGGGGAGTGGAGGAGTCTCCTTGATGGGGGGCCTAGGGAGTGCCAAGTGTTGCCTTGGGAGGTGGAGGGTTACTTGAGAGAGTGAAGAGGCACTTGGGGAAAGTCAATGGGTGTAATGGGGAGTGAATGGGTGTCTTGGGGAAGGGAGTTCCACCTAGGGGTTGGAGGGGATTTTAACGGGAGGTATGGGGACGGGTGGAGCTTTGAATGTGGGGTAAGTGAAGACTTAGAGAAGGATTTCAAAATTGGGGAGGGGGGAGGAGAGAGAGGGTGGGTCGACTCCTAGAGAGAGACAGAGAGAGATTAGTGGGGAAAATAACAAGAGGGGAATTTTCTTTTTTCTGAATTCATAAAAGGGTGTACATAATGGAAGGGTTGGGTACTTTATATAGGCATCCAACTATTACATGACCAAAATAGCCTTGACAACTTAACAAAAGACTGACATTATCCTAGACGATAGATATGGGCCTATACTAAGATACTAAGCCCAATTAAGCATAAATAAGGGAAATTAGACTCTAACACACATGACTCAACAAAGAAAACTACATAAGCATGACTTAAACATAAAGATAACATGAAGCAGTCATTGCCGAGTGTTCTCAAGGGGGTGCAAGCGACCCTAACCACAAGGAGTGGTATGAGATGCCCCCATCAAATCCCCCCGGGTGAGAGGAACTCGACCTCATCGAGTATAGATCCATCTGACTATGGTAACCCTCTAAAAGGTCCTGATCTAGGTGCTATAGATCCTCCCGGATCAGCCATGTGTCCTCGGTCGGAGGATGATTCTTCCACCTCACTAGGTAGCGCTGATGCACCCTGTTCCTGGTAATGGTGCTCTGCTTATCGAGTATCATCTCCACCGGCTCACGTCGGTCTCTTAGGCTGTGAGGTGGATGCTCTCTGGGGGTGTCTCTTGCAAAGGTGCTATAGGCTCAAGACTGTCACTAGGGTTCACTGCGGGGCCCTTATAGGGTGCCAGATCTGCCACATTGATGGTGGGATGAACCCCATATCCCTCTAGTAGGTCTAGCTCATAAGCATTGTTGCCACACCGCCTCAAAATTTGTAAAGGTCCTGAACGCTGTGCCCTCAACTTGGAGGTAGCCCCACGGAGGAGTCGCTCCATTCCTACCATCACGTAATCACCTATTTGGAATTCTAAGTGGCTCCTGTGAGCGTCAGCCTGTCTTTTGTAAGCCTCGTTGCTCTTTCCTATGTGCTTGCGAATATCATCATTCAACTCTTTGATATGCTATGCGAAAGTCTTGGTAGAGATAGACACTGATGTGACACGACCCCTTAGACCAAGATTCGCAAGCAACCGAACCGAACGGCGGACTCACACAAGCGGGTTCACCCGCGTCGCGCACACCCGGGTCCGTAAGGCGGACCGACGATGGGGATGAGGGTCCGAGGTGGGACCTTGCTGCTCCAAAGGTATGGCTAGCTAAGAGAGGACCCCAATGGGCAAGGATTTCCACTTTCGTGGACGTTCGGCACGCCGAGGGCGTGGGATGTAGAGGCTCTCTCACAACTCGCTCTGCGGTGGCACTCAATTAGATGGCAATTTGAGATCAGGCACTCGCCTCACCGCCGACGAGCAACTAGAAACGATACTAAGACAAGCAATAGTAAAACCAACAAAGGAAGTGACCCGAAGCTCACCTGATCGGTGTGAAGTCACCGATCCCGGCCGGAGATGAGGGCGAGCGGGGAAGCGTGGGCTACCCGCACGCCGCGCCGATGACGCTTCGGCCGATAACCTGCTAGTACAATCACTACGACCTCGCAGAGGGGGTGGACTAGGGGTAGGGATAATCCAATTACAATCAAAACTACCTCCATGCAGGGAGGCGTTGTCAGCCGGCCAGGCGGGATAGGGAGGAAAGCTAAGGAAGAAGCCGATTGGTCCCTTCGCCGGTTCTGCCCGCTTCTGTGACTGCCTGATAGGTACTCGCTGTTGATGCCGCCATGGACTCTCCCGGACTTGGAAGTTGCTGAAACTAGCGCCAAAACTTCACTGATTGGCCCGGAATGACTCCTGAATTTTGGCAGAATTTCGCGGTGAAGCCGCTGGCCGGGGCGGGTGCTTGAAATGTACTGCTCTGTTCTGGCTCGGACTGGTTCTAGAGTACTGTAGCAGGAAGATGAACTCGCCACGAACACTCCCGGGATCCGAATGATGCGGGACCAGCACGGACGTAAGAGTGGCCAAGTCTTCTTCGATCAACAACCAAGAAGTGCCCCGGGGGAGGTCGGAGTCGCGAGAAAGAGCCCAAAGAGTGGGGGGGTGTCGGGGCTGGCTCTGACTGGACTGACTTGCGCACCCGAGAGAGAATAATTGGAACAGAGGGTTCCGAACTCCAAACGAGGCGCCGTTTGCTGTGCTGGACAGGGGACTGGTAGAAGCTTGTCCCGGTCAAACGGCACACTGAGGGGAGCAAGGATGTGGGCGCAGGTGCATCTACACTGAGGCTCTATTCTCTGCTCGGATGCCAGCTGCGCAGTTTGACGAGAATGAACCTCCCGAACGGCTCCAAACTCGGATTGAGGCGGGATCCCCTCGCCTGCAAAGCTGAGTGGAAGGGCTTTCCAAAAATATATGATACGCCTCCAGAAGATGCGCGGTGAAGACGTGGCTGCCTCTGCAACTCGACCCTTGATTGCTGCCTGCGAACTGAAATGAACCGGGTGGTGATAAGTGATGGGAAATGGGGTAGATGGGATGGGAGATGGGGTGGATGGGTGTGGGGCGACCCCAGGCTGTGTGGGGGTCTGGTAGAGGGTGATCCAAGGTGTGGGAGGGGCAGAATGAGGGCTGGAAGATGGTCTAGCAGGTGGAGGAAGGGGGAGCTACGAATTTGGGTTGGGAAGGAGAGAGGGAAAGGGAGATCTCTCCCAAGGTTGGAATGTGACTTAATGGGGGTTGTTAATGGGGGTTTTGGGGATGGGAAGGGTTGTGTTGGGAGATGGAAAGGTGTGTTGGGAAAGGGAAGGGGTGGCTTGGGAAAATGAATGGTTGCTTGGGGAAGAGGAAGGGTTGCTTGTGAGAATGGTGAGGTGCCTAGGAGAAGGGGATTCCACCTTGGGGTTGGAGAGGAATTGAATGAGTGTATGGGGAAGAGGGAGGGGTCTTAATGAGAGGTGATTGGGGAGGAGAGAGAGAGAATTTCAAAATTGGGGGTGGGGAGGAGAGAGAATGGGGTTCGCCCCCTTTGGAGAGAGAGAGAGAGAGGGAGAAAGAGAGGGGGAGGGAGCTTCTCACACCAAGGAAGAAAATTCTCTGGGAATTCAAATTTTTCTTTCAATAATTCATTAGTTCCAAATGGTGGGAGTGGGGTCCTATTTATAGGATTCCCACAATTTAACATAAGCCTCTGACTTTTGGACTACTAACAAGAAACCAAGGGGGTGGAGCGCCATTGGGCCGAGCCCATTTAATTGGGCCCAATAACCAAACTAGGCAACCTATTGACACTTGACTTAGGTAAATAACTCTTATACCTAGGTACTGGAGTCAAATAAAAGGAAAATTACATGATAAGAAAATGAGAATTACATCATATGACTCGAAATAAAGTGGCGAACAAGATGAAGCATAGCTACCGAGCATTGGGATCCTTGAACAAATGAGATTGCCGGTGATGTCCCCATCATACCCCCAGGGTGCGGAGAACTCGACTCCGTCGAGTATGGGTCCACCGGGGAAGTGGTCCTCTAAAGTAGCTCGGGGTTAACCTCAACCTCCAAACTCAACCCTGCGTCCGCAACCAGGGGACGGTCCTTCATCCTCTCACGGTGGCTTGGGCACACCCTCTTGTTGGCGACGGTACCCTGCTTGCCTAGTATTGCCTCCGTGTGCACACGTCGGACTCTCAGGCTGATATGTGGAGGCTCTCCGACGGTATCACTCACAAAGGTGGGGGTAGGCTCAAGGTGCTCACTAGGTTCCACCGAGGTGCCCATATAGGGTGCCAGATCCGCCGCGCCGAAAGTTGGGTGTATCCCAAAACCCATTAGCAAGTCCAACCCCTAAGCCGGGTTGCCAAAGTCACTCGGAACTTGGCAAGGTCCAAGTCCTCGTGCCCTCAAGTTGGAGGTGACTCTAGGGTAGGGCCACTCCAATGCCACCATTGATAGGTTGTCTACTTGGAATTCCAAGTGGCGCTTGCTAACCTTTTCTAGCTCTTTGTGATCCTCACTGCTCATTGCGATTTGCTTGCGTGTATGCTCATGCCATGCATTATGATGCAGTGAGTGGTTGTGAAAGTGGGTAGTGTGCAGAGGTGGACCGGGGCAACCATAAATTGACCTATCATGCTTTGATGCCATGTGGACCTTGATGAACTTAGGTGGACCGGGGCAGCCACAAGTGGCCCTATCATGCATGGACTTCATAACAATGGTTGGAGGGTCGGGGCATCCGTAGGGGAATCTATTGCACATGGGTATAGGAAATGCCAGGGGTCCCGGACATCCGTGAATGTTCGTAACATGCCTAAGACCAATGATGAATGTGGGAGGACCTTTGGACCAATCATGCATCCGACTTGACATGTGGGTGTCATGTATGAAAGGACCCGACTTTCTATTCATGCCAAGTGGTGTGATGTGCCAAGACATAGGAATTCCTTTCCCATAGGTGACTTCCTTGTGTGGGGCGGTGGGGTGGCCTTCGAGCTTCCACTCAAAAGGGTAGTAGGGGTCAAAGAAGGTATGTGTCATGGAGTGGGGCACTTCATTGTTTCCTTGGTGTATTTCACCCATGGTCATGGTACCCTTGGTGTGGGCTGGGTCTTGAGAGAGGTGGGCTTGGTCCAACATGGTTGGTTGGGGTAGGAAAAGGTTGGTGGTGAGTAAGGTGGGTGGGTATAGGAAGGGATCGAAGGGGTCATAGTAAGGGTCACCTAGGGAGAGGAACTCTAGGTCCTCATGGTCCTCACAATATGGTGGTGGATCCTCCTCCTCTAGTAAAATGATTGGGCCAAAGTTTTTGGTGGGATGGTCGGTCATGAATAGAGGGCTTGATGTTCTACTCGAGATAAGTAACTCTAGTTTGTGGATAGCATCGGACTCATCGGGTGTAGGGAGGAATAGAAGAAGGTCGCTAGTGTAGCAACCCACAATGTAAATCGAGGAGATGGACCCGACACATAGGTGTAGGAGGTCAAGGCTCCTAGGTCGGTCGGCCACTGTGGTCAACATGCCAGTTTACTCCATTTGCCAAGCTAGACCCTTAAGAAGATCCCCTAATGTCTCCACTTGGTAAGATGATTGGATTGTGGTGTGATAGGAGAGGGGCACTATAGGGAGGTGTTGCTCCATGGGTAGGAGGTTTGAGTGCAAGCTATGGAGGCCGGGGTTCACCTTGAGCCAATTGAGTATGGGCCCATCTATGGTTATGGTGCCATGAGTGAAGGCAAGTGGCTTTTGATGGTCTGAGCTATGGGAAGGGGAGATTTGAGGTTCTTCCTCACCATTGGTGTATACTTGGGTTTCCTCGAGGGTGGGAAGGGACTCTGGATTAGCATTTGTTCTTGTGTGGATGGGTGTGGTCTCCTTTTCCAAGGGAATGGGAAGGTCTTTTGGGGGTGGGGTGATGATAGCCGGTGTGGGGTGCACCCGGGGTGGTGAACAAGGATGGGACTCCGGCGGATGGGAGAGTACAAGGTTGTTCAATTTAAAGGCTCCCGGAAGGTGTGGCAGATGCACTAGGCAAGTCGACGTGTCAGGTCGATGTCGACATTCCTTTCATCTAACCATCTCCTACCTAGGATTATGCAAGGGCCCGCCAAAGTACCAATTTGACACCAAGCTCCATCAAAGTATGTGGTCTTCCCGAACCATTTATGGAATTCAACGAAGACTTGGTCTCCGTTGTGCACAATTTGTCCGGTCCTAGAAAGAGAGGCAACGATATCGGGGGATACCCAATTATCAGACTCCAAGTCAATAAAATCAATTTCTGTAGGCTCTCCATTGGGTAGGTATGCAAGGGATATGATTGGGAGAGGGATCATTTGGTCCATAGACTCATTAACAGTGGGTGGTGGATAATGCATGGGACGGTCTGTCGGGGACTCTAATGCAAGCGTGCCCATGGACTAGACTCGTAGAGACAAGTCTAAAACTTGCTCTGATACCAAATTGATGTGACACGACCCCTCAGACCTAGATTCACAAGCAACCAAACCGAACGGTGGACTCACACAAGCGGGTTCACCCGCGTCGCGCACACCCGGGTCCGTAAGGCGGACCGGCGATGGGGATGAGGGTCCGAGGTGGGACCTTGCTGCTCCAAAGGTATGGCTAGCTAAGAGAGGACCCCATTGGGCCAAGATTGCCAATTTCGTGGATGGTCGGCACGCCAAGGGCGTGGGATGTAGAGGCTCTCTCACAACTCGCTCCGCGGTGGCACTCAATTAGATGGCAATTTGAGATCGGGCACTCGCCTCACCGCCGACGGGCAACTAGAAACGATACTAAGACAAGCAATAGTAAAACCAACATAGGAAGTGACCCAAAGCTCACCTGATCGGTGTGAAGACACCGATCCCGGCCAGAGACGAGGGCGAGTGGGGAAGCGTGGGCTACCCGCACGCCGCGCCGATGACGCTTCGGCTGATAACCTGCTAGTACAATCACTACGCCCTCGCAGAGGGGGTGGACTATGGGTAGGGATAATCCAATTACAATCAAAACTACCTCCACGCAGGGAGGGGAGGTCAGCCGGCCAGGCGGGATAGGGAGGAAAGCTAAGGAAGAAGCCGATTGGTCCCTTCGCCGGTTCTGCCCGCTTCTGTGACTGCCTGATAGGTACTAGCTGTTGACGTCGCCACGGACTCTCCCGGGCTTGGAAGTTGCTGAAACTAGCGCCAAAACATCACTGATTGGCCCGGGATGACTCCCAAATTTTGGCAGAATTTTGCGGTGAAGCCGCTGACTGGGGCGGGTGCTCGAAAAGTACTGCTCTGTTCTGGCTCGGACTGGTTCTAGAGTACTGCAGCAGGAAGATGAACTTGCCACGAACACTCCCGAGATCTGAATGATGCAGGATTAGCACGGACGTAAGCGTGGCCAAGTCTTCTTCAATCCGCAACCAAGAAGGGCCCCGGGGGAGGTCGGAGTCGCGAGAAAGAGCCCAAAGAGTGGGGGGGTGTCGGGGCTGGCTCTGACTGGACTGACCTGCGCACCCGAGGGAGAATAATTGGAACAGAGGGTTTCGAACTCCAAACGAGGCGCCGTTTGCTGTGCTGGACAGGGGACTGGTAGAAGCTTGTCCCGGTCAAACTGCACACTGAGGGGAGCAAGGATGTGGGCGCAGGAGCATCTGCACTGAGGCACTGGTCTCTGCTCGGATGCAGCTGCGCGGTCGGACGAGAATGAACCTCCCGGATGGCTCCAAACTCGGATTGAGGCGGGATCACCTCGCCTGCAAAGCTGAGTGGAAGGGCTTTCCAAAAATCTATGATACGCCTCCAGAAGATGCACGGTGAAGACGTGGTTGCCTCTGCAACTTGACCCTTAACTGCTGCCTGTGAACTGAAATGAACCGGGTGGTGATAGGTGATGGGAAATGGGGTAGATGGGATGGGAGATGGGGTGGATGGGTGTGGGGGCGACCCCGAGCTGTGTGGGGGTCTGGTAGAGGGTGATCCAAGGTGTGGGAGGGGCAGAATGGGGGCTGGAAGATGGTCTAGCAGGTGGAGGAAGGGGGAGCTTCGAATTTGGGTTGGGAAGGAGAGAGGGAAAGAGAGATCTCTCCCAAGGTTGGAATGTGACTTAATGGGGGTTGTTAATGGGGGTCTTGGGGATGGGAAGGGGTGTGTTGGGAGATGGAGAGGTGTGTTGGGAAAGGGAAGGGGTGGCTTGGGAAAATGAATGGTTGCTTGGGGAAGAGGAAGGGTTGCTTGGGAGAATGGAGAGGTGCCTAGGAGAAGGGGATTCCACCTTGGGGTTGGAGAGGAATTGAATAAGTGTATGGGGAAGGGGGAGGGGTCTTAATGAGAGGTGAATGGGGAGGAGAGAGAGAGAATTTTGAAATTGGGGGTGGGGAGGAGAGAGAATGGGGTTCGCCCCCTTTGGAGAGAGAGAGAGAGAGAGCTTCTTACACCAAGGAAGCAAATTCTCTGGGAATTCAAATTTTTCTTTCAATAATTCATTAGTTCCAAATGGTGGGAGTGGGGTCCTATTTATAGGATTCCCACAATTTAACATAAGCCCCTGACTTTTGGACTACTAACAAGAAACCAAGGGGGTGGGGCGCCATTGGGCCTAGCCCATTTAATTGGGCCCAATAACCAAACTAGGCAACCTATTGACACTTGACTTAGGTAAATAACTCTTATACCTAGGTACTGGACTCAAGTAAAAGGAAAATTACATGATAAGAAAATGAGAATGACATCATATGACTCGAAATAAAGTGGCGAACAAGATGAAGCATAGCTAGCAAGCATCGAGATCCTTGAACAAATGAGATTGTCGGTGATGTCCCCATTAGACACTCTAGCATATGGGAAAAGGGGAACAAGATCAGATGGTTTCCTAGGCCTATAACCATGGATGACTTCAAATGGACTCTTGCCTATTGACGTATTGACAGAATCATTGTAGGCAAACTCGGCTTGGGGTAAGAGAAGATCCGAATTTCTGAAGTGGTCCCTAACTAGGCAACGGAGTAGATTCCCAAGGCTTCGGTTGACGACCTCAGTTTGGTCATTGGTTTAAGGGTGATAGGTGGTGGAAAACTTGAGGAGGGTGCTCATTAAATGTCATAGGGTTTTACAGAAGTAACTAGTAAACTTCACATCTCGGTCTGTCACGATGGTCTTAGGTAGACCATGGAGTGGGACGACCTCATTGAAGAACAAGCGGGCTACCTTAGAAGCATCGGTAGTCTTGGAGAATGGGATGAAGTGGGCCATTTTGGAGAACCTATCAACTACCACAAATATGGAATCATGTCTACGAGGGGTTTTAGGTAGGCCTAGGATAAAGTCCATGCTCAAATCTTGCCATGGTCGGTCTGGGATGGGGAGGGGTGTATAAAGACCAGTGTTCTATCTCACTTGTTTGGCCGAGGTGCAAGTGCGACATTGGCTTACAATTTTGGTGACATCTTTCTTGAGGCTTGGCTAGTAGAATTGCCTCTCAACCAACTCAATTTTCTTCTGGACCCCAAAGTGACCGGCCAGGCCACCACCATGAAGTTCCCAGACCAGAAAGTCCCTAAGTGAGGTTCGGGGTATACATAACCTAGTTCCCTTGAAAAGGTACCAAACTTGGAATAAAAATCCCCCATGTTCCTGGTTGGCCTGGGCGGAGTGGGTGGTGTATTGAATCCAAAATTCGGGGCAACTTGGGTACTCTTCCTTGATCCGCTCAAACCCTGTGACCTCTACTTGGATAGTGGAGAGTAAGGCCACTCGTCTACTTAGCACATCGGCAGCACGGTTTTCGCTGCCAGCTTTGTACGTAATGACAAAGGTGTAGGCTTGAATGTATTCAACCCAGTGGGCATGTCGGGCATTGAGCTTCTGTTGGGTGTTAAGGTATTTCAGGGCCTCATGGTCTGAAAAGATCACAAATTCTTTGGGTAGGAGGTAGTGTCTCCGATGCCGAAGGGATTGGACCACGGCATAGAGTTCCTTGTCATAAGTAGAGTACCTAGTTCTAGCCTCACAAAGTTTCTCACTAAAATAGGCTATCGGGTTGCCCTCCTAGCTAAGAATTCTTCCAATTCCTAACGCCGATGTATCACAAGTGACCTCAAAGACTTTGAAGAAATTGGGTAGGCAAAGGACTGGGGCCTGGGTCATTTTTTCCTTGAGCTCAAGGAATGCATTGGAGGCTGCCCTAGTCCATACAATGGTCCCTATCTTGAGGCAGTCCGTGATGGGGGCGGTTATGGTGCTAAACCCATGGATGAACCTTCTATAAAAGGTGGCCAGGCCATGAAAGCTTCGGGCATCATGGAGAGTCTTGGGTTCGGGCCACTCAAGAATGGCTTGGACCTTCTCGGGGTCCATGGATACTCCTTGGGCTGAGACTAGAAACCCTAGAAAGGCTAGCTGACTTGTTGTCCCTACATAGGCGCATGGACAAGAAGGGGGGGTTGAATTGTCACCTTTACAATAATGTCAGATTTTTGAACTAATTCCAAAATTAAAGAGATTGATGAGAAATATGCTAAACAAGTAAACTTAGGTTCTCTCAATCTCTCCGGGCAAACATGATTGTGTTGGAATAGAACAGACGCAAGCAAACAACCACAGGACATGATAAATTTTAAGGTGGTTCGGGACCGCGACGGGCTCCCTACGTCCACCCCTCACCATAATTTATGATACCTTTGCATATGGGATTGGCATTGCTTTCTAAACCTTCATAACAGAGTAAATGAAATTAAACCCATGCAAGTTCATCCACTTTGATGTCATCAAACATTTAATCAATATTTTGGTGTCTTGGAAATCTATTAAGCATTGTCAAACCAGTTTCCAACATCGAAACTAATTTTCTCGTGATTCACATGATTTAATCAACTTTCAAGCTTATTACTCCATGAAGAAAGTGCAGAAGGCACATACATTAAAACCCATGTTCAAGGTGTATAGAAACACTTTGTAAAACATGTTTATCCACATCTTCATAAAATCAATTAGTCATGTGATTAATACAACAAGTCGATATATCATGAGGCTAAATAGAACTAAGGTTTGTATTGAAATCACAAACCAATTTCAATCATATAAAACCCCTCATGAATAAGCATGAAAACCTTATCATGCACAACTAAAGATCAAAATCACATAGTTATGCATATGAACATGGTTGAGCATCATTTAACCAAAAGTCGACTCCAAATAGTCATGCAATCAAACATCATGTACGAGCCTCAAAATCCATTTTCCATTTCAACCAAATGAGACCATTAAGAACACAATGGCTTAATTTAACTCATGCAAGCATAGCATAGCAATGATCATGACTTTCAACAAGGACATATGCAAGCATACATAGCATACATAAAGTTTAGTTATCATCATAATCATATTGTAATCAATATGGTTTGGTTTTCATCAAAAACATAAACATATGCAAGGCACACAACATGACTGGTCATGAAGTGACACTTCTCGAGATTGACAAATAGCCTCTCCTTCCTAAGCATAGTGCAAACTTGTTTGAGGTGCTCGTGGTGAGCTTCTTTGGACCGGCTATATATGAGGATGTCGTCAAAGAAGATGACAAGAAAAATGCCAATGAAAGGGCGGAGGACCTCAGTCATGAGGGGCATGAAAGTACTTGATGCATTGGAAACGCCAAAAGGGTTGACAAGCCACTCATAGAGACCATCTTTGGTCTTAAAAGCGGTCTTCCACTCGTCCCCGAGCCTAATCCGGACTTGATGGTTGCCACTTTTGAGGTCAATTTTGGAGAAGATGGTGGCTCCAACAAGCATGTCCAGTATATCATCTAGCCGGGGATGGGGAACCTATATTTAACGGTGATTTTGTTTATGGCCCGATTGTCCACGCACATGCGCCAAATCCCATCCTTTTTGGGGGTGAGGAGGGCCAGGACGGCACATGGGCTCTTGCTAATGCGGAGGAAACCCTTCTTGATGAGCTCCTTAATTTGCCTCCTAAGCTCAGCATGCTCGGTGAGATTGAGGCGATAGTCAGGGAGGTTAGGTAGAGTGGCTCCAAGAACAAAGTCTATGGCATGTTGCACATCCCGCATGGGTGGTAGTTGATCCGAGAGATCATCGGAGAACACATCATGGAACTCCTCAAGGAGTTGCTGGATCTCCACCGGGTGGGGGTCGGTGGGGGTGGGCTCCCCGACGCAGATGACAATGGCACATATGGGTGCTCCTTGGTTGATTTCCTTTTCTAGTTCTTGCCTAGTGATGAGGTGGACGTCCTTTGTAGTTCCAAGGGCGGGGCTTAAGCTGGGATTTGAGTGGATGGGGTTTGGTGCCAGAGTGGGTGGGTTTGGGGTGGAGGTAGGGGTGGTGGCCCCTTCTAGGGAGGGTGATACCGTCTTGGGTTGTGGACGGGGAGGTGACGGGTTGAGTTGGATTTTCTTCCCTTCATGGATGAAGATGCAAGTGTTAGTTCCCCCGAGGAAGGTGGCATCTACATCATAGATCTAAGGCCTCCCTAGAAGTATGCTCCCTACTTCCATGGGTAGAATGTCATACCACACTTGGCTTTGATAGGATTGAAAAGTGACGGGGACAAGGCATCGAGTGCTGACGGGTACGGAGGTGGCATCAATCCAGGCTACCCGATAGGGTTTCGAGTGTGAGGAGATGGTAAGGCCTAAAAGTTTGACGGTGTCTGGGAACACTACATTCACACTACTCCCATTGTTCAAGATGACCTTTTGAGTGAGGCCCCCTACCTTAATGTAGGTGTGGAAGATGGTGGATTGATGTGACACCACCTCGGATCTAATTTAACAAGCACAACCACAAGGCTATGAAGCCTACGTAAGCGGACCTTCGTATGGCGCACACCCTTAACCCGGGGGTAACTCGGGGATGCCGAGTCTAGGAAATGGGACAAGCCCCTTGCTGGTAGAGGGCCAACAAAGTCTATGTCAAACCTCCCCTTGAGGTGCGGATATTCAACTCAATGTGTTGGCCTTGGCCGAGGGACGCGGATCACTCACTCACACCCACGGTGGTCGCACAAGATGGTGGAACCTTTGGACCGAGCGCTCCCTCTCTAACCGATGGCGCAATTAAAGAATATTAAATGAACAAGTATAATTGAAAGCAAGGGACGAGTTCTCACCTAGCCGGTTTGAAGAAACCGACTCCGGTCGGAGACGGGGGCGAGCGGGGAGACGAGGGGAGGCACCCGCACGCCGCGTCGATGAAGCTTCAAACCTGCGAGTGTAAATAATACATGAACTACCCCCATGCAAGGGGGGGGGGGATCTCGGGGAAGGGAAGCCAATGAATACACTCAATACGACCTCCACGCAGGGAGGGGCCTTCAGCCGGCCAAGCGGGGAGGGTAATTCGAGCTAGAAGTGAAGAGAGGGAAGTCGAAGCCGAATCTGCCCGCTGACTGTGACTCAGGACAGACCGTCAGGTATTTGGATGCTGTGGTCAACGCTGAATTTTGTTATAGACGAAACCACTTGGAGATTCTTCGTAGCTGGATTTGGATGATGCTTGAATTTTATAAATTTCTTCGGGCACCGCTGCTGGTCGGGGTAGGGGCTTGAACAGGGTGGCAGACCCTCGGATCTGACAACTTCAGGTTCCAAACAGCAGGAAGCAGAGGTTTCCACGGTCACTCCAGAGCTCAGAATCAGGTGCCGCCAGAGTCGTTGGAACCGTTGACAAGTCCTCTTCAAAGCAAGACCAACGGGGATGCCAGCTGATGTCGGGATCGACCGGTAGGCTCTGATCACTGAGGAGGGGTCGGTGCAGACTGAGTGGAAGCAGAACCGAGCACCCGAGGGAGAAAATTGATAACTTTCCGGTCCAGTCGCCAAATGGGGCTCTGCTTCTTGGAGTTGTTAGAAGACTCGTAGTAGAAGATGTTTTAAGAAGAACTCTTGATCTGATTCCCAACACGATCGTCGCAGTTGAGCTTACGATCCAGCTATGGTCTCCTGCCAGGGGGGATCTGTGCAGTTATGGGAGAATGGCTCTCCTTGTCGATCACAAACTCGGAATGAGACGGGACCACCACCGTTGCGAAGAAGACAGGCAGACACTTCCGTCGATGTATGGTATGCCACTTGAAGCTCCTAGGGGACGATGGGGTGGCCTCTGCAACCTGCGGCCAATCTGCTGCCTGTAACCAGAACTTGAGAGGGTGGAAATAGGTAATGGGGATGGGGTAGATGGGAGGGGAAATGAGGTGGTTGTGTGTAGGGGCAACCCCCAGCTGTGAGGGGGTCTAGGAGGGCGGGTTTCAGGGTGTGGGAAGGGGAGAATGGGGGCTGGAAGGGGGTGTTTGCTATGGGTGAGAGAGGAGCTGCGAATTTGGGCTTGGAGGGAGAGGGGAAGGTGAGGGGGGCACAAGTGGGTGGAGGGAAGGTGAGTTTGAATTTTTCTTAATGGAGGGTATTCAATGGTGGTCTTAGGGATGGGAGGGGTTGAGTTGGGGAAGGGAAGGGGTGCTTGGGGTAGTGGGAAGGGTGCTTGGGTAAGTGGGTGGGGTAGTTGGGGGTTGGGAGGTGGAGCTAGGATTGGTGGAAGCTCTCTTGGGACTAGGGGGTGGAGTAATGGGATGTGTGTGGAAATGGAGTGGCATTTTATGGGGGTAGGTGGGAGAGTGGTGGTTGGGAAGGGAGGAGAGAGAAAATTTTTGAAATTAGGTGTGGAGGAGAGAGAAAGGGGAGTGAAAGAGAGAGATTAAGAGAGGGATGGGTGGGGAATCTCTCCCCTAGGGTCTCTCCGCCAAATAATGGAATCTCTCCACTAGATAAGAAGTTTGAACTCTCAAAATGGTAAGTTTTTTATTCATTGATTCATTACCTCAAAATGGAGAAAATGGGGTCCTATTTATAGGGATCCCACAATTTACAATAAGACCCTGACTTTTGACACATTGACTAATAACCAAGCCCAATGAATTGGGCCCAATAGCTAACTAATAAATCTAATGACACTCAAACCTAGAGAAATAAGCACAAGACCTAGGGACATGACTCAAATAAAAGGGAAATTACAATGATATGACTCAAAAAAAATAAAGAAACATACATAGAACTCAAAATAAATGACTAGACCATGATGTACGCCTCCGGGGTGACGAGAATTATCGACAGTGTCAGGACGGATGGTGATGACCCCATCATACTCCCGGGGTGCGGAGAACTCATCTCCGTCGAGTAAGAGGTGGTACCGCTCACATGTCTTCCGAAAGAAGCCGATTCTTCCACCTAGCGAGGTAGAGCCCGTTCACCTTGCTCCGAGTGATGATTTCCTATTCATCTAATATTCTCTCAAGTTGCTTACGTCGGGCTCTCTGGGCTGATGGTGCTCACATGGGGAGGGGTGGGTGCTCTCTCAAGGGAGGAAGGGGGCTTGAAATTCTCACTTGGTGTCACCATGGGTCCCTTGTGTGGCATAAGGCTTTCCAAATTGAAACTGAAGTTAAGTCTGTATCCCTTGAGGAGGCCTAACTTAGTAGTGTGGCTAATGCACCTCAAAACCTAGAAGGGGCTGATCCCACAAAACCTCAATCTTGAGTTGTCTCTATGTGAGAGCCTCTCATTCCTCACCATCCCGGAATCACCCATTTGGATTTCTTGGTGACGCCATTGAGTCGGTCGGCCTTTTGTAGATTTCATGACTCTTATTGATGCGCTTGCATGGTTATCATGTAATTTTATGAATGCTGTCTTTTTAGTAGTTATCGGTGGACCTGGACAACCATAGATGGACCTATCCTGCCATGATGCCATATGGACCTTGATGAACCTTGGTGGGCCGGGGCAACCATATGTGGACTTATCATGCAATGTTGTCATGTAGACTTTGGTGGGCCTAGGTGGGCCGGAGCAACCATATGTGAACCTATCATGCAAAGTGGTGATGAATGTCGGGGGACCCGGACATCCGTAGATGCTTTTGACATGCTTAAGGCCCATGATGAATGAGGGTGGACCAATACATCCGAATATGGACCACTCATGCTTTCTACTTGACATGTGGGTGATATGAATGAATGGACCCAACATAGTGTTCATGCCAAGTGGTGTGGTAAGCCTAGACACATGCATATTTTTCCTATGGGTGACTTCCATGTGTATAGGTGTGGGACAACCTTTGAACTCCCATTGGAAATGATCGAATGGATCTAAGGAGGTGGTCATCATGGGTTGGAGCATAACCTCATTACCTAGGGATATGTGGCCCAAGGTCATGGCTCCCAAGGTATAACCCGGGTCTAAGATGGAGTGATTTGGGTCAAACATGGTGAGTTGGTGTAGGGAAAGGTGGGTAGTGGATAAAGTGTTTGGGTCACACGAGTCTCTTGACTCCCATTAGAATGGATCATATGGATCATAAAATGGGTTACCTATGGGGAGGAACTCCATGTCCTCAAGATCCTCAAAAGGTGCTAAATCATCCTTCTCCATGATAGTTGGGCCAATGTTCTTGGCAAGTGGGTCGGCCATGAGTGGAGGGCTTGGCTTTCTACCCGAGATAAGAATCTCTAAATCGAGGAGAAGGTTGGGCTCATCGGGTGTAGGGAGGAATAGAAGGAGGTCGCTAGTGTAGCAATCAATGGTGCAAACCGAGGTGATAGACCCTATGCATAGGTGTAGGAGGCTAAGGCTCCTAGGTTGTTCGACCATAGGGGTCAACATGCTAGTCATCTCTAATTGCCATGCTATGCCCTTGAGAAGGTCCTCTAAGGTCTCCACTTGATAGGATGTTTGGATTGTGGTGTGATAGGAGAAGAAGGGCACTATGGGAAGGTCTTGTTCTATGGGAGGAAAAACATGGGCCGGGATCTCTCTAATTGGGCTCTCATTTAGCCAACTAACAATGGGTTCTCCTAAGATGAGCTCCGCCCCAACTAGAGAGGGTGGTGTAAGGTAAAGACCATCGTGTGAGGTTTCTTCTTCAACTTGGACTTGGGTTTCCTCCAAGATGGGGGGAGGGTTTGTGCTCACAACTATTAGATCAGGTATGAGTTCTTCTACCAAGGAGGTGAGGGGGTCTTTTGGGGTGATGAGGGTTGGTGTGTGTAGCTCCCGGGGTGGAGGGTAAAGGGAAACTTGGATTGGGATTGGTAAAGTGGGGTTTGGGAGTGGAAGTAGTGGAGGCCTAGGTTGGGGTAGGATTGGGGATGGAAGTGGAAGGTGGGTTGGGTGACAAGATTTGGGTTGATGGGTTTTGGGGGGTGTACCCTTTTTAGGGGACAATGGAGGGGTAGTGGTGGGGACTAAGGGGAGATGTGGGGTATGGGTTTGGTGAGGGATTGTGGGTTGGGTGGTGGTAGCCGTCATGGGTCTAGGTGGAGGGATGGACTCGGGGTCCACTTGGGTTTGAATGGTGAGAATAGGTTGAGTGGTGATCCTTATTGGGGAAATGGGGTCGGTTAGGGGTCTCTTCCCCTTGGGATCGGCCGGTTGTGGAGGGGGGAAATGGGGCCCAATTGAGTTTGGATAGTGAGGTTTGCGGAAGGGGGTTTTGGTTGGAGTGTGGGGACCCTTAGGGGATTTGGTGGAGAGGTGGATGCTTGGTTTATTTGGGCCTTAAGGGAGAGGACTTGGTTGCGAAGTGTAGTTATGATGGTTGAGAGGTGACTTATTGGGGTTGGTGGAGATGGAGACCAAAGGTCGGCCCCAAGTTGGCCGGGTGGGGATGGAGGAGTGGTAGTGCTCCTCGGTTTAGGGGTGCTTGAATAGGAGGGGTGGGAATGTTTGGAAATGTATATTTTTCTAAGTTCTTTCTTCATATCATCCCATGAGGAAATGGGTTCTTATTTCCTAACGTCCCTTAAGCCCACTATGTTCCTCCATTTTTCCTTGGCTTGACCCCGAAATTGTCCCACGGCAACACGGACTCTTGCGGGTCCATAAACCATAGTTCTCTCAAAGTATTTTTCCATGGTGACCTCCCACTTTAGGTAGGCACTATAGCATGATCCATCGAAGAGTAGATCCTCAAAAGAGATTATGTCAAATGGAGGGTTGATCGGTCCCTTGTGGGGGGTCGAGTGGGATGAATGTGACCAAAGATAGGTAGCCATGTTGATGACTGCAAATGTGCCCAACGACTAGACTTCGTGGAGACAAGTCTAAAACTTACTCTGATACCACTTGATGCGACACCACCTCGGACCTAATTTAACAAACACAACCACAAGGCTATGAAGTCTACGTAAGCGGACCTTCGTATGGCGCACACCCTTAACCCTGGGGTAACTCGGGGATGCCGAGTCGAGGAAATGGGACAAGCCCCTTGCTGGTAGAGGGCCAGCAAAGTCTAAGTCAAACCTCCCCTTGAGGTGCGGATATTCAACTCAATGTGTTGGCCTTGGCAGAGGGACGCGGATCACTCACTCACACCTACGGTGGTCGCACAAGATGGTGGAACCTTTGGACCGAGCGCTCCCTCTCTAACCAACAACACAATTGAAGAATATTAAATGAACAAGTATAATTGAGAGCAAGGGACGAGTTCTCACCTAGCCGGTTTGAAGAAACTGACTCCGGACGGAGACGGGGGCGAGCGGGGAGGCGAGGGGAGGCACCCGCACGCCGCGTCGATGAAGCTTCAAACCTGCGAGTGTAAATAATACATGAACTACTCCCATGCAAGGGGGGGATCTCGGGGAAGGGAAGCCAATGAATACACTCAGCCGGCCAAGTAGGGAGGGGAATTCGAGCTAGAAGTGAAGAGAGGGAAGTCGAAGCCGAATCTGCCCATTGACTGTGACTCAGGATAGACTTTCAGGTATTTGGACGCTGTGGTCAGCCCCGAATTTTGTTACAGACGAAACCACTTGGAGATTCTTCGTAGCTGGATCTGGATGATGCTTGAATTTTGTAAATATCTTCGGGTTCCACTGCTGGTTGGGGTAGGGGCTTGAATAGGGTGGCAGACCCTCGGATCTGACAGCTTCAGGTTCCCAACAGCAGGAAGCAGAGGTTTCCACGGTCGTTCCAGAGCTCAGAATCAGGTGCCGCCAGAGTCGTTGGAACCGTTGACGAGTCCTCTTCGAAGAAAGACTGACGGGGATGCCAGCTGATGTCGGGGTCGACCGATACACTCTGAACACTGAGGAGGGGTCGGTGCAGACTGAGTGGAAGCAGATCCGAGCACCCGAGGGAGAAAATTGATAACTTTCAGGTCTGGTCGCCAAATGGGGCTATGCTTCTTGGAGATGTTAGAAGACTCGTAGGAGAAGATGTTTTAAGAAGAACTCTCGATCCGATTCCCAACACGATCGTCGCAGTCGAGCTTCCAATCCAGCTCTGATCTTCTGCCAGGGGGGATCTACGCAGTTGTGGGAGAATGGCTCTCCTGGTCGATCACAAACTCGGAATGGGACGGGACCACCACCGTTGCGAAGAAGACAAGCAGACGCTTCTGTCGATGTATGGTATGCCACTTGAAGCTCCTAGGGGACGATGGGGTGGCCTCTGCAACCTGCGGTCAATCTGCTTCCTGCAACCAGAACTTGAGAGGGTGGAGATAGGTAATGGGGAATGGGGTAGATGGGAGGGGAAATGAGGTGGTTATGTGTAGGGGCAACCCCCAGCTGTAAGGGGGTCTAGGAGGGGGGGTTTCAAGGTGTGGGAAGGGGAGAATGGGGTCTGGAAGGGGGGTGTTTGCTATGGGTGAGAGAGGAGCTGCGAATTTGGGTTTGGAGGGAGAGGGGAAGGTGAGGGGGGCACAAGTGGGTGGAGGGAAGGTGAGTTTGAATTTTCCTTAATGGAGGGTATTCAATGGTGGTCTTGGGGATGTGAGAGGTTGTGTTGGGGAAGGGAAGGGGTGCTTGGGGTAGTGGGAAGGGTGCTTGGGGAAGTGGGTGGGGTAGTTGGGGGTTGGGAGGTGGAGCTAGGATTGGTGGAAGCTCTCTTGGGACTAGGGGGTGGAGTAATGGGATGTGTGGGGAAAGGGAGTGACCTTTAATGGGGGTAGGTGAAAGAGTGGTGGTTGGGAAGGGAGGAGAGAGAAAATTTTCAAAATTGGGTGTGGAGGAGAGAGGAAGGGGAGTGAAAGAGAGAGATTAAGAGAGGGATGGGTGGGGAATCTCTCCCCTAGGGTCTCTCACCTAAATAATGGAATCTCTCCACTAGATAAGAAGTTTGAACTCTCAAAATGGCAAGTTTTTCATTCATTGATTCATTACCTCAAAATGGAGAGAGTGGGGTCCTATTTATAAGGATCCCACAATTTACAATAAGACCGTGACTTTTGACACATTGACTAATAACAAACAAGATAGGGGCGCCCATGGGCCAAGCCCAATGAATTGGGCCCAATAGCTAACTAATAAACCTAATGACACTCAAACCTAGAGAAATAAGCACAAGACCTAGGGACATGACTCAAATAAAAGGGAAATTACAATGATATGACTCAAACAAAATAAAGAAACATACATAGAACTCAAAATAAATGACTAGACCATGATGTATGCCTCCGGGGTGACGAGAATGGTCGAGAGTGTCAGGACGGATGGTGATGACCCCATCATGGTTCTTCTCCAACCATGCTCTTTGGTTTTGAGTGAGGGTGCATCTAACCGCTCCAAGGTGAGGGTTGGTGGATGGGGGGGGGGTTGTTCTTGATTGCACTCATTGTAGAGGGCTTCATACTCCTCCAAATCGGGAGAAGCCTCGTACACCTCAACCTCTTCCTCAACCCCAACTTGGGGTAGGAGGTTGGCTTCCTCAATGAGCAAATTAGATGCTCCCTTGGTGGGGCATTGGTTGGTGAAGTGACCATACCCTAGGCACGTAAAGCATTGCTGCACACTATGGTGGTTAGGGGTAGCTCTAGTATGAGGAGGGGTGAATCCTGGGTTAGGCCGATTGGGAGTGGGGTTGGGAGGACCACTTGTGGGACGGGAGGGGAGGGTGCCACTAGGAGGGGCTGCCCGAGTGGGGGGAGTTCCTATGAGAGTAGGAAGGATGCCCCAATGAGGGGGTGGGGTGTTGGTCCGAGGAGCCATGGTTTTGGGGTCCATCATCCGAATTCGGGTATATCGAGAGAATTTCTCGGCATCCGGAGCTATTTGATAGGCTTGCTCTAGAGTGGTTACTTGACGCATGAAGAGCTCCTTCTTTATGTGGAATTGAAGCCCATTCCTAAATCAGGATAAGGTGACCGCGGGATCCTCTTGGACTCTGCACTTCAGAAGGTAGTAATCAAATCTTTCGATGTACTCCGTCACGGACTTCCGTTCCTGGGATAGGGACTGCCATTCATCTAGGAGGTTTTGATGGTAGGAGGGGATATTTGAGTTTAAGTTGCTCTTTCATGGCTTCTCATGTGGTGATGGGAGCTTCCCTCCTAACTATCCTTAACCCCTCAACGTTTAACCAATGGGTCTTGGCTAGTTTGGTAAGTTGCATCTTGGCAAGTCGGACCTTCCTATCCTCAATCATGGGATACCAATCGAAATATTGGTCCATTGCGGCCTCCCAGTCTAAGTAGATGCTCGGATGATGGGACCCATCAAAGGTGGGGGCATCAACTTTCACGAGTCTTACAAGGTGGTCATCTGGGTTATCCCGAGGGTGTCGATCATTTCTCCTCGGGGGTGGGTCCCTTTCTGATTCGGGTGGGTTGTTGGGGTTGAGCTCTCCCATGGTTGGGCCCTCATGTGGGGGAGGTCCCCTTCTATCATCCGCCCTTGGGCCGGATCTATTTTCCTCAAGTTGCTCAAGTCTGGCTGACATGTCATCAAGTTGGCCTAAGACATCAGACATACCCTCTACAATGAATCTAATGTGATCAGGGAGTTCGTGTCCGTTGGTAGTGGGATTCCCTTGGGTAGTGGCATCCATTGGGGGGTTTGAAGAGGAAGGATCGGATTGATAGCGGGTTCATCTATGGGTGGACATGAGATAGCGGGTGGGCTATGGACGGGTGTGCACCTAGGTGTGACCTAGTGTGCGTGTGCCCTAGGACTAGATTTGTGAGAACAAGTCTATGACTTGCTCTGATACCACTTGATGCTCAAATGATTGTTCAATTGTGAGTTCAACTGACAACTCAAGTGGTACGAGGTGGAGGTCTGACTTAAAAGTCCCCTCACGCAAGAAATGCAGCATTCCAGATTGGTCTGACCAATCTTTCCAACTACGTCTTATGATATACCACTTGATGTGCTACGGTCCAGGGGTGCAATGGGGGGGGTGACCGACTTAGCCTTGGACCTAGACTCGCAAGCACAGGGAAGAACAACGGACTCGATTTTGACGTAAACGCTCGCGTGGTGCACACTCTTTCCTGAAGGCAAATCTGGGATGATCGGAGGGTCCAGGGCAGGACCACGCTGGTCTAGGGCGTTGGCAATGACTTAGGCTAACCCCCGAAGGGGCTGGGATTCCCACGCTTTGTGGGCGGCCAACACACCGTAGGGCGTGGGTTATGGGGGAAAACGCTCAACTCACTATCCATAGTGGGGTTTCACAATCATGCAAGTGGGTCGGGCACTCCCTTACCATCTGATGGGTAGCGGCCTATGATACTAAATAAGCAAAGGAAAATGAACCAGGAGAGGGGCACCGGGCGCTCGCCTAATTGGTTTGAAGAAACCAATTCTGCTCGGAGACGTGGGCGAGTGGGGTAGCGAGGGATCGCAACCCGCACACTGCGTCAATGCCGCTTGACCTATGATAAGATTAATACAACCACTACTCCTCACACATGAGGGTTGATCTAGGGGTGGGGGAATTGTATTACAACCAAAAGATACCTCCTTGCAGGGATGATGTGACACAACCTCGGACTTAAGTAAGCAATCACAAATAGCAGTCAAATGGGCCTTAATGGGCCACCGCTCTCCCGTCGCACTCTATACCCGGAGTGACTTGGCGATGCCAAGTGTGAAGTATGGGAATGGGCCCTTGCTGGTAGAGGGCCAGCAAGGCCAAGGTTTGACTCCCCAAGGGTTGGATGCCCAATTCAATTGGGGCCGACAAAGTGCGTAAAGGCACGGTTTCACACTACCCCACGGCGATCACTCTAAGTCATGGACTTGAGGATCGGGCACTCCCTCACAAATTCAGCGGCGCATGAAGCAAATATTGAAAGAGCAACACTATTGAGTAAGGATGAGACACTTACTCGATCGGCTTGAAGAAACCGGTCATGGTCGGAGACGAGGGCGAGCGGGGAGGCGGTGGTTCCCCACACGCCGCGGCGGTGTCGCTTGACCTGCCCAAAGAAGTACAAAACTACACCTCACGCAGGAGGGGGATCTTGGGGTGGGGGTTAAAGTGTTACAACTAAAACTACCACCATGCAGGGTGGGGCCTTCAGCCGGCCAAGCGGGGAAGGGAGAAAAGCTTTCGATTACTAAGTGGCGCCCGGTGCGATATCAGCCTTGTTCTGGCTTGCAGGACAGGGTGATGAGGTTGAGGTTGCCACAGACTCGTCCGGACTCCGAATTGAGTGAAATCACCTCCTACAGCTTCCTGACTTGAAGGGGATGACTGCAGAATTTTTGGGGACGCTCTGTTGGTCGGTGGTGACAGCTCCAGCAGCAGGAAGGAGATCGCTCTGTCTGGCCGCAGGCTGATCTGGACTGGAACAGCAACTTTCAGAGGTCACTGTGCGCTCTCCCGATCTCTGAACAGCACGAAACCAGCGGTGGCGTCTTCGTGGTCGAGGTAGCTTTCAACAGAAAGTGACGGGGCAGCGTTCCAATGTCGATGGCGAGCGGGGTACCCTGAACGGTGCTCACTGGTCGAAACAGACTGCAGAAGCAGGGCTGGACAGACGGGGAGAGAAAAAATGATAACTCTGCCCCCCGGTGGCCGAATGCCGCTCCGCTTCCTGATCTTGAAAGAGGACTGGACGGGGAAGAACTTTGTTGAAGGAACCTGGGCCTGATTCAGCCTGAGTAAACCGTTAGACAGCAGTCTCCTAGGTTCTGGTTCTGGATGAAGGCCTTCGTGCGCGATGGTGGGAGAATGGCTCTATCTGGCAGCTCCGACCTCGGATCGTGTTGCTTCCACCTCGCTTGCGAAGTAGACTGGGAGGCCTTTCCAGCAAGGTAGGCCACGCCTTCAGGAACACCAGGAGGAAGCCGTGGTCGACGCTGCAACTAGGGGCTGTTCTGCAGGTCTGCACAGCTCCAACCTGAAAATGAAATGAGTGGGAGAGGTGGCTTCTTTGGTGGAGGGAGGTTGTAGGGGCGACCTAAGGGTGAGTGGGGGCTCTTGTGGGGTGGAGAAGAGAGCTAATGGTGATGGGGAATGAGGGGGGAGAATGGCTGGAAGCAAGTGCTAGCAGGTGGAGGAGGAAGATGAGGGTGTGAGAGAGGGAATGGGGGAGTGAAGGGGGCGAACTTGGTAATTCTCAATGCTGGAGTTCTCTCCATGTTCTCTCTCCTCTTAGCGTTCCCCCCCTCCCGCTCCCATTCCCCCATCCGGCCCCCGCTTTGCGCCTGCTAGCCCCTGCTCCGGCGTCTCTCCGTCGATGGACGGTGGGGGGGAGGCCCTTGGCCTCCCCCTTCCTCCCTGCCGTCTGCTGCCGTGGACGGGGATGCCGTCCCTGTGCCTGCTCCCCTCGCCACGGGTTTTGGCCTTGGTGGCCTGGCCTTGGATTGTCCTCCTTCTTTCTTTGCCGTTGACGGCTCTGTTGGTGAGCTCCTCCCTCCCCTGGATCCTCCTTCGCGCCCTGCTGGTGCGCCTCCGCCTCGCCCTGGCCGTGCTGGTGGGCCCGCCTCTCTCCCCGTCGGAGCCTCCATCCTTCCTACCTGCATTCGCCATGCTGCTTCGTCCGTGCTCAAGGTCTCTTCTACGTCCTCCGTGGCCGGAGCCGAGGCTCCGCCTCTTGGGCCTCTCCCTGGCCGTGCGTCATCTTCCCGGCCTTTCACCGGCGACATTGTGCTCCTTACGGTGGTGCCTCCTCTATCTTCCAGTCCACACGTTTTTCCTCACTCGGCCACGCAACCGAAGGCGGTTGTCTCTGCTGCGGCCGGTCAAGGCGCTGACTACCCCACTTCGTTGACTGGAGTTACTGCTTCGTCCTCTTTGGAGGCTCCCTTGACTACCACATACCCATCCCTTGATGGGTCGCAGCCAAGAAACGGTACTCTGTTTCTTGGTGCTCCTGGCTCTGCTCCGGTTGGTGCCCCCCCGTTGACTGCCGATTTTGATCGCTATGCCCTGGCCGTGCCCCTGCCGGCCTCCTCTCCTGCGGCCGTCCCCTCCTCCGTCTTTGGCCAGCCATGCACGCTACCGTTGGCGGTTTCTCACGCTGGGTCTTCTGGCGTTGACCTGATCGTTTCATTGGCTCCTCTCCCTGCCACGTCTTCAGTCTCTCTCCTTGCGGGCCCCATTTCACCTTCTCTCGATGGGACCTTGGGCGAAAACGATCCCCTATTTTCGCTCCAAGCCATCCCTTTGCTGAGCGCTCCGCTCGTAGGACCCCTGCCCTCCCCTACTCTTTGCACTTCGTCCGCTGTTTGCTCCTCCTCCACTGTTGGCATTCTTGGGCCAGGTGGGGCAGCGTTCGTGTCCTCGTCTTCGCTTCACCATGGCCTTGCCATGGCCTCCGGTGATGTTTCCCTTTTTTCTCCCCCGGGAGGAGATCCCCGTCCCACGCCGGCTTGTGGCTTGCCCCGTACGACGGGCGTGTCTCCTTTGCAGACGGAAGGTGTCACTCAGCCTATGTCGGGGCTGGTCTCGGGCGGCATAGGTGGTCGCCTTCCCAGTGGTCCCGGCCGTTGGGCTGGCCCTTCTCCCGTGTTGGCTTCCATCGGAAGATCCCGTCCTGGTGCCCCTGCAGGTACCTCCCTGCCTGCCAGATCCCCTTGGTCTGGCCCCGCTAGCCCTACTGTGCCTGGTGGGGGTACCCCTGCCTTCCTTGCTGCGGAGCAGGTGGGGATGCCTCCAACGACTGCCACTACTCCCTCCTTCGCCCATGTGCTACTACAGTCTCTGGAACCACCGGCCCTGCCACTATCCGTCCATGCTCTAGCCTTTACTGACGGTGGCGAGCCGGCTACCTTCTTCAGCATGGAGGAGATCTCCTTGTCTTGTGGGCCTCTGGAGTTCGCCATTATCGCACGGACACCGCAGGGACGCCCCCCGTTTTAGGAAATCCGAGCACACCTCGCCCAACGGTTTCAATTCTCTCATGACTTCCTTATCAGCTCGATGGACCGGAGGCATCTTCTTCTATGCTTCAACAACAAGGAAGACTATCTCAAGGTGCTCCTCAGAGAATCTCTCCTTGTCAAAGGCCGACCGTTCTCCTTCTTCAAGTGGTCCTTGAACTTCTCTGCCGACGAAGATTCACCTCTCGCCCCAGTTTGGATCGAGATGCCTGGGCTTCCAGCCAACGTTTACAACGAAGCCATGTTACTCTCTATTGCAGGAGGCATTGGCTCCCCTCTGAAAGTGGATCGCAACTCCTTATGCCGTACGAAGTCTCACGCGGCCAGAGTTTGTGTGTTGATTGACATCTCCAAGACGCCTCCCCCCCGGACCTAGATCGGGTATGGTGGCACCGGCTTCTGGCAAGCGTTAGAGTACCCCAACCTCCCTTTGTTCTGCTCCAACTGCAAGCGCCTTGGGCACCCGTCGCCCCTTTTGCAAGAAGCCCCCGGCTGGGCCATCGGAGGCTTCGCTGCGAAGACCGCTCGCCGTGCTACTAAAGGCCCGTCAACTTCCTCTGTGGCTACTCACCCGGCTACCATGTCTCAGCATCTTCGATCACATACCTCTTCTCTTGCTACTGTGCGGGAGGCTGACCATGCACACCATGTTCTTCCCTCCGTGACTTTGCCTCAGGCAGGCCTTGTTAGTGTTGGTGTGCTACAGGCCAATTTCGGGTCGGATAGGCCCAATAGTTATACGATCTTGTTCATTAATAAAGTGGTGTTTGAGCGTAAACATGCGATTGTGTTACTTTACGTTGTCCCTAGGATATGTGGTTGTAAAGTCAGCTCGAGATGGGATCTCGAACATGAGATTGACTTTACATGTACACATACCTTAAACTGTTCCTGGTTGGAGGGTAATCACTCGGGGACTTTGATTACCTATTAAACCAGTACACATGATGTGTCAGTGACCAGTCTCATGGTCATTGGTGCGGGGCACCAACACATATGTGTAGGTGTATGTCCTTGGAGGATGTGCACTGAACTAATCCGCTATTTGATCTTCAGATGGTTGATTATACCTAATGTCAACTGAAGATCCAACGGTCACAGTAGCATCGTTGGTCCTTTGACCTGAGACATTGATCGGATCTTACACGAGGATTGGAATGGTTTAATTATTTAGCTAAGTGACTTTAACTATAAGTCATGAGTTGCCGAGTCATTAACCACTCCAGGATATGTGTGAAGATCATCAATGGTCAAGATGGGATTGCTCACTGTCGGGTATATATCAGACAGTTAATGGGTCATGACATTGACGCTCTGTTAAATCCCTGGCCAGGGTCGTATGAGTTTGTTCAGAACGGACGTCATACACTTTAAGGAGGTCATAGTCAAATGGCACGATCATGGGGTTTGACAGAAACCGTACCCTCGATCGTACCAGACTCATAGAAGGAGCGAGGGATTATATCGATGCGGTAACTGTGGACTTACAGGTACCAGACAGGTTGGTTTAAACCCGGGGTCATCTAGGATCACGCGGATTTGCTTGACCCAACGTGATCAAAGGTTCGGAATAAATTAAACTATTGTTCGGCTCTTGTAGAAGCGAAGAATACGTTTAATTTACTTCTAATTGAGAATTAGAAGTTAACGGACCTTAAACTAGAGTGACTGTGGGCCTAGAGGATCACACACAATGGATTCTTGGGTGACGGATTATTATTATACGAGTGTATGTATTATTTCCATTTAATTCCTTTTGGAAAGGAGTGTAAACGGAGTTTAATACATATGTATAATATGAGATAGGACATATATACAGTTTTGGTCTTTTAGAACCCTTTTCTAATAAACCTAAACTCTATATATAGCCACCTACGTGAGTTCATTCGAACTCTTGGCTTCTCCTTCCAACCCCCCCTTAATGCTAATCAAGCATTAAGCATTAAGGAGAGGATTAACCTCCCCCTTTCTCCCTCTTGCTCTCTCTCTCTCCTGAAGGTGATTGAGCTGGGGAAGGTCGTGCCGGGGAGGTACCGTCGCTGCGCAAGGGTCCGTGTGGATCGTCTCTAGAGGTCGTACTCTTGTGCGGCTCAGTTTTTCTGCATCGGGCTTAGCGGACAGCGTCGTTCCGCGCAAGGTGAAACACGCAACCCGTAATTAGGGACGTAGAAACACCGATTAGAGCATAGATTAAGCTTTCCACAATACCGGGATCTGGCAAATTAAATTTTTGTTATCCGCTGCGTCGCCGTAGGTGCTGTGCGAAACCTTACAGTGGTATCAGACCTAGGTTCGCACTCTGGTCGGTGTTTTTATCGCCGTTTAGAACCATGCTTTAGGGGCATATTAAATCTTCAATTATTATTTGGAGACGGGAGTGCTGGGCATTTCTGTTTTTCCTGGATGCTGGGCATCAGGAGAGCAAATTGTTTTTTAAAAAAAAAATTAAAAAAAAAATTGGTCGCCGTCGGGCGCCCGCACGCGGGGTCAGCGCCCGGGTGGCGGGCGCCGCCCACGGGCGCCCGCACGCGGGGGTCAACGCCCGCGTTGCGGGCGCCGACCCGCGGGCGAGTCCGCGCGCGTGTGCGCCGCCCACGCGCGCGCGGCCCCCCCGGGCCGCAGAAATTTTTTTTTATTATTACAAAAAAATTGCGTTTTTAACTTTTCTTAATTTATTGGTGCATATTTATAACATATATATATTAGATATATATATGAAAATGTACAGTAAATTAAATAGGATTTTATCTAGTAGGTTAAATAGTTTTATCTCAATAGTAAATGTCGAATAGTAAATTTTATTTAACCGACTTGCATTTACAGAGATGAGATAATTACTATTTACCTTGGGATAAAATGATAATAATTGAAGTTACTTCAGTAAATTTTAATTTTTGAATTTTTAATTATTAGATAATTAGAAAATTCAAACTTTAAATTTTATTAAAGTTAAATGTGAAAATTTTAATTATTTGAATTTTAATTATTAGATAATTATTATATTAAAATTTTGAATTTTAGAAAATTACTAATTGAGGACAATTGCATTATTTTAAATTTATTTTCAAACAAAAATTATTGGATAATTAGTTTGAATTTAAATTTAAAATTATTGGCATGTTCAAATTTTGAATTTAAATTCGATTATTGGATAATTAAATTTAAATTTAAATTTAATCAATTATCTCAATTAGATGCCCCTGTAGAAAATGATGGCTCTTTACGTGCTTTACTTTAATTACCTTGTATTGGCCTGCTTGTGTGTTTAATTTTAGTTAATCATGCTTTGATTTTTAAAATTAAACAAAGCTAGCATGTTTTTGTTTGCACATCCCATTTTTAAATTCAAAGTAAGGATTATTTTTAGAAAATAAACCTTGATTGATTTTATTTGAATGGGTTGGCAAGTGATCATGGACTTGGATTAGTGTAATTAATTGGGGTCTGCGAACCTCCTTTCTCTCTCTGTTAAAATTCCAATGTACTTCTAACTTCCTCCATTGTTGTACTCGCCCTAAGGGCTGCTGGAATTTGAGTCACATGTAATTTAATTTTTTCGGCCTGCGTGCCGTGTAAAAGTTGTAATTAATGCGGCGTCGACGATTGAAAGCGTGGAGCACACCCGACGAGGACGATCCAGCTACTTCGGAAGCGGGCCGGATGTCTTAGTTACATTAGGGTTAAAGTCCATGATCACTTGCGTTTATTTTTGCATTGGATGCATTTATTTTGTGCAAACTACTAGGTACGGTAAATATATTGGATATATTTATATTACCACCTAGGGTGAGATCAAGATAAAATTAAATTCCCTCGCGTTTAAATTTTAGATCTGGTAAGCGTGGCTCTAGGAGTCGTCGTGGCCCTCCATCATTGTGGAGTGAATGAACGTCTTCATTTCATGGATTTGTTGTGCTTTCCACAAGGTCCATGAGTTTGGGGGCGGGATTAAACTCCAAGGCTCGGCCTCAATGGGGTGAGGAATTGAACTCGGCCTTGTTGTGCTTTCCACAAGGGTCGGGTCATGAACTCATTGCTATGTACTAATGATTGTTAGATCTAACCGAGAATATCCTTTGTTGTGCTTTCCACAAGGGGATGATTTCTCGGGGGTCGAATATCGGATATTGCATTAGATGCAAGTGCTTGTTGACTGCCCTTGAGATGGTGTATGGCTTGTTGTGCTTTCCACAAGGTCGTGCATCAGTCTCATTGGGATTCCGACCCACTAGGTAGATCTCGATGATCTCCCGTTCTATATACTGAGGGTTATATAGTCCGATCGAAAAATAGTGGGACTAACTAAGATAGAGAAATCACATCTAAGTTAGAATTTGAACACATGCTAAGTTGTCTTTTATTTCTTATCCAGATTACAATGTCGTCGTCCAACCCCCTCCGTGGCATCTTGGATGCAAATAGATTAACTGGACCGGATTACTCGGATTGGCTGCGTAATCTACGCATAGTCCTTACCGCCGAAAAGATTACGTACATGTTGGATACGGTTCATTCTGAGCCAGCTCCTGATGCCGACGAGGGTGAGTTACTGGCTTATGCCAAGTGGTCTGAGGACTCATCCCTTGCCTAATGTTACATGTTGGCCTCTATGGCTCCCGAGCTACAGAGGCAATTTGAAAAGACTGATTGTAGAAGTATACTTCTCAATCTACGCCAGCTCTTTGGGGAGCAGGGTAGGATTGAGAGGTATGACATCTCAAAAAGGCTTTTCAGGACACGGATGTCTGAGGGTTCATCAGTGCAGGCCCATGTACTGAAAATGATGGAGTGGATTGAAAGACTCAATGCATTGGGGTTCAAGTTGGATCTTGAACTATGCATTGATCTTATACTCCAGTCATTGCCCGATTCCTTTTCTTCCTTCATCATGAACTTTAGCATGAACATGATTGAAGCAACTCTCCCAGAGCTGCTCAATATGTTAAAGAGTGCTGAAGGAACCATGCAGAAAGATAAACCATCTTCGTCTGTAATGGTTATTGGCCGGGCCAACAAGAAAAGGAAGGCCTCTCAAATATCTACCACGAGTAACAAAGGGAAGGGAAAGAAAAAGGCCACGGGTAAGCAATTCGCCAAAGTTGACAAAGGGAAGGGCAAGAAGAATGAAAAGGAAGACAAATATTTTCGATGCTGGGAAACTGGGCATTGGAAAAGGAATTGCAAGGCAATTCTAAATGAAGGTATTTTTGTCATAGACCTTAATTTGTCATATATGGAATCCACATCATGGGTATTGGATACTGGATGTGCATCTCATATCTGCAATTCTGTGCAGGTGCTGGCAAATAGAAGGCGATTGGGCAAAAAGGAGATTGAACTGAGGATGGGCAATGGAGCTTTAGTTGCTGCCAAAGCTGTCGGGACTGCACACCTCAGTTTACTTTCAGGAGTCATTCTGGAGCTGAATGACTGTTATTATGTTCCTAATATTATTAAGAACATTATTTCAATCTCTGGCTTGTATAACATTGGATACACATTGGCTTTTAATAGCACTGGGTGCTCTAAAATGAATAATGGTTTGATTATAGCCAATGGTTCATTAGTCAATGGTCTTTATGTATTAGATACACGTTCTAATGTTATGCAAATTTCCAATGCTGATGAAGTGAATTCTGCATATCTATGGCATTGCAGACTTGGTCATGTAGGTGAGAAAAGAGTATCTCACTTACACTCAAATGGGTATTTGAATTCGTTCGAATATAAGCCATTTGATATCTGTGAGTCGCGTCTCATGGGAAAAATGACCAAGGCTCCCTTTGGTGGACATGGTGAGAGGGCTGTTGACCTTCTCGAGCTCATACACTCGGATGTGTGTGGACCCATGTCCATAGAAGCAAAAGGAGGTTATCTCTATTTCATTTCTTTTATTGATGACTTCTCTAGATATGGCTATGTGTATTTAATGAGACATAAGTCACAAGCCTTTGAGAAGTTTAAGGAATACAAGAATGAAGTAGAGAAACAGACTGGCAAAAGTATTAAGGCTCTTCGATCGGATCAAGGAGGTGAATACTTAAGCCATGAATTCACTTCTTATCTTAAAGACCATGGAATAGTTTCTCAGTGGACACCACCGTATACACCACAGCACAATAGTGTATCCGAGAGGAGAAACAGGACCTTGTTAGACATGGTCCGATCCATGATGTCTATGTCAGGACTACCCTTGTCTCTCTGGGGCTATGCGTTAGAGACTGCGGCTTATTTATTGAATAGGATATCAAGTAAATCAGTTCCTTCTATTCCATATGAGATATGGAAGGGCAGGAAACCAAATTTTAATCACATTAAAATTTGGGGGTGTCCTGCTCATGTAAAGAAGAACGAGAGTGATAAGCTTGAGTCAAGAACCGATAAGTGTAGGTTTGTGGGATATCCAAAGGAGACGTTTGGATATTATTTCTATCACCCTTCTGAGCAAAGGGTCTTAGTGGCCAAGAGAGCTGTATTTCTGGAAAGAGAATATCTACTCCAGAAAAACAGTGGGAGCCAGATAGAATTGGACGAGGTCCAAGAACCACAACCCATAGACACAAACTCATTAGATGAGACTGTATCGGTTGATCCTATTCAAGGTGAAACACTGACACTACGGAGATCTGGTAGACTACCGAGAGAACCTGAGAGATATGTTGGACATGTCTCAGAGGGGTCCTCTAAGGTATGTATCGATGAGGATGATGATCCTCAATCGTACCAGGAGGTAACCCATAGTGTAGATTCTGAGAAATGGCAAGAGGTAATGGATTCAGAGATACAGTCCATGTACACCAACAAAGTTTGGAACTTAGTTGATGTACCCGAAGGGAAGGTCCCTATCGGCTGCAAATGGATTTTCAAAAGGAAAATCGGTGCAAATAGACAGATTGACACATACAAGGCTACACTAGTGGCGAAAGGATATCGTCAAAGGCAAGGCATTGACTATGACGACACGTTTTCGCCGGTAGCCATGGTTAAGTCAATCAGAATCCTCCTTGCCATTGCTGCATACCTGGATTATGAGATCTGGTAAATGGATGTGAAGACAGCTTTTCTTAATGGAAACCTGTCAGAAGAGGTGTACATGGTACAACCTGAGGGATTCACCTCCAAGCCACATCCTAATAAGGTATGCAAACTTCAAAGGTCCATTTATGGATTAAAGCAGGCATCTAGAAGCTGGAACTTAAGATTTGACGAGGCTGTCAAATCTTTCAACTTCATTCGGAATGAAGATGAACCCTGTGTTTACAAGAAGGTCAGTGGGAGCTCAGTGACCTTCTTGGTCCTTTATGTTGATGACATCTTACTCATTGGGAATGATGTAGGGATGTTGACATCAACTAAGTCTTGGTTGTCCAAGACTTTCTCCATGAAGGATTTGGGAGAAGCATCCTATGTGCTGGACATAAGGATCTATCGAGATAGATCTAAAAGAATGCTAGGATTATCCCAATCCATGTATATAGATACTATCCTCAAAAGGTTTAGGATGGAAAATTCCAAGAGAGGTCTCATTCCCATGAGACATGGAATTTGTCTATCCAAGGGGATGAGTCCTAAAACTTCTGAGGAGGTGGCACACATGAATAAGGCACCCTATGCTTCGGCGATAGGGTCAATCATGTATGCAATGCTATGTACACGGCCTGATGTTGCCAATGCTTTAAGCATTGTCAGTAGATATCAGGCAAATCCAGGCGAAGAGCACTGGAAGGCAGTAAAGGGTATCCTTAAGTACCTGCGAAGGGCTAAGGATCTTTTTCTGCTTTATGGAGGAGAGGACTTACAGCTTAGAGCTTACACAGATTCTAGTTTCCAGTCAGATCCAGATGACTGCAAATCCATGTCTGGATTTGTATTCATGTTGAATGGAGGGGCAGTAAGTTGGAGAAGCCGTCTGGATGAAGAAATTCATCTTGGAACTTGGCGTAGTTCCCGAGATAACAGCTCCCATCCCATTATTTTGTGATAATAATGGGGCCATCGCCCAGGCGAAGGAACCGAGATCTCACCAAAGGTCAAAGCATATTCTCAGGCGCTTTCACCTCATTCGGGAGATTGTTGATCATGGAGATGTGACGGTAGAACGTGTACCGTCAGAAGATAACATAGCAGATCCACTGACTAAGTCATTGACACAGACTATATTTGAGCGTCATCGGGATAAGATGGGCCTCAAAGTTATGGGCAATTGGCTGTAGTTCAAGTGGGAGATTGTTAGTGTTGGTGTGCTACAGGCCAATTTCGGGTCGGGTAAGCCCAATAGTTATACGATCTTGTTCATTAATAAAGTGGTGTTTGAGCGTAAATATGCGATTGTGTTACTTTACGTTGTCCCTAGGATATGTGGTTGTAAAGTCAGCTCGAGATGGGATCTCGAACATGAGATTGACTTTACATGTACACATACCTTAAACTGTTCCTGGTTGGAGGGTAATCACTCGGGGACTTTGATTACCTATTAAACCAGTACACATGATGTATCAGTGACCAGTCTCATGGTCATTGGTGCGGGGCACCAACACATATGTGTAGGTGTATGTCCTTGGAGGATGTGCACTGAACTGATCCGCTATTGGATCTTCAGATGGTTGATTATACCTAATGTCAACTGAAGATCCAACGGTCACAGTAGCATCGTTGGTCCTTTGACCTGAGACATTGATCAGATCTTACACGAGGATTGGAATGGTTTAATTATTTAGCTAAGTGACTTTAACCATAAGTCATGAGTTGCCGAGTCATTAACCACTCCAGGATATGTGTGAAGATCATCAATGGTCAAGATGGGATTGCTCACTGTCGGGTATATATATCAGACAGTTAATGGGTCATGACATTGACGCTCCATTAAATCCCTGGCCAGGGTCGTATGAGTTCTTTTAGAACGGACGTCATACACTTTAAGGAGATCATAGTCAAATGGCACGATCATGGGGTTTGACAGAAACCGTACCCTCGATCGTACCAGACTCATAGAAGGAGCGAGGGATTATATCGATGCGGTAACTGTGGACTTACAGGTACCAGACAGGTTGGTTTAAACCCGGGGTCATCTAGGATCACGTGGATTTGCTTGACCCAACGTGATCAAAGGTTCGGAATAAATTAAACTATTGTTCGGCTCTAGTAGAAGCGAAGAATACGTTTAATTTACTTCTAATTGGGAATTAGAAGTTAATGGACCTTAAACTAGAGTGACTGTGGGCCTAGAGGATCACACACAATGGATTCTTGGGTGACGGATTATTATTATACGAGTGTATGTATTATTTCCATTTAATTCCTTTTGGAAAGGAGTGTAAACGGAGTTTAATACATATGTATAATATGAGATAGGACATATATACAGTTTTGGTCTTTTAGAACCCTTTTCTAATAAACCTAAACTCTATATATAGCCACCTATGTGAGTTCATTCGAACTCTTGGCTTCTCCTTCCAACCCCCCCTTAATGCTAATCAAGCATTAAGCATTAAGGAGAGGATTAACCTCCCCCTTTCTCCCTCTTGCTCTCTCTCTCTCCTGAAGGTGATTGAGCTGGGGAAGGTCGTGCCGGGGAGGTACCGTCGCTGCGCAAGGGTCCGTGTGGATCATCTCTAGAGGCCGTACTCTTGTGCGGCTCAGTTTTTCTGCATCGGGCTTAGCGGACAGCGTCGTTCCGCGCAAGGTGAAACACGCAACCCGTAATTAGGGACGTAGAAACACCGATTAGAGCATAGATTAAGCTTTCCACAATACCGGGATCGGGCAAATTAAATTTTTGTTATCCGATGCGTCGCCCGTAGGTGCTGTGCGAAACCTTACAGGCCTCCCCTCTCTCGGCTGTACCTCCTACGGCCTCCTGCCATCTGAACCGCTTGGTGTCGCAGTTTCTCCGGGGGTTGCTGCTGGCTCCCTCCAGCCGGTTCTATGCTCCATGCCCTCTGGCTGCCTCCTGTTGGACTCAGCACCGAGGCCATCAACTGTTCGCCTACAGGCTCTTGCGGATTCTTCCCACGAGTCCCCCGCCTTGGCACTCCCCGTTGCGGTACCCTTCGCCCAGGCTCAGGTGTTCACTCAGATGGAGTCACTCCCCTCGTCTGCTCCTCTCCAGGTCCCTACGGGCTACCCTCTCCTTGGGTCAGAGCCTCTCTCTTCTGCTCTTGACTCGGACAATGTCACTTCTGTTACTCTTGCTGCGGCGGTTGTGCTCGGCCACTCCGAGCCTTCGAAAGCTGCTCCAGGCCATCTTTCTCCTGGCCATCTCCTTGCCGAGGAGGCCCCCTTGCCTACTGCTGTGCCGATTTCTGACGGGGCCCCCACACCTGAGGTGCTTCCTCCCCGGGTTCGGGAGGGAGCGCCACCGCTGTGTACAGCTTCGTCCGAGCCTGCAGCCACGTCCTCTTGTGCCCGGGTGGCTGGTCGAGCAGCTGCTGCTTCGATGGTCCTCGGGCCCCTGGCCCCGGATGCTCCTCCGCTGCCTCCTGCTGGTCTCAATGCCTCTGCTGAGGCTTGGTGCCCAGGACAATAGCCCTCCAACATGGTGGGTGGGGCTGCTGGTCCGGTGCCACCTTCTTCTACTCCTACAGCCGCCCCCCGACTATCCTTTGCTCAAGCACTGAAGAAGAAAATCAACCGGGAACCGCCCGGTCCGATTGTTGTCTCCACCCCGCATACTGTTCCAATGCGTCCAGCATGCAGCTTGCCTACAGCGGGCTTTGGTTCTGGTATCAAGTTACCTCAGCTTCAGGTTCTATCAATCCCCGGGCTTGAGCCAGCGTCGGGCTTCACAGACTTTGTGGCGGCTCATGCGGCCTTCGTGGGCAACCCTGTACTGGACCGTTCGCGGATGGGTTTGAGGTCGGAGCGCGACGCCCCATGGCGTTGTTACCGGCACTCCAACTCCACTTCCTCTTCGCGCGATCGGCAATGTGTTTTCGAGGATGCTCCTTCTGCTCCCCGTCGCTCTCTTCGTCTCCAGTCAGCTTCTGCGGTACTCCTCCAGCCGGTCCACTCCTCCCTCTCCGAGGAGCTCGATCCTGATGGCACGGACCGCGACCCTCTTGGCTCGCCAGGTTCCCCGGTCCGTCTGCGCGGAATTCGTTCGGTGTTCTCGTCCGACTCTGAAGGGGTCTTCGATGAAGATTCCTATTTGTAGGGGCTATGTTTCTTCTGTGGGTGCTTGGGCCTTTGTTTCTGCCCTTGCCTGGGTTTTTTAGGCTTTTTTCGCTTTCTTGGGCCTTTGGCCTTGTACCCTTCTTGCCCCCTTTCGGGCCTCCCCCTTTGCCCCCCCCCCCTTTGTACCCCTCTTCTTTTACTGCTTTCCTTAATGAAAACACTTGCCTGGCAGTCGGGGTAGTGTGTTCATCTTGTTCCGCAATGAAGGGATGAACCCCCTCCCCTATCTACCACCTTGCAAGGATTGACTTGAGTTAAAAAAAAAAGGTGGCGAACTTGGCAAGAGGGGAGGGTAATGGATGGGGGCGGCCAAAACAAGTGGAGGGAATGGGTTTCAAAATTTGAAATGGTCTTGGAATGTGTAGGATTGTATGGGAACTAGGGGGATTGTCTGGGAAGGGAGGAGATTGTGTTGGGAGTGGGGGAGATTCCCTCTTGGAACATGGGGTGGAGTAATGGTGGCTTGGGAAAGTGGAGGGGGTAATGAATGAGGTGGGTGGTGGTTGGGAGTTGAAGGGGGAGGGAGGAGAGAGAAGAGAGAAAGGAGGGGGGGTATGGGACTCACTCCCTAGGGTATCTCACCCTAACTTAGTGGAATCTCTCCAAATTGAACAAAATTGTAGGCTTAAGTCAAAAGGATTCATTCATTCATTAACTTCAAATGAGGGGGAGTGGGGTCCTATTTATAGGCAATCCACTCTTTACAATAAGTCCCTGACAAAATAAGCAACTACAAATAACCAAGGGGGGGTGGGGGCGCAAATGGGCCTAGCCCAACGAATTGGGCCCAATAGCCTCATTAGACAGCATGATGATACAAAAACATAGAAAAATAAGTGCTAGACCTAGGGAAATGACTCCAATAAAATGAAAATACATCAAAATGACACAAAGGAAAGCTACAAAATGGATAAGGGGCCTTAATAGAGTGAGGCCCAAACTCAACCAGCTCCTGAATGTGAAGAAGTGGACCCGAGCCAAAGGGAATCGTGGGTGATGCCTCCATCAAATCCCCTGGGCCGCGAAGAGCTCGACTCCGTCGAGTAAGGATCCATCCGGCTAAGGTATCGCTCGAGGAGGTCCGGATCCAATAGCTGGAGGTCCTCCCGACTCACCCATGAGTTTTTCGACGGAGGCCGATCCTTCCACCTGACGAGATAGCGCTCATATACCTTGCTCCGGGTGGTAGTGACCTGCTCATCCAATATTCGTTCAATGCGATCGCGCTGAGCTCTCTTGGCTAGTGGACTCTCCTCACGGGTGGGTACTCTCTCAAAGGAAGAAGTAGGCTCAATCTCCTCACTAGGTCCCACCGTGGGGCCCTTGTATGGCACTAAGTCGGCGACATTGAATGTAGGACTTACCCCATAATCCTCAGGGAGATCTAACTCATAACCATTTGCACCAATGCGCCTCAAGACCTGAAAGGGCCCAGTCCCACGTGGCCTCAACTTGGAGTTGGCTCCTGGGGAGAGCCTCTCCGTCCTTACCATCACAAAGTCACCCACTTGGAACTCTAAGTGACGCCGGTGAGAGTCGGCCAACCTTTTATAAGCCTCATTTTTCATGCTAATGTGCTTGCGAATCTCCTCATGCAATTCCCTAATATGTTGTGCAAAAGACTCAGCAGAAATGGACACTCTAGCATGCTGGGGAAGGGGAATGAGGTCGGATGGCTTTCTTGGTTTGTACCCATGCACGGCTTCAAATGGACTCATCCCTATTGACTTATTGACTGAATTGTTGTATGCAAACTCAGCCTGTGGTAAGATGAGATCCCAATTTCCTGGCCGATCCTCAACAAGACTCCTAAGGAGGTTCCCTAGACTCCGATTGACCACTTCAGTTTGGCCATCCGTTTGGGGGTGGTAGGCAGTGGGGAATTTGAGGAGGGTACCCATCATGTGCCAAAGAGTCTTCCAAAAATAGCTAGTGAATTTGACATCCCTATCGGAGACTATGGTCTTGGGCAGTCCATGGAGGCGGACTATCTCATCAAAGAATAATCGGGCTACATGGGAGGCATCGGATGTTTTGGAGCATGGGATGAAGTGGGCCATTTTGGAAAATCTATCAACCACCACATAGATGGAGTCATGCTTCCTAGAGGTCTTGGCTAAGTCTAGCACAAAGTCCATGCTCAAATCTTGCCATGGTCGGTCGGGAATGAGAAGTGGGGTGTATAGGCCGGTGTTTTGCTTCACCTGCTTGGCCGAAGCACACGTGCGACATTGACCCACTATTTTGCCTACATCTCTCTTAAGGCTCGGCCAATAAAATTGACCCTCAACTAAGGCAATGGTTTTGTGGACCCCAAAATGACCGGCTAACCCTCCGGCATGTAATTCCCAAACCAAGAAATCTCGAAGAGAGGTCCGGGGAATGCAAAGCCTTGGCCCCTTGAAGAGGAACCCATCCTCTAAAATAAATCCCTCATGCTCCTTGCTAGAATGAGTGGTCAAGTTGGCATAGATTTGCCCAAAGTCGAGGCAACCAGGGTACTCATCCTTGACCTTATCAAAACCAATCACTTCCACTTGGATAGTGGATAACAAGGACATCTTCCTACTAAGGGCATCCGCGGCCTTATTCTCACTCCCGGCCTTGTGTTTGATGACAAAGGTGTAGGATTGGATGAACTCAACCCATCGGGCATGTCGGGCATTCCACTTTTGTTGGGAATTGAGGTATTTGAGGGCCTTATGGTCGGAAAAGATGACAAACTCTTTGGGAAGCAAGTAATGTCTCCAGTGTCGGAGGGATTGGACCACGGCATAGAACTCCTTGTCATAGGTGGAGTATCTAGTCCTAGCATCACATAGCTTCTCACTAAAATAGGCGACCGGGTGTCCCTCTTGACTAAGAATCCCTCCTATCCCTATCCCGGATGCATCACAAGTGGCCTCAAAAACTTTGGAGAAATCAGGAAGGCATAGGACCGGGGCTTGGGTCAACTTTTCCTTAAGCTCAAGGAAGGCTTTAGAGGCGGCTTTGGTTCAAACAAAGGTTCCCTTCTTGAGACAATCAGTTATTGGGCCGGTGATAGTGCTAAACCCTCGAATGAATCTCCTATAGAATGTGGCCAACCCATGGAAACTCCTAACCTCATGAAGGGTGTGGGGCTCCGGCCAATCAAGAATAGCTTGGACCTTGTCGGGGTCCATGGAGACTCCTTTGGTTGACACCACAAATCCTAGGAAGGTGATGGAAGTGGTCATGAAATGACACTTTCCTAGGTTGGCAAATAGGCTTTCTTGCCGGAGGACGGTGCAAACTTTCCTAAGGTGGTCAAGGTGGGCCTCGTGGGTTTGGCTATAGATGAGAATATCATCAAAGTATACCACTAGAAAATTCCCAATGAAAGGCCTAAGTACCTCCATCATAAGATGCATGAAAGTACTTGGGACATTAGAAAGCCCAAATGGCATGACTAACCACTCAAAGATACCATCCTTGGTCTTGAAGGCCGTTTTCCACTCATCCCCGGGCCTTATCCTAACTTGGTGGTAGCCACTCTTGAGATCTATCTTAGAGAAGATGGTGGCTCCGGCTAGCATATCCAACATGTCATCAAGCCTAGGGATGGGGAACCTATACTTGACGGTAATCTTGTTAATGGCCTGGCTATCCACACACATCCGCCATGATCCATCTTTCTTGGGGGTAAGGAGGGCCGGGACGGCACATGTACTCTTACTAATGCGGATGAAGCCCTTCCTAATGAGTTCCTCTATTTGCCTCCTAAGTTCGGCATGTTCCGTGGGATTGAGGCGATAATGAGAAAGGTTTGGAAGGGTGGCTCCCGGTACTAGATCGATTGCGTGTTGCACATCACGCATGGGAGGGAGTTGGTCCGGGAGCTCTTCTGGGAACACATCATGGAATTCTTCCAAAAGTTGTTGGATCTCTATGGGATGGGGGTTAGAAGGGGTAGGTTCCTCTAAGCATATGACTACCGCACACAATGGCACCCCTTGAGCAATTTCCTCTTCAAGCTCTTTTCTAGTGATGAGATGAAGACCTTTGGTCAACCCCGTGGTTCTACTTTGTTTTGGGGTTTGGATACGGGCTTGGGTTGGAGGGGTGGAGTTCCTCGAGACTTGTGGAGTGGTGGGGTGTGATCCTTGAGGGAGAGGGTCCTTCTTGGGCATGGGTCGAGGTGGGGAGGGGTTAAGACGGATAGTCTTACCCTCATGCTCAAAGGTGCATATGTTGCTTCTCCCTAAAATGGTGGCATCCACATCATAGAGCCAAGGTCTTCCTAAAAGGATGCTACCCACTTCCATGGGTATGACGTCACACCATATTTGGCCATGGTAGGAAGAGAAAGTGAGAGGCACTAGGCATTGGGTGTTGACCGGGATGGAGTTGTTGTTGATCCATGAGACCCGGTATGGACTTGGGTGGGGAGTGAGAGTAAGCCCAAGGAGCTTGACGGTGTCGGGTGACACGGCATTAACACAACTACCACTATCCAAGATCACTTTCCTCACATGGTTCTCTATCTTGATAAAGGTGTGGAAGATTGAGGTCCGACGCTAATCCTCTTCTTGAGGTTGGGTGAGGGTGCACCTAATGACTCCTAGATGGGAGTTGTTTGAAGGAGTGGAGTGATCTAGACTCGACTCTAGATATTGGGCTTCATACTCCTCTTCCTAATCTAGTGAGGCTTCATGTTCCTCAACGTCATTTTCTTGTTCCTTTTGGGGTTGAACTTCTTCCTCAATAAGCAAACTAGATAACCCCTTAGATGGACATTGTCCCGCAAAATGACGAAACCCATGACACCTATAGCATTGTTGGCGCCCACTTCCCGGGGTGGCTCCTACACTTGGTCCTTTGGGGTTGTCATCCTTCCGTGGGAGAGGATGACTAGGAGCGGGCTTGTTTGGAGTGATGGGTGGGGGAGGATTGTAGGACCTTAAAGGGGCATTCCCACTTGGGCTAGGAGCTCTCATGAGAGTGGGTGGAATGGGACGTGGTCCCAAGTTTTTGGGATCGGTTGGTCGGGGAGTGGTAAATCGGGAACTCCAAGAAAACCTTTCCACATCTCTAGCTACTTGGTAAGCTAGCTCAAGGTTATCAACGTCTCTCATGAATAGTTCCCTCTTCATGTGGCTTTGAAGCCCATTCCTAAAGCGGGATAAGGTGACGTCCGGATCCTCATGGACTCCACACTTTAAAAGATAGGAGTCAAATTTTTCAATGTACTCTACCACGGTCTTCCCTTCTTGGGTGAGGCTTTACCATTCATCTAAGAGCATTTGGTGGTAGGTTCGGGGGAGGTATTTGTTCCTAAGTTGGTTTTTCATACCCGCCCAAGTGTCAATAGGCTCTTCCCGCCTAACCCGTCTTAGACCCTCTTGGTTTAGCCAATAAGTCTTGGCCAACTTAGTGAGATGCATCTTAGCCAATCTAACTCTCCTTTGGTCAGATATGGGGTACCATTCAAAGTATTGGTCCATGGCGGTCTCCCATTCTAGGTAAACACTAGGTTCATGTGAACCATCAAAATTTGGGGCCTCTACCTTGATCATCCTTAAAAGGGGGTCATCCGGATCATCCCGTGGACGCCGGTCATGGTTTTGATGGGGGCGAGGCCTCTCATAGTCATAATAATGGTCATGGTCCATATCCTCCCTATAAAATTCAGCATGTGGGTGATGGGCTCTTGGGCCGTTGTTCCTTGGGTGGAACTCATCCCTATGAGGCTCTACATGTGGAGGGTGGACTCTTGGGCCTTGGTTCCTTTGGGGAAAACCATTCCTATGGAACTCACCATGTGGTGGAGGGGCTCTTGACTCATTGATCCTTGGGTGAGGATCTTCCCTATGAGGCTCATCATGCGGAGGGGGAATTCTAGGCTCATTGTTCCTTGGGCGGAACTCTTGGTCTTCTAACCGAGCAATTCGGTTGGTAAGGGACTCTAGTTGGGCAAGGATGGTTGTGAGGGCAGCATCTACCCTATCCATGTGGCCTTGGGGTTCCTCCCTAGGAACATCTTGGTCGAGTTGGTGAGGATTGGGATCCATTGGTGGAGCCAAAGACGATGAACCGGGTTGATAGCTAGCACCACTACGGGTGGACATGCAAGACAAAGGGCCAAAGTGGTTGGACACACTATGCAAAGGTCCTAGGACTTAGACTTGATAGAGACAAGTCAAGGACTTGCTCTGATACCACTTGATGTGACACAACCTCGGACTTAAGCAAGCAATCACAAATAGCATTCAAATGGGCCTTAATGGGCCACCGCTCTCCCGTCGCACTCTATACCCGGAGTGACTTAGCGATGCCAAGTGTAAAGTATGGGAATGGGCCCTTGCTGGTAGAGGGCCAGCAAGGCCAAGGTTTGACTCCCCAAGGGTTGGATGCCCAATTCAATTGGGGCCGACAAAGTGCGCAAAGGCACGGTTTCACACTACCCCACGGCGATCACTCTAAGTCATGGACTTGAGGATCGGGCACTCCCTCACAAATTCAGCGGCGCATGAAGCAAATATTGAAAGAGCAACACTATTGAGCAAGGATGAGACACTTACTCGACCGGCTTTAAGAAACCGGTCCCGGTCGGAGACGAGGGCGAGCGGGGAGGCGGTGGTTCCCCACACGCCGCGGCGGTGTCGCTTGACCTGTCCAAAGAAGTACAAAACTACACCTCACGCAGGAGGGGGATCTTGGGGTGGGGGTTAAAGTGTTACAACCAAAACTACCACCACGCAGGGTGGGGCCTTCAGCCGGCCAAGCGGGGAAGGGAGAAAAGCTTTCGATTACTAAGTGGCGCCCGGTGTGATATCGGCCTTGTTCTGGCTTGCAGGACAGGGTGATGAGGTTGAGGTTGCCACGGACTCGTCCGGACTCCGAATTGAGTGAAATCACCTCCTACAGCTTCCTGACTTGAAGGGGATGACTGCAGAATTTTTGGGGATGCTCTGTTGGTCGGTGGTGACAGCTCCAGCAGCAGGAAACAGATTACTCTGTCTGGCCGCAGGCTGATCTGGACTGGAACAGCAACTTGCAGAGGTCACTGTGCACTCTCCCGATCTCTGAACAGCACGAAACCAGTGGCGACGTCTTCGTGGTAGAGGTAGCTTTCAACAGAAAGTGACGGGGCAGCGTTCGATGTCGATGGCGAGCGGGGCACCCTGAACGGTGCTCACTGGTCAAAACAGACTGCAGAAGCAGGGCTGGACAGACGGGGAGAGAAAAAATGATAACTCTGCCCCCCGGTGGCCGAATGCCGCTTCGCTTCCTGATCTTGGAAGAGGACTGGACGGGGAAGAACTTTGTTGAAGTAACCTGGGCCTGATTCAGCCTGAGTAAACCGTTAGACAGCAGTCTCCTAGGTTCTGGTTCTGGATGAAGGCCTTCGTGCGCGATGGTGGGAGAATGGCTCTATCTGGCAGCTCCGACCTCGGATCGTGTTGCTTCCACCTCGCTTGCGAAGTAGACTGGGAGGCCTTTCCAGCAAGGTAGGCCACGCCTTCAGGAACACCAGGAGGAAGCCGTGGTCGACGCTGCAACTAGGGGCTGTTCTGCAGGTCTGCACAGCTCCAACCTGAAAATGAAATGAGTGGGAGAGGTGGCTTCTTTGGTGGAGGGAGGTGGTAGGGGCGACCTAAGGGTGAGTGGGGGCTCTTGTGGGGTGGAGAAGAGAGCTAATGGTGATGCGAAATGAGGGGGGAGAATGGCTGGAAGCAAGTGCTAGCAGGTGGAGGAGGAAGATGAGGGTGTGAGAGAGGGAATGGGGGAGTGAAGGGGGCGAACTTGGCAAGAGGGGAGGGTAATGGATGGGGGCGGCCAAAATAAGTGGAGGGAATGGGTTTCAAAATTTGAAATGGTCTTGGAATGTGTAGGATTGCATGGGAACTAGGGGGATTGTCTTGGAAGGGAGGAGATTGTGTTGGGAGTGGGGGAGATTCCCTCTTGGAACATGGGGTGTAGTAATGGTGGCTTGGGAAAGTGGAGGGGGTAATGAATGAGGTGGGTGGTGGTTGGGAGTTGAAGGGGGAGGGAGGAGAGAGAGAAGGGGGCGAACCCCTTAGTGGGAGGAGAGAGAAGAGAGAAAGGAGGGGGGGTATGGGACTCACTCCCTAGGGTATCTCACCCTAACTTAGTGGAATCTCTCCAAATTGAACAAAATTGTAGGCTTAAGTCAAAAGGATTCATTCATTCATTAACTTCAAATGAGGGGGAGTGGGGTCCTATTTATAGGGAACCCACTCTTTACAATAAGTCCCTGACAAAATAAGCAACTACAAATAACCAAGGGGGGGTGGGGGCGCCAATGGGCCTAGCCCAACGAATTGGGCCCAATAGCCTCATTAGACCGCATGATGATACAAAAACATAGGAAAATAAGTGCTAGACCTAGGGAAATGACTCCAATAAAATGAAAATACATCAAAATGACACAAAGGAAAGCTACAAAATGGATATGGGGCCTTAATAGAGTGAGGCCCAAACTCAACCAGCTCCTGAATGTGAAGAAGTGGACCCGAGCCAAAGGGAATCGTGGGTGATGCCTCCATCAAGGGAGGGGCTGTCAGCCGGCCAAGCGGGGGTACGGAATGGAGGTGGTCGGAAGCCGACCGATCTCACACGGTGCAAGCTGGCCAACTATCTTTGCTGTCTGCCACCAGCTACTTGTTGCGGATAGAACTCCTTTCTGGAAAGTCCGATGTGGACTGGGCTGGTGCTGCTGGGAAGAGGGATGCCTTGAGGTGACGCAGGAAGTAGAATCGTCACGAACAGAGCTTGGGCGCGTCGGGACCGCCAACTTCTATAGAACTGTGCTATTGACAATCTCTGCAGGACAGAGGCTCTTGGACGAGGTTGTACTCTTAGCTGGTGTGCCGGATTGAGGCGAGACCACCTCTGATTGAAAGGGGTCCCACTCTAGTACGTCTATACAAAAATTCTCCGATAGACTTGTCCGAACCAACCGGTGACAGCTTTCGGAGGCCGACTAGGTTTAACTGGCTGCTGAGACTAAAATCTTGACTCGACTTCCCAGGGCTGTAGCTGCCAGGCCCGAGGTCGGATCGAGGCGGGGCTGGAGTCGTCGCTAAGAGGGGCATCCCAGGAACATTCCAGCACAGGAATGGCCACGATCTGAAGTGGGAGGCGCCGGTGCTGACTATTCTTGTGAGGTCGCATAGTTGAGGATGTCAATCGGACATGGAGACCTTGCTGGTAGCGTAACTCCTGGCTGGGATATCAGAATGGGGCGAGACCAGGCTTGTTTGAAAGAGGTGTACTGAACCACCTCAAAGGGCTGAGGTAGAGGATGGACGCAGTAGTCGTGCACTCCCTGTGGGGGACAATTGGATCTGGGGGCTGGTGAATCAGACTGTAGGACATGCTCTGCTTGTTGGTTGTGGTACTCTCGAACGGGGGCTCCAAATGGGGTGGGACCGGTTTTGACTGAAAACTGGGCGAGCCTAGTAGATCACCTCCAAAGGGCTTGTTCAGCAACTACAGGAGGTGGCTGGGGGCGCTTCTGGAAGCCAAACAGGTCGCTGGCCGGGGCTGTTCTGTGCCGTCGGACGAGAAGGGTTTTCATGAACAGACGTGATGTCAGATCGGGGCGGGACCACCTTGCCTACAACGCTCTTTGGATGAGCTTTCCAGTAATATATAGCTTGCCACCAGGAAGCCCAAGGGTTGTTCGGTGGCGGTGCTGCAATTAGGCACCAGATCTGCTGCCTGCGAATTGGGAACCGCAGGTTGAAGATGATATGTGTAGTGGTGGTGATGGGGGACCAAATGGCAGGGGGGATGGGGGCTGGAGCTTATGGGATGTTGCTGGGGAAGTATAGGGGTTATAAAGGTGACTGGAAGGTGAAGGGGGGGTAGAGCTAGGGCTTGGGGGTGAAGGGAAGGCAGGCTGGTGGTACTGGGTGTGGCCAGGCTAAGGTGGAGTACGTGGAGGGGAATGGGGTGGTCGATCAAAGTGGGAGAGGGAATGGGGAAGACGGTGGGTGCACACCCTACCTTGGAGAGTGGAGGAGTCTCCTTGATGGGGGGCCTAGGGAGTGCCAAGGGTTGCCTTGGGAGGTGGAGGGTTGCTTGGGAGAGTGAAGAGGCACTTGGGGAAAGTGAATGGGTGTAATGGGGAGTGAATGGGTGTCTTGGGAAAGGGAGTTCCACCTAGGGGTTGGAGGGGATTTTAATGGGAGGTATGGGCAGGGGTGGAGCTTTGAATGAGGGGTAAGTGAAGAGAGAGAGAAGAATTTTGAAATTGGGGAGGGGGGAGGAGAGAGAGGAGGGTCGACCCCTAGAGAGAGAGAGAGAGGGAGAGGGAGAGAGAGAGAGAGATTAGTGGGGAAAATAACAAGTGGGGAATTTTCTTTTTTCTGAATTCATAAAAGGGTGTACATAATGGAGGGGTTGGATCCTTTATATAGGCATCCAATTATTACATGACCAAAATAGCCTTGACATCTTAACAAAAGACCGACATTATCCTAGACGATAGATATGGGCCTATACTAAGATACTAAGGCCCAATTAAGCATAAATAAGTAAAATTAGACTCTAACACACATGACTCAGCAAAGAAAATTACATAAGCATGACTCGAAAATAAAGATAACATGAAGCAGTCGTTGCCGAGTGTCCTCAACGGGGTGCATGCGACCCTAACCACAGGGAGTGGCGTGAGAAGCCCCCATCATTTACTTGAAATATCTTTGAAGAAGGACAATAAAATATGTGCGGCATGTACCCAGTGTAAACAAACTAGAAAGTCCTTTAAATCTAGAACTTAAAACATGTCTTCTAAACCTTTTGAGCTGATCCACATGGATTTATTTGGACCTACTAGATCAGCTAGCTTATCTGGTTGAAGATATGGATATGTCTTAGTAGATGACTTTTCTAGATTTACATGTGTATTCTTTCTGACTCACAAAAATGATGCATTTGAAGAATTTTAGGAATTTTACCATACAATAAAATAGACTGGTGAGCAGTCTTTTTCTAATATTTTGTCTGACCATGGTGGTGAGTTTGAAAACTCACATTTTGATGAACTTTGCAGGGAAAATGGGATCAAGCATAGATTCTCTTCACCAAGGACTCCAGAGCAGAATGGATTGGTTGAAAGGAGGAACAGAACTTTGGTGGAGATGGCTCGGACTATGCTAGTTGAAGGCAACTTGCCGATAAGGTTTTCGGCTGAGGTAGTAAATACCTCATATTACATTATCAATAGAGCCCTGGTAAGTCCTTCTACTCAAAAGACTCCCTATGAGATACTTAAAGGTAAGAAACCTTCACTAGCATATTTCAAGATTTTTGGTTGTAAATGCTTTATCCATGTTAACTCTAAAAGAGACCTTGATAAATTTGAACCTAAAAGTGAACCTAGAATTTTTCTAGGTTACTCTGAAAAGTCTAGAGCCTATAGGATCTATAACATTAATTCTCAAACTGTTGAGGAATCACCACACATTGTGTTTGATGAATTTTCTAATAAAACTGAAACTGGTTTCTACAGGAACAAAGTTGATGGAGAAATCCTGAAAAATAAAGAAGAGCAGAATGCAGAACTAGCAGAAGGTGAGACTGAAGGATCTAGAATTGAGGGGGAGGTAAGTGAAAATTCAGGTAATCGGCTTACAAACATTAGAGTTCTTAAAAATCATCCTCTAAAGAATATAATTGGTAATCTGAATGAACCCCATAGGACTAGATCGCATTTCATGATAGAAAATGAACTGAATTCTTTTGCACTTGTCTCACAAGTAGAACCCAAGAACATTGAATGTGCCTTAAAGGATGAGCATTGGATAAATGCCATGCATAATGAATTGAATCAATTTGAAAGGAACAAGGTATGGCACCTAGTTCCTAAACCCACACATGGCTTAGTTATAGGCACTAAATGGGTTTTTAGAATTAAAACTGATGAGCAGGGAAAGGTAGTTAGAAATAATGCTAGGCTTGTAGCACATGGGTACTATCAGGAATTTGGGATAGACATTGAGGAATCATTTTCCCCTGCAGCTAGACTATAAGCCATTAGGATACTTCGGGCTTTTACTTTTAGCCTAGGAATAAAACTTCAGCAGATGGATGTGAAATCTACTTTCTTAAATGGTTTAATAAAAGAGGATGTTTTTGTTAAACAACCTCCTGGATTTGAATGCATTGACTTTCCTGATTATATGTATAAACTTGATAAGGCATTATATGGGCTGAAGCAAGCTCCCAGGGCCTGGTATGACAGGGTGAGCTCCTTCCTCACATGTAAAGGATATTCAAGAGGTGAGGTTGACCAAGCTCTATTTACCAAGGTAAACAATAAAGATATCCTTGTTGTTCAAATTTATGTAGATGATATAGTGTTTGGGCCAACTAAAACTTCTATGTGTGAGGAATTTTCTAAGTTAATGACTGATGAAGTTGAAATGAGCTTAATGGGAGAACTGAAGTTTTCCCTTGGATTGCAGGTTAATCAAACTTCAGAGGGAAGCTTCATCACCCAGTCCAAATACATCAGGGATCTGCTGAAAAAATACAAGATGGAAAACCTCAAAGAGATCACTACACCTATGGGCACATCAACTAGTCTTGATGCTGACCCAAAAGGTAAATTGGTTGATACCAAACTATAAAGAGGTATGACCGGATCCCTTTTGTAATTTACTGCATCTCGCCCAGATGTACAATTTTTAGTGTGTTTATGTGCTAGATTTCAGGATAGTCCTAAGGAATCTCACATGAGTGTAGTGAAGAGGATTTTTAGATATTTATCAGGGACCCTTGACTTAGGACTGTGGTATCCTGCTAGGTGTGCGTTTGAACTTGTAGCTTACACTGATGCATACTATGTAGGGTGTATGATATATAAAAAGCACTAGTGGGTATTGTCAATATCTAGGTGGTTGTCTAGTGTCTTGGGCATCTAAGAAGCAACACACAGTTGCTCTCTCCACTGCTAAGGCTGAATATGTTACAGCAGGGAATTATGTAACCCAAGTGCTCTGGATAAAACACATGCTCATTGACTATCACATAAAATTAGGATGCATTCCTATTCTGTATGATAATACCAATGCTATTTTCTTGACTAAAAATCATGTTCATCACTTTGGAACTAAGCATATTGAAATAAAACACCACTTCTTGGGAGATGAAGTAAGTAAGAATTAAATTGAGCTGAATTTTGTAGAATCAGAAAAACAACTTGCTAATATATTTACTATACCTCTTGGGAATGAAAGGTTTAAATTCTTAAGAAGAGGACTAGGTTTATGTAAATTTCAGCCTGATGATTGATTCTTTAAGTTCATTCTTATCTGGAATAAATGCCTTCTCAATGATGTTTTCTATGCCTACGATTGGGTCTATCACATGGTATCAGTGGTTGTCATTACAGATAATGTCTTGCATGGTGTCCATCTTGATCTTAAGGGTATATCAAATGGTGTGCTGGAAGAATGGCAGATCTCTTCTGCCTGGAAACCCACACTATGTGTAGAGGTTTGTCCTCCGCCAAGTGCCCTCAGTCAAGATTTTGTCTGAGTCTTGCATTTCATTATTTGTTCATAGGTCAAAATGTTGTGTCCAATAATAATGCACATAGACAGTGGGAGTAAGTGTTCAAAGATTTTTTTTAAGTCTATCCTTTCATGCTTGTTGTTAGGGGGAGTTCAGAATAAAATTTAGTCAAATCAGGTCCAGGCTGTTACATCTAGTCATCAGTAAGTGTTTCTGAAATGTCGACACCCAAAGTCGACACCTTTTTGCAACCCTGACTCTATCTTTTCTGATCAACAGATTTACTCATCTTGTGATATCATCTTTTCACATTATTTCTGAAATCTCAGTAGCACATTGCTTGGTATCAGGTTTTCCTGGCACACTCATTTATTTCCATCCCTTTACATCAATCTCTTAAAAAGTCTTTGCACTTCCTATGACTCTGAAATAATGACAATCTGATAATCAGTTCATTACTCTAAGCTACTAAAATCAGAAATCTTCTCATATAAGAATCAGTAATGCTCCATGAATGAACTGATGGTTTAAGCTGAATAAATTTTAGAGTCTAAAGACTGAACTCAATGAACTAGGATGTTGATCACAATTAATAGCTCTCAACTATTTCTCTCATGACATGTCTGGTAAAGTCTTCAAGAGTTTCAAAGTTCTTGAATTATTATCTTCTTGGTTGAGAAACTTGGAGTGTGTATTATTTTTAAACAAGTCTTTCTATAAAATCAAACGCCAGCAATTTCAAAATAATGAGTCAACATGATTGTAGGCAGAGCAATGGCTGATTGCACCGAGAAACCGGGTCCTTCATCAAAGAAATTGAGAAAAACACATGTCATGAAGTGCTTCAAGTTATCTTTGTTCAAAAGTTAAAATTGAAAGGTTAGTTTCACTAAGTAACTAGGGATATGGGCGTCTAATCATGTGTACCCATACGCAAAAAGGTGCAAACTACTCCTAATGTTTTGATACATGAAACAGAATGATAAATTCTGCTGAGTAACTAGGGGTACTGGCGTCTAATCAACGTGTACCCTTACGTCAAAAGGCATGGATGATACCTAACTGTTCTGAACTCTTTAAATAAAAAGGCAACCAAAAAAAATTGCTATAACCCTAAGGTAAAAAATCAAAACTGTCAAATTGTTTAACCTCAATACATATTCTAGTTACTCCTAAAGAAATTCACAGATTTTTGGGTGGGTAAGATAAAGTTAGACTAAATCCGTCATGATTCTGGTTTACTGCTATTAAAGGTTAATGCAAACTTATTCAGAGAGTACTGTTGCTAAACTCTAACCTTTATTATTCTTAAACCAGAATTCTATCAAGAATGCATTATATGGAATCTTATACTTGAAGAATTTGAGCTATGTATGCTTGAGTAATGAAAGACAAATCAATTTTTCAATCAGATCTCTCCTATAATTTCAAAACTATGATATTGTCATGTTTTTACACTTCACTGAGAAGATCCAATTGTCCCTATCAATTCTTTCTTTGCTGATGGCAAAGGGGGGGGAGATTTTGATGGCAGAGTTTCTGCGTTTCTTGAGTTTCTGGTAGAGTTTCTTGAGTTTCTTGATTGATGTCTAGGGATAGCTGGCAAAGGGGGAGAGATTACCTTGTTTGTCTGTCGTGTCTATGCATGTCTGTCTTCTAATGAACTTGACTATGACCTTACTGTGACCTTTGAATACTCTAACTCATAATGTAGTAGTGTTGCCATCAAAGTATAGTAGTGTTGCCATCATCAAAAAGGGGGAGAATGTTGTGTCTCCTCTAGATTTGATGTCCAGTTTTGATGCAGGCAACAATGTGTTTGACCTTAATTTGTCTCTGGCAACATTGTTATTTTAAAGTCTTTACTTTAGTTAGAATAAGCTCTTGTTTAAATCAAGGTCGATGCATGTTCATGCTGTTGCATATCAAGGTTGATGCATATATGCAGTTCGGTTCAAAAGGTCAGCGCATATGCAGGAGTGTGGTATAATATGGTCGAAGCATATTCATGCATTTGAGAAAGTAACGTTGTTGCATGTATCCACTTCTATTCTGAAGGTCTATGCATGTGCAGAATTGTTGCATTGAATGGTCGGTGCACATTCGCATATAAGTCTGAAGGTCGGTGCACATTCACATCATAGTCTGCCAGGTCGGTGCATACATTCATTCCAGTCCTGAAGGTCGGTGCACATGTAGAAGTCTTGCACCTGAAGGTCGGTGCACATGTAGAAGTCTTGCACCAAAATGTCGGTGCATATGTAGAAGTTATTGCCCCATAAGGTCTATGCATATTTGGACTCTAGAGAAAAGTCGATGCATGTCATAGAAAGGTCGATGCTAGCTAGTGACTGCAGCATAGGTCAATGCATGTTACAGAAGGGTCGATGCAAGTAAGTCATCACTCTCAAGGTCGATGCACCTTGTACATTCACTATAAAGACAGGTCGATGCACCTTCATTACAGAGTCAGTTAGTCTGGCATATAAGGCCTACTTGTATGACTCTAAGATCGATGTTTCTATTCTAACTTACTGTATGTGTTAGCTATACAAGCTGATGTATCTCATTTATGCATCAATGTTTTTTAAAAATTTTGTGCATACACTTATATGAACTGTCTGACCTTGTGTAGCCTCTAAAATTGCATTTTGCTAATAATTTTTACATGCTTCATAAGTCTCATAAATCTTTCTTTTTTGGACAGAAAGGAAGAGACAACCCAGATCGATACTCAAACACCTGGGTTGCATAAAGGCAGACCACATTACTCTCACGTGGAATTTAAAGTGAAGCGAATTAAGGGCACGTGATCCAAGGCTGAAAGCTGAACTAACATCCTGCCACGTGGATCATCTTATCTTCTACTCCTGACACGTGGGCCCCCTGAAGTGCGCATTCTGGATAAAATTATTGGGCGGGAGTGTGTCTTCCACGCGCCCAAAATTTGAAAAGCTCATGGGACCACAGACTCACGCTCTCTTGTATAAAAGGGGATCAAGCAGTCAAATTCTATATGAGAGCGAACGTGAAGAGAGAACAAGATAAAACAAGAGGAGCTGATCAGAAGAGGAGAAAAGCGCAAGAGAGTTCCAGAGGTTGAGAGAGAAGAGTCTGAGAGGAGTTTGAGAGAAAAGAGTATGTTGCAGAGAGTAAGAAGAAGGAACAAAGTGCCGTAATTCTGTCTGAGAGAGAGAAGTGGGATTGAGCAGAAGAGTTGTCCTGACTTCTGGATCAGAACCAGAGTCAGATCGCTCCAGTGGAGCTACAGTTCTTTCTTTCTGTTATTATCTTTCATTGCTTCTTTTGTTTTGCCTTTTTAAAATTACTATAAGTTGTGTATCAGCGGAGCAATCTGTGGTTCTCAGCAGCGAGGTGTGATCCTCGGACAGCAAGCTGTGTTGCTCAGCGGGAAAGCAAGTTGTGAAGCTCAGCTGTTTGTAGGGAGTTCATCCCCAAAGCTGTGGATCAGCGGAGTCAAGTTGTTTGGCAGTAGAAGCCTTACTCAGTTGAGTAAGAGGTGGATGTAGATCTCAAGCTTGATATCGAACCACCTAAAAATTGATCTGTCTTGTGTATGTGATTGATTATATCATCTTTACTGTGATTATATGAATGCTTAGGATCATCTACTGTGAGCCTCTGATTTCTTTGATATACTCAATCGTTGCTTAAGTCTTCAACCAAATTGTCTGAACTAATTCATCTTTGCATCTGCTAAATTTGATTGATATCTGATTTGTCTTGATCTAATTTGCACTTTCTTCATTTCATACCTATATTGTGGTCAATCACTCAGTGGTATATAAAAAGGCTCAGTCAGAAGGATAGATTACGTCTATCTAGAAAACTGACCCTTGCGTGAGGAGATTTTCGAATCAAACCTCTGCCAGGTACTATACTGAGTTGATTGATCTACTATATTTGGAGCTCTCAGTGATTGGCAATTTGTCCATATCATATCTCTCTATTAATAATTCATACGATTTTTAGTGTTTATGTTCACAGCAGTTTCGTTCATTTCTGCATTTCTATTAACTATTGTAGAATTATGAAATTTGGATAGATCTATTCACCCCCCTCTAGATCTATAGTTCAATCCATTCACACATCATTGAGAAACAAATTGCGATCCATTGTCGGTGATGATTGTGCTTGGAATGCCGAACTTGGCGATGATGTTCTTCATGATGAACTTGCATACAGTTGTTGCTTTGATTTCCACGTAAGCTTTTGCTTCAGCCCATTTGGTGAAGTACTCCGTCACAGTAAGGATACATGACTTTTACTTGGTGAGGGAGTTAGGATCATCGAGAGGACCAATGATGTTGAAAGTCTACATGGAGAAAGGCCATGGGGAGAATATTAGATGAAGTGAGGAAGATGGTGATTAGATTTTATCAATGCGAAGTTGGCACTTAACACACCTACGGATGTAAATAGCACAATCCTCTTCCATGATGAGCCAGTAAAAACATTTCATAAGGATCTTCTTAGCAAGCATCTAGCGATTCACATAGCCACTGCACACACCCGAGTGTGCTTCTTTAACACACTTCCAGACCTGCTTGTCATAAAGGCATCTTAAAAGAACACCAGTGAGGCTTCTCATGTACAATACTCCTCCAACCAATGTGTATTTTTGTGCAACTCTCCTTATGGCTTTCTTGTCTTCTGTTGTGGCCTCCTCAGGATAGGACTGATCTTTGCAATATTTGGCAATTTCATAAAACCATGGTTTTTCCTCGTCTGCCAGTTCTTCTTCCAACTCCACTAACATGACTTGCCTTTTCTCAATGATTTCTCCCTCTTGGACCTTCTTCAATAGTTCTTCCTTGATCTTCATAAAGGTTGCATCTCAGACTGTAGGAGTGAGATGTCTGTGGATGATGATGGACTCAGAGTGTCGACCCAAGGGAAGGCTAGCGATGATGCCAGTGAGGCAAGGGCATCGGCCAGAATATTCTGGTCGCGAGGGACATGGACAAAGACCAGTTTGGGGAATAGTTTGGCGTAGGCAGAGGTGAGCTCCTGATAAGTCTTGAGTTTGGGATCAAGGGTGCAGTACTTGGTCAGCACCTGGCGGAGAATGAGTTGACTATCACCCATAATTCATAGCTCGGTGACACCATAGGAGTGAGTGTAGACATGCCAAAATTAATGCTAAGTTCAGTAAATCTCATGTCACATTATAATGCCCCGAAGTGGACCTCATTGTTGGTTTAATAGGATGATTTTTCTATTTTTCTAGTTTTTTTTAGAATTCATGTCTTAGTCCTGGACGCCATTTCATAAAATTTGCGCTGTTTCAGAGAGGCGCATATTAATTCGCGTCTGTATCCCAGATGCGGATTCGCTTGCTATTTCTGAATTTTATTTCAAATTAAAATTCATAATTTTATAGAATTAGCGCTTCTTTGGAGAGATGCGTATTAAATCATGTCCATGACCCGGACACAAATTTCCTTGCTATTTTTAATTTTACTTTGAATTAAAATTTTACCTTTTAAAATAATCCACACCTCTCTGCGAAGACGCATACTAATACACATCTTTGTCTTTGACGCGAATTCTAGTTTTAATTTAGGAAACCTTTTTATTTCCTTATTTTGTTCAAGGAAATAGCGTCGTCAGCACTGGACGCGCATTTAATTAACGTCACCTGTATTGTGCCCCTGTGGTTTTGATGATGGTTTTGATGATTGATTGTTGATGTAAGTTAATCAAATGATCAGTCATCCTGCTGCTCAGTTTAGATTAACATATTTGATGTGAAGTCATGCTACATGTTAAACTGATGCATAAAGCATTCATTGCTGTGGTTTTAATGATTGATTTGGTTTTGATGATTGGTGTTTGATGTGAGTCACTGTGAGTCATCCTGTTGAAATGTTCATTCAGGCTTTTATATGCTCAGTCAGTTTATTTGTTTACACTGTGAATCATTGTAATTGAAGTTTCAGACTATTATCTGCTGCATAAAGCTTTCATATGCATTTACAGAGTCTATACATTGATTGGCAGTAAGTCTGCACATTGAGCGTCTCATGGAAGTCCATACAGTGCATTGCCTTGGCTAAGTGTATACACTGTCAGTCTCATTTTGAGTCAAAGTCCATACATTGGATTGTTACTCACATCGCCTTCAGGCCTCCAAGTCTGTACACTGGCCTTCTTTCATGATATACTACACGTCTACTCATTCAACACTGGTCTTCCAAGTTCTGTACAGCGTGAAGTCTCACCTCGTGTTGTTTCCCCTCACTAACACGAAAAGATTTCGTGTCGTCTGAGGTTATAACACTTCGTGTTGATTTCCATGCTTTACAAGAAAAAGCTGCTAAGAGGTAATACTTCGTGTGTCCGTACTGTTTCTGTCTTCGTGTTGGTTTCCCTGAACCTCATGTCATTCTTGCTTCGTGTCCACACCTCGTGTCAGTGTCTGTCTTCGCCTTTGTGTTAAATTCAGCTCGTGTCGTTTTCGTCTTCGAGTTGTTCTTCTACTTCCACCATTTCATCACGTGTCGAGATAGCCGTGTTGTCTTTCACTTCGTGCAGCCTATGTGACTGTGTTGTCCCCATGTCATCCTTAGTTCATGTCGTGCTTGTGTATTTCTGTCTTCGAGTCATTTTTCGCTGGATCTTTACGTCGGTCTAGGTTCAAGTGTCGTTTCACTTCGTGTCGTTCTCCTTGCTGTCTATCTCCTCGTGGTGCTTTCACAATTATGTCTTCGTGTTATTTTAGTGTTTACGTCTTTCGTGCTATTTCTGTCCCTCTCGCCTTGGTCATACTCCGTGTCAATTCCTGTTGTCATCTTCGAGTTGTTGTCACCCCGTGTCGTCCTTGTCTTCGAGTCGTTCGGATGTTCGAGCAGCTTTGTACTCAAAGTTGTCTTCGTGTTTCCCGTGTACTCGTGTCTCCGTGTTGCCTTAGTGTCTCTATCTTCGTGTTGAGTTTACTTCGTGAACTTTTCTCAAAGTCAAGCACGTGTCTGTGCTGTCTCCATGTCGTTCTTACTTCGTGTCGGTTTCTATGTTTCATCACGTGTTGTGGTCAGCCCGTGTCGTTTTCACCTCGTGTTGCTTTCTGTGTGCCACCTCGTGTCGTTTCACAGTGAACCTCGTGTCGTTTCTGTGTAAACCTCGTGTCGCTTCTCTCTGTCCTCTAGTTGAATCTCGTGTCATTTTTTATGTCTACTTTTTCACTCCGTGTCAACTTCGTCTTAAAGTGTTGTTTCATGTCTTCGTGTTGTTTTCACCTCGTGTCGTTTTTCACTTCGTGTCGTTCTTTTTCCTTCTCACGTCTTCGTGTCGCTTTTCACTCCGTGTTGTTTTTGTTCCACTGCGTGCAGAACATTACAGCACTTCGTGTTGCTTTCTGTGTCACCACCTCGTGTCGTTCTTGCTTTGACCACACTTCGTGTTGCTTTACGTAGACCTCGTGTCTTGCTTGTTTGCAACCACTTCGTGTCGGTTTCTGTTGCCAGTCCATGTTGTTCTCGAGCCGTTCTCTTTGATGTGTATTACGTCGTGTCGTTTTCTTTACTTCGTGCCTTTGTCATCGTATGTATCTCGTAACGTTCTCCTTGTTGCCATTTCGTGTCATTCTTGTTTCACTTCGTGTCGGTCTCTTCGTTGTGTCTGTTCTGTCACAATGTATCTCGTGTCGTTCTTCTTATTACCTCGTGTTGTTTTCATCTTCTTCGTGTCGTTCTCAGTGCATCTAGTATTTCTATTACATACTTCGTGCAGCTTTAGTTCCTATGGCCCTCAGCTTTAATGATTTTCATCTCCTTGCAGATCCGAGGAAGAACATTCCACACACCTGGGCAGCACGTGATCCGAGGCTGGAATGAAGCCTGCTGAGAAACTGCCACGTGGACCGAATTCTTAGGGCTGGAAATGTGGAGGTCACACGTCGTGGCTGATGCTGCTGCTACTGCTATATATATGAGACCTTCGTCCACAGAAGAAGATTGATCGAGTTGGCGTGAAGAAAAGCTCATACAGAGAGCCACGATCCAGATAGAAAAAGAAAAGAGAAAGAAGAAGAGCAGAAGGAGAAGAAGAGAGGTAGAGAGCTCGAGAAGAGTGTGAAGAGAAGAAGAAGCAGAGAGTGAGAGAAGAGCAGAAGAAAGAGAAAGAAAGATAGAGAGTGAGCGAGAGAGCTCGTGGAGAAGAAGGAAGATCTTACCTGAAGATCCGTCTACTGGACCGTGGATCAAATCCAGGCCAGACAGCTCCGTTGAGAGCCACATTGTGCATTTCGTTTTTCAACTTTCTGTTTTGCTGAAGTCATTCTCGTTTATTGTTTTTCCTTTGTTTTCTGGTTTGCTGTGTTTCCGATACTCTGTAGAGAGGTCGGGGTTCCTCCTGTTAGTTCAGGAGAAGGGAGATTGATACCTCCGGTTGCAAGCAGCAGGTGGGCTGCTTGTGGGTTCCCTCCGGGTTGGAGGAAGGGAGATTTATCTCCGGTTGTGCTTCCCTCTGGGGTTCAGAGGAAGAGAGACTTGGGTCTCTAGGTTTCCCTCCGGATTGGAGGAAGGGAGACTTGTCTCCGGTTCTGGGCTTGTGGATTCAAGTCCAGGGGTTCCCTCCAGGTCTGGAGGAAGAGAGACCGTGTGTCTCTGGTTTGCTAGTGACTGGTGTCACTAGTGGTTCCCTCCGGTTGGGAGGAAGAGGGGAGGCTGTTCCCCTGGTCAAGCTGTTTGGCAGCATTTGTTGCAGACTGAGTCTGCTGTTTCTAGCGTGAGCTAGTGGAAGCCACACTCGGATTGAGTGTGGGGTGGATGTAGGTCTGCTGGACCGAACCACCTAAAAACCTCTGTGCAGTGGTTTGATTTCTCTATATGTTTTTTGCTTCCGCTAGATGTTTGCATAGGGGCGCTCCAAGTGTTTGATCACAGGTTCATTAAATGATTTAATCAGATCTTGTTCTGAGTGTTTAATCTGTTGAGTGAGCGAAAGTTTATTTGAGTGAAAGAATGGTTTGAATGAATACTCAGGTGCGCTTTGCTTTGGTTGCTCACTGTCTATTTGTTGAATTCCGCTACTGCTAATTAGTCTTTCAGATTTGATATATCTGTCTAGTTAGCATTCTAGATAGTTAGTGAGCATCATATTTTTAATTGGGTGAAGGCCTTTAAATAGGTTATATTCATTCACCCCCCCCTCTGAATACTGCACCGAACCTAACAATTGGTATCAGAGCAGGTCTCTGATCTATCTGATCTAACAATCTGCAGAGGATCCTGCTGGTTTGTTTGGTGTTTTTCAGAGTGTGCTTTCTGTGTTCGTAGCTTTGATTCTCCGTCTTAGTGCTTTGTCTTGCTTATTTGGTTTAGGTGCTTCAGTGTTCTGAGCTTTCAGATTGTTTGCAATGGAGCCAATCGTGCTGAAGGCTAGCTCCAGCAAAGCAAACAGATCCAGCCACAGTGGATCATCAAGCAAGAAAAGTAGCCTCTCGCGGCCTGAAATTGATGAAGACCACATTGGAATGATGATTAGTAACTTCAGGAAATTTCTGAGAAAAAGAGAAGGAAAGCTTGACGGTAGCAAACAGCAAAGAAGGTATACTTCTAATCCTGCCAAGATTATTGACTCTAATGTTTGCTACAAATGCAGGAAGGCTGGACACACAAAGGATGATTGTCCAGAGTTATTGAAACTCAAAGGGAACACCTCGGACATTGATAGAGAAGGAAGAAAGTCAATATGCTTAATGGCCAACCGGGATGATGAGGAATCCTCATCCAAGGTAAATTCTGAATCCGAATCAGATGGATACTCCTTTGAAGAATTAATAGTGATGTATGAAGACTTGTTCAAAGTATCCAAGAAATTAAAATCTGAAAATAGAAAGTTAAAAAAGAGATGTGAACAGATAAATTCTAATGTTTCATGTGAAAACTGTCAGAGACTAAAAACATCTCATGATATGTGCTTAGTTGATCTGAATACGAATAAGGAACAAATCTCCTCATTGGAAAATAAAAATGAAGAATTGAGGTTGCTAAATTCCGCCATGTCTGAGAGACTCCTGACAGTTGAAAAAGGGAAATCTATTCTGAAAGAAAATGAAGTGAGTAATGATTCACATTGACACTGGAAAATGAGACTCTGAAAAGTCTGAATGATGAATTGCAAAATCAACTTATGTTGTGTGAGGACCACATTGTGTCTTTGGAAAGAGAAATTGAAGATCTAAAAAACTCCCTGTCAAAATTTGTTAAGGGAAGAGACAATTTGAATAAGCTCCTTGGTGCGAATGTAAATTTTCAGAAGGAGGGACTGGGTTACAGTCCAGACATGAAGAAGGCTGAGAAGCCTTTTGGAGAAAAACTGAAGACTGTTTTCGTTAAAAGTTCAGAACAAGAAAAGCCCTCTATCTCATTCTCACCTCAGTACAAAAATCAGAAAGAGAATGAAAAACAGAAAACATATAGAAAGAACTCTTTTATGCATATTGATCACAGTCCTCACCCACACTCGCATGCATCTAGAAAGAAAATGATCTGTCACTACTGTCACAAATATGGACATTTGATGCATGATTGTAACTTGATGGAAAAGGATGACCTAGCAGCTGCTCAAAACAATCAGGCTAGAAAGCATGTCCCATGGGATAAGAAAATTGATTGTTATAACTGTGGAAAAATAGGACATGTTGCTGCACAATGCTGGTCAGGGTCGTTTAAAAGAAACCCCCTTCAATGTTCTCATTGTAGAAAGCATGGCCACACAGTCAAAGATTGTTGGCATATCCAAGGTAGGAATATGAATTTCAAATATGCTAAATTTCCTACAAAGAAAAATGACTTTGGAAGAAATAAAGTTGCATATAAAAGAAAGATTTCTACATGTTCTGAATGTGGTAAGCTAGGCCACAAAGCTGCCAACTGTTGGCTAGTTGATTATGGAAAGAAAAATTTTCATGATAATCAAAGAAATACTCATGCTCATCTACATAGGCATCATACTTCAGCTAATTCGGTGGTGTCATGTAGATGTTGTGGAAGGGTTGGTCATTCCATGAATAATTGCTATCTGATGGAATTTGATGATTATTCTGGTAAGAAACCTTTTAGAACACCTGATAGGGGTAGTGCAGGACCCAAGACTGCTTGGGTCTCTGCAGGATCAACTTGATTGATTTGATGCAGGTGTGCCTTGGAAAGAGAAATGAAAGGGGTTAACCAAGGCACTCAAGAATGAAAACCCCAGGATTCAATCCTTCAGGTTAGTTCTGAACTTTGCCTAAATCTCATAATCTGAAAATGCTGATTTGTCTGTTTTAAATTCATCATCTGAAATTGTTGATCTGCTTGACTGATTGTTGTATGATCTTCTCTTGTCTAGTTGATCAGTCTGCATTCAAGACTCAGCTATTGAATTCAACTCTGCATATCTGATGCTCTTCTCGTACTATATGTTGAACTGAATTTGAATGCTTCTTTAGTATATACAGTTGATGCACTATACAGACTCTGCGTCCATGCATGTGTTTTGTGTTAATGCATTGCATGCTTGTCATTGAATGCACACTTGGACTGATTGTGTATAGACTGATTGTCATTACATGTGACAATGATGCTGTTCAATGCATGAAGGACTGCTTTATGTTGCATTGTCATACATGATCATCATGGTATATTAAATGGAACAAGTTGAAGGGCATATGGAGTATGTCTGGATGCTACTGACATGTGTGAGGTGGTCCTTGGACCAAGTCCTCCGCCTAGTACCATGGGTCTAGTCTTCATGTAAAACAGTGAACTACATCATATGTTGAAAAATCTGAAAAAGGATAAAAATGCTCATGAATTGGATGCATAAACCTGAATTGATTGCATACTTGTTTAATGTATCCTTGGTGCATAGTCTGCATGTAGGACAGTATGTTGCATAGCAAGTTAATTCTGTGTTTGCATAATCATTCCTCATCAGCATTGTCTGAATTGATACCTCTGAACTCTACCCATCTGAAGTGCATATATGTGATTTGCATGTATGTTTAAATGCATATTGTAAGGGGGAGTCAATGCATTGCATATAGGTTGTCAAATGCATACATTTGTCAGATTTCATAGCATATCCTTTTTTATTGATTTTGTTGACAAACCTTGATCATATTCTGAAAAACTTTGTGCTTCAAAAATCTCTCTTAACAATTGATAATTCTCCTATCAATTGATATCATTTGACTTCAGAACTCTATCAGTCCTTCATGAAGATTTCAATGGGCTATCTCGATCATAAATCTGAAAATCTTGAACTAGAAATTTTCTATTATACGTTTTTATGAATGACTGAAATAACTCATGTGGTTTAAGTTTAATGTATTTAATGAGTTTGGCTTTAAAATCTCTTAAAAAAATATCTGAAGCATGTTTAATAAACCTTAACCATCTGTCTCATGCTATGTCTTGTGAAAACTCCTGAAATCTGCACTTTTGAATACATGACTTTAATTGGTTAAGTACATGAGATTAATATTGTTTTTGAAGCAAATGAATGTTTCTGAAATGTCTAAAGGGTAATATCTGTCAGAGCAATGACATTGGTCACTGAGAAACACATGTCCAAAGGATTGTGTCATGAGGTGCCTTAGTTAACTCTGTAAAATGAGAATTCATTGAAAATCAGGCAGAGCAATGGCATGCACACTGAGAAATACAATTCACTCATTAAAAATTGAGCTGTAGTGTGTCATGATGTGTAAATGCTAACTCTGTTTACATAAGGCATGACAGTTAGTCACACTAAGGACTTAGGGATATTGGCCTCTGATCAAGGTATATCCTCTAGTTACAAGGTGTGTACTGAACTAGAGTGCACGTAAAATTTGTAGCAAGGAAATTTATTGAATAAATTGAAATATCTGAATATTGATGCAAAAATCAAATTGCTACAACCCTAGACAAATTCATATGACTTCATAATTGCTTGATTTCAATACTGATGCATGTAATTCTGAAAGAAGTCAATAAATTTGATTGTGTAAGACAAGGGAGAATAATCAAGATAAATATGAGGGCTTGGTTCATTTTTATTAAACCATGGTTTTAGATATCATTACAGAATTTTATTGATAAACTCTGCATACATCACGTTTGAACCATGATGTTCAATAAATGTCATTCATAAGCCCTTATGATAGAAGACTTTGAAAACTTATGCTTTAGATTTATGAGATTGATATCTCCTTGAAGATCTGGCAGAATTTCTTATGTTTGGAACATCCTTGAAAAATCTGTTAATTGAAACTCTTCTGCTCATGGTATTGACTCATTGACCTGAACCTCTCCTTGTTTGCCCCTGTGGTCTCCTTCTCTTTCATCTCATAAGATTCCACTTATTGAAGGGGAGATTCAAAGTCTTGCATCAATTTCATATCAATTGGCATCTACTCAGGGGGAGCATTCCTTGTCACACTGAATCATGTTCATATCATTTGTGACCTTGCATTCACATACTTAGGGGGAGTATTGCATTACTTGTTGCATCTGCATTTTTGCATTTAACCCTTCCCATGGTTTATTTTGTTTGTATCAAAGGGGGAGATATTGTTTGCCAAAAAGGGAGAATCATGTTCTTGAAAGGAGGAGAAATTGACTGAACTCTTATACATGCTATAATTTCTCAAATTATTTTTCTTTTTGATGAAGTCAAAGGGGGAGAATAATTTGAGTCAGTCTTCAGAATGCCTCAGAATGCCTCACATCATCAGAATGACTCAATGTATTGAAAGTGTTGCCATCATCAAAAAGGGGGAGATTATTGTGCCCCTGTGGTTTTGATGATGGTTTTGATGATTGATTGTTGATGTAAGTTAATCAAATGATCAGTCATCCTGCTGCTCAGTTTAGATTAACATATTTGATGTGAAGTCATGCTACATGTTAAACTGATGCATAAAGCATTCATTGCTGTGGTTTTAATGATTGATTTGGTTTTGATGATTGGTGTTTGATGTGAGTCACTGTGAGTCATCCTGTTGAAATGTTCATTCAGGCTTTTATATGCTCAGTCAGTTTATTTGTTTACACTGTGAATCATTGTAATTGAAGTTTCAGACTATTATCTGCTGCATAAAGCTTTCATATGCATTTACAGAGTCTATACATTGATTGGCAGTAAGTCTGCACATTGAGCGTCTCATGGAAGTCCATACAGTGCATTGCCTTGGCTAAGTGTATACACTGTCAGTCTCATTTTGAGTCAAAGTCCATACATTGGATTGTTACTCACATCGCCTTCAGGCCTCCAAGTCTGTACACTGGCCTTCTTTCATGATATACTACACGTCTACTCATTCAACACTGGTCTTCCAAGTTCTGTACAGCGTGAAGTCTCACCTCGTGTTGTTTCCCCTCACTAACACGAAAAGATTTCGTGTCGTCTGAGGTTATAACACTTCGTGTTGATTTCCATGCTTTACAAGAAAAAGCTGCTAAGAGGTAATACTTCGTGTGTCCGTACTGTTTCTGTCTTCGTGTTGGTTTCCCTGAACCTCATGTCATTCTTGCTTCGTGTCCACACCTCGTGTCAGTGTCTGTCTTCGCCTTTGTGTTAAATTCAGCTCGTGTCGTTTTCGTCTTCGAGTTGTTCTTCTACTTCCACCATTTCATCACGTGTCGAGATAGCCGTGTTGTCTTTCACTTCGTGCAGCCTATGTGACTGTGTTGTCCCCATGTCATCCTTAGTTCATGTCGTGCTTGTGTATTTCTGTCTTCGAGTCATTTTTCGCTGGATCTTTACGTCGGTCTAGGTTCAAGTGTCGTTTCACTTCGTGTCATTCTCCTTGCTGTCTATCTCCTCGTGGTGCTTTCACAATTATGTCTTCGTGTTATTTTAGTGTTTACGTCTTTCGTGCTATTTCTGTCCCTCTCGCCTTGGTCATACTCCGTGTCAATTCCTGTTGTCATCTTCGAGTTGTTGTCACCCCGTGTCGTCCTTGTCTTCGAGTCGTTCGGATGTTCGAGCAGCTTTGTACTCAAAGTTGTCTTCGTGTTTCCCGTGTACTCGTGTCTCCGTGTTGCCTTAGTGTCTCTATCTTCGTGTTGAGTTTACTTCGTGAACTTTTCTCAAAGTCAAGCACGTGTCTGTGCTGTCTCCATGTCGTTCTTACTTCGTGTCGGTTTCTATGTTTCATCACGTGTTGTGGTCAGCCCGTGTCGTTTTCACCTCGTGTTGCTTTCTGTGTGCCACCTCGTGTCGTTTCACAGTGAACCTCGTGTCGTTTCTGTGTAAACCTCGTGTCGCTTCTCTCTGTCCTCTAGTTGAATCTCGTGTCATTTTTTATGTCTACTTTTTCACTCCGTGTCAACTTCGTCTTAAAGTGTTGTTTCATGTCTTCGTGTTGTTTTCACCTCGTGTCGTTTTTCACTTCGTGTCGTTCTTTTTCCTTCTCACGTCTTCGTGTCGCTTTTCACTCCGTGTTGTTTTTGTTCCACTGCGTGCAGAACATTACAGCACTTCGTGTTGCTTTCTGTGTCACCACCTCGTGTCGTTCTTGCTTTGACCACACTTCGTGTTGCTTTACGTAGACCTCGTGTCTTGCTTGTTTGCAACCACTTCGTGTCGGTTTCTGTTGCCAGTCCATGTTGTTCTCGAGCCGTTCTCTTTGATGTGTATTACGTCGTGTCGTTTTCTTTACTTCGTGCCTTTGTCATCGTATGTATCTCGTAACGTTCTCCTTGTTGCCATTTCGTGTCATTCTTGTTTCACTTCGTGTCGGTCTCTTCGTTGTGTCTGTTCTGTCACAATGTATCTCGTGTCGTTCTTCTTATTACCTCGTGTTGTTTTCATCTTCTTCGTGTCGTTCTCAGTGCATCTAGTATTTCTATTACATACTTCGTGCAGCTTTAGTTCCTATGGCCCTCAGCTTTAATGATTTTCATCTCCTTGCAGATCCGAGGAAGAACATTCCACACACCTGGGCAGCACGTGATCCGAGGCTGGAATGAAGCCTGCTGAGAAACTGCCACGTGGACCGAATTCTTAGGGCTGGAAATGTGGAGGTCACACGTCGTGGCTGATGCTGCTGCTACTGCTATATATATGAGACCTTCGTCCACAGAAGAAGATTGATCGAGTTGGCGTGAAGAAAAGCTCATACAGAGAGCCACGATCCAGATAGAAAAAGAAAAGAGAAAGAAGAAGAGCAGAAGGAGAAGAAGAGAGGTAGAGAGCTCGAGAAGAGTGTGAAGAGAAGAAGAAGCAGAGAGTGAGAGAAGAGCAGAAGAAAGAGAAAGAAAGATAGAGAGTGAGCGAGAGAGCTCGTGGAGAAGAAGGAAGATCTTACCTGAAGATCCGTCTACTGGACCGTGGATCAAATCTAGGCCAGTCAGCTCCGTTGAGAGCCACATTGTGCATTTCGTTTTTCAGCTTTCTGTTTTGCTGAAGTCATTCTCGTTTATTGTTTTTCCTTTGTTTTCTGGTTTGCTGTGTTTCCGATACTCTGTAGAGAGGTCGGGGTTCCTCCTGTTAGTTCAGGAGAAGGGAGATTGATACCTCCGGTTGCAAGCAGCAGGTGGGCTGCTTGTGGGTTCCCTCCGGGTTGGAGGAAGGGAGATTTATCTCCGGTTGTGCTTCCCTCTGGGGTTCAGAGGAAGAGAGACTTGGGTCTCTAGGTTTCCCTCCGGATTGGAGGAAGGGAGACTTGTCTCCGGTTCTGGGCTTGTGGATTCAAGTCCAGGGGTTCCCTCCAGGTCTGGAGGAAGAGAGACCGTGTGTCTCTGGTTTGCTAGTGACTGGTGTCACTAGTGGTTCCCTCCGGTTGGGAGGAAGAGGGGAGGCTGTTCCCCTGGTCAAGCTGTTTGGCAGCATTTGTTGCAGACTGAGTCTGCTGTTTCTAGCGTGAGCTAGTGGAAGCCACACTCGGATTGAGTGTGGGGTGGATGTAGGTCTGCTGGACCGAACCACCTAAAAACCTCTGTGCAGTGGTTTGATTTCTCTATATGTTTTTTGCTTCCGCTAGATGTTTGCATAGGGGCGCTCCAAGTGTTTGATCACAGGTTCATTAAATGATTTAATCAGATCTTGTTCTGAGTGTTTAATCTGTTGAGTGAGCGAAAGTTTATTTGAGTGAAAGAATGGTTTGAATGAATACTCAGGTGCGCTTTGCTTTGGTTGCTCACTGTCTATTTGTTGAATTCCGCTACTGCTAATTAGTCTTTCAGATTTGATATATCTGTCTAGTTAGCATTCTAGATAGTTAGTGAGCATCATATTTTTAATTGGGTGAAGGCCTTTAAATAGGTTATATTCATTCACCCCCCCCTCTGAATACTGCACCGAACCTAACAACCTGCTCTTGACGTCGTTTTCATTCCGTGTCTGATTCGTCCCCTACCTCCTTTGCATGGCATTCCAATTGGTATTCGGGTTAAGAGACCTTCGATGGTGGGCAAGCCCTACTAGGGAAGGATTTCTCATGTTGAAAACCTTTTGGATCAGGGATTATCTCCCTTTACATACCCACCGCAGTGCTCCCTAAAAAGGGTTAGAGAGAAAAAAAAGAGAGGAAAAAAGGTTAGAAAGAAGGAGGAAGCTCCCCTACGAATTCCCTGATCAAGAGGTTGAGCAGGAAAAATCCACCTTGGGCATTCTTGTTGTGAAGGAAGGCCATCGACGCCTTGTTTTTGGTTTTGGAGGGCCAACCTCCCTTTCTTCCCCATCCTTTATCTTGATTTAATAGTTTAGCTTGCATCACATTAAATCATCCCTAGAAATCCTCTTGCTAGGACTTTATTCTTCTTTTAACATTCATCTTCTCCCTCCCTTAACCTTTAAGGGGTTTAGAAAACACACAAGGTGTGTCCTTTGTCATGATCTTTTTCTCTTATTACATTGAGGATTTGATGCTACACTATTGAATTATAATCCAATCACTATTTTTCTTGTCTTTGTTCATCTTTCAAGGGTAATCAAGATGGATCCTCTGCATTGGCCGGCCGATCGGAATAGGAAGTGAGACTCACAAAATCTCCCCGTGTTTCAAGGTATTTTGCGATCACTCCCTTTTCTTTTGAGGTTTTACCTCTAGCGATCACACTCCATCTTGCATCTACATGCTCCTCCCTTCCCCACCGTAGTTGAGCATTTAATTATCTTTTCACCACCTCATCATCATAATCACTATCACTTTTAATTTAATTTTTATTGCTTCTCTTTTGTCTATCTTTTGTGACATTCACAGTGAGTGGCCTCTAGTCCAGCTAGAAGAGCCTCATATTCAAGTATGTTGTTGGTAATAGGGAATGCGAGCTGAAAAGTTCGTGGAATGGTGACACCTTCAGGCAATAGGAGGACAATTCCAATACCTCTTTCTTGGGAATTGAAAGCTTCATCAAAATGTAACGTCCATATGTGATCAGATGATTGGCTAATGAACATTAGTTCCTCATTTGGAAACTTTGATTGGACAGGGTCGAATTTGGGGAGAGGATGATAGGCGAGATGCTTGGCTATGGCATAGGCTTTAATTGCCTTTTGCTGAATGTAAGTGATGTCAAACTAAGATAAAAAGCTTTGCCAGCATGCTAGCCTATCAGTAAGGACATATTTCCCTAGAAGATACTTGATAGGATTTATCCGGACAGTTAGTTGAACTTCATGAGACAAAAAGTAGTGTTTCAATTTCTGTACTATCCAAATCAGGGCGGCACGGGTTTTCTCAATAACTGTGTACTTATGCTCACAGAGGTTGAGAAGCTTAGACAAGTAGTAGGCTGCCCTTTCTTTACCTTCTTCATCTGTTTGTGGTGAGGACACACGCCGCATCACTCGACGGAGCACACGGAGCATGCCGGCATCCCTTTGGCTCGGCGATCATCTAGCAGATTAGCAGAGTTATCCCTATTTATTTTTTCATGCTTTAGGCCATGTTGGGCCTTGGATTAGTCCCTGCGTGGACACTGCTTTCTAGTTGTGGGCCCTTGTAGGCCAATTGGACTTTTTTTTTATGCTTTGTAGGCTTATTTAGTGGGCAAAGGGTTAGTGGGCCATCTTGTGCTCCACTCCTCTTTGGCCCATGTGGGGATTTGCGCACCCACCCCTAGGGTTAGGGTTTTGGGCGCATCCCACCTCCTCCAAATGGAGGAGGTAGCAGCCGCCTTCCTTTTTGGGCGTCCCCCCCCTTTCCCCTTTCCACTCTCCCCCCCTTGCCTCACTTGAGCGCACCCTCCTTGATTGGAGGGAGGGCTGGTCGCAACCCCCCTTGAATGGAGGGAGTTGGGGCCCACCCCTCCTCCCATTTGCGCCCCCACCCCCCATGTGGCTAGGTTGAAACCCTAGTTTCCCCCCCCCCCCGGGTATATAACCCTTGTATTTTCCTCTTTTTCAAATTAATGAACAATCAAACAATTTCTTGAGGAGCCTTTTTGCGCATCCACCTCTTGGAGAGGGCGACCCTCTCCTCCTCCACAGCTCCTGCGACGGGAGCAACCCCGGGGTGCGACGCCCCATCCCCTCGGTGCGACGCCGAGGTTCCCTCCCTCTTCTACGTCGTCTCCGGTTCAATTCGTGAGTTCCAGATTCAGCCCCGAGTTGCAGCGGCGACCCTGTCCGGTGCTGATCGAATCTGAGCCCCCCCTCCTTTTTCTGTGGATACGTCTACAAGTCAGCGACGCGTGGGCCTTGGTTTCGCCTCGATCCGAGGTCGGCACCACCCGTGGCGGATTTCCTCGTGAGCTAGCGCAGGAGCCTCCATCTCTGCGCGCCCAGATCCTACCTCCTCCTTGCGAAAATCCCACAGGACGCACGACGCCGAGTTTGGAGCTGATTTCTTCAGGGTTGGTACCTCTCGTCGTCCTCTTTCCAACGCCGCCAACCTCGTCTCCTTCCGACGCCCGAGCTGTTCGTGGCGTCCGTTCCCGTGAGGTCGCGCGGATCTGTCCAGTCCACCCGGCGCCAGAAGGCCCGGCGACTTCCCGAGTTCACGGCGTCCAACCTCGACCAGATCTGGTTGAGCCCTTTGGTCCAGACCTGCTGCTCTGCGTCCCCAGCGTCCTCCCTCAAGCGGAGCCTCGTTCGCCTTCCAGAACAGCGAGTTACCATTTTCCCCGCTCGACAGCGCGGTTCTGGAGGCAGCTTTCTTGTCCCCACTTGCAGGTGCGGCCACGGCTTCCACGATCGGATTCTGAGGGCGCCCTTTGGCCGAGGCTTCCTCCTGCGACCTAACTGCGCGTCGTCGCTGACGGCACCCCAATCGGACCCCGGAGCGGACCGTGAGAGCCCTTTTCGCCGAGTCGCGCGTTGCTGCGATTCTGCCGGTCGGTGTCCGGGCCTTCCTCGCGATCAACCCCTCCACCGAGTGCCGCCCGTCAGCCCGTGTATCGGCCACCCCGAATGGACTTGTTGTAGCCTGTTATCTCCCTGCGAGGAGTGGGCACCATTGCTGGCTTGTACTTTTCTTTCATTGTGTGTATCGGGGTTGTCGGTCTCGGCCGGGGTTCCTTCCCCACGCCTAGGCGTGGAGGTACGTGCGACGCTCCCCCTTCGGCATTCTGCTTTACTAGTATGTGATCTTATATGCCGTGTGAGAGCGTAGGGATCCTAGCTAGCATTCAACACCGCGAGATCGTGAGTGAGAGTATCCCATTCCGTGGCCCTAGTCGAGCACCGAGCTCGGACTAGACTCCTATAGTTGCGCGTCGGCTCCTTTGCCGCTTTGATCCACTCGCTTCCCTCATAGGGACGACTGTGGACTTGGGTTTCTTGTTGAGAGACGCCTCTCTTCGGAGGAATAGTACGGAGGTCGATCACTCGGCTTGCCTTGTCACGTGTGAGTGCTGGCCGCACTTGGTCTTCATCATAGGTTTAGTCCATTTGTCAGTTGCGTCCCGCATCAAATTTGGTATCAGAGCTTAGGGAACCAGTTTGTTCTAACAAATTGGGGTCTTAGGTCATTTGAGTCCTTAGGTTGTCTAGGGTGCATTGAGTCTCTTAGTTCATCTAGGTAACGTACCATTGCATTGTCATTTTAGGTTTGTGTCTAGTTAGAGTTTTACCCTTATCTCGTTGAGTCTTGCATGTCCAGCTTCCCGCCAGCCCCATGGCGATTCCTCGAGCCCATGCATCGTCATCCCTATTGGCCCGATTCGATGCTCTTATGGTACGACCCCTAAGTGTCGCCCCTACCACTCAGTCGTCGGGAGACCCGATCCCTATACCGATGACCGAGTCATTCCAGCGCCCTGTCATGTCCACTGCCATCCTACCTAATGGGATGCATACGGAGATCGACTTCATCAGTAGGGTGTCGTCTAACTGTGTCTCACAAGACATTATTGAGTCACTCTCTAAGACTGGGGAGATTGTTCTCCGTGATGGTTTAGCTTTTATCGAGTTTCAACGGTGGTTTGGTCCCGTTAAATATTTCGATGGCGCTTGGTGCAAGATCAGCACACTTGCTGGTCCATGCATCATTTTAGGGCGAACTTGGTTGGAGGAAAGAAGTGCGACCATCGACCTGGATAGGAGGACCTGCACCTTACACCCATCTCACCTTCCCGGTGAGTTTGTCTTCCATGACGGCGTTACGCCGACCACCTCCATGTCATCACCTGGGTTTGTCCCAGTAAGTTACGAGGCTGAACAGGAGTTGATTAAGGAGTACCTAACTGAGGTTGAGGAGTTAGGGAGTGATCCCCTCCACATCATAGAAAACTCAGTTTCCACTCCCGAGAGAGAGGCTTCACCCTTAGACCCTCATATAGAGACATTCTTACCTTCCGAGGGTGAACTGGTCATTGGTGAGTCTTTAGCTAGCTGGCTAAGGGAGGGTCCACTTCTAGATGTCTCCATTCCTTGCTATACACCCATGGGACCAGCCCTCCCAATAATACCCCTTAACTCCTTTCACACCACTTTTCGGTCCTTCTGCTTTCTTGAAAATGTGAAGGACTTCCTTAGGAGTTTAGATTATCAATGGGAGTTGACTTATATGTTGACCTTAGGGTCTGACCAACCCTATAGTCATAGCTTTACACTCCCTGCTTTGGGGTCTATTACCTCGGTCTACACCATAGGACATATCACATCCGAGGTCCTTTTATTATTTCCCATACCCGTGGAGGTTGATTTTGTCCCCGCTTATGGTTTCACGGTCCCGAGGGAGGAACCTAGCCTTCCTTGCCTTCCTCATGAGCCTCTTGCCCCATACATGAGAGTGCCTGAAGGTGATTATCTGCACCTGGGCGAATGTCGCACATGGGCAAGTATAGTGAAGGGACCTGTCGGGAGGGGTCATCATTTCTTTGACCCTTTCAATCCCCTCCCTAGTGAGCCTCTCGACCCATATTCTTTTCCCCACCTTGTCGAGGAGGTCCACTATCATACACCACCTAGGCCTTCTAGTCAACACCTCACCTTACCGGCATCCAGATGCCCGAGCTTAGGAGGCCAGGGACACATGTCTCTTCCCCATGTTTCTTCATGTCCACCATCATATAGGGGTTTGTCTCATATAGGGAATGTCATGAGTGAGTTTGGGCAATTTAGTCCCCATGAGTCTACCACATTCCGTAGGACACCCATGCATGATAGATACAACTTTGGTTGTCCTGGTCCTCCCCGTGTTGTCCAATCATGTAGGAGTCATAGGCATGCTAGGTCTGTGTTTGGATGTCCAGGACCACCCCTGCATTCATATAGGTATGAGTCCACACAGCTAGTTCGGAGTCTACATCATCATCACCATCTTGAGGCCAGCAACACACATTATGAGGATTTAGCTGATACGCATCGACGCACCCGTGAGTTCCAAGTGGGAGAGTACGTCATGATCAGGGTTAGACCTGAACGGTTCCCTTCGGGGGCCGTGAAGAAACTCCAGGACCGCGGTGCCGGACCCTTTCGAGTCTTGAAGCGAATTGGGTCGAATGCGTATGAGATTGAGCTGCCAGACGACTATGGGATCTGTTCGACGTTCAATGTTTCAGATTTGGTGGCATATCGGGATCCCGCGGTGATTCCCAGTGAGCTTTTTGGGCCTACCCCTCCTGTTGAGAGCATTACACCTTCTGAGCGTCCACCTCCTCCAGCCCCCTTACAGACACGCGAGCATGTAGATTACATACTGGATGAGTAGGTGACCACGACCAGGAGCGGAGCCTACCAACGCTTTCTAGTGCATTGGAGAGGGCGCCCTGCGACAGACGACACCTGGATCACACGTGGAGAGCTGGAGCGGATCGACCCGGACCTGCTGGAGCGTTACTTGAGCGACCGTGACCCTTACTCGACAGGGTCGAGCTCTTCCCACCCGGGGAGAATTGGTGAGGACACACGCCGCATCACTCGACGGAGCACACGGAGCATGCCGGCATCCCTTTGGCTCGGCGATCATCTAGCAGATTAGCAGAGTTATCCCTATTTATTTTTTCATGCTTTAGGCCATGTTGGGCCTTGGATTAGTCCCTGCGTGGACACTGCTTTCTAGTTGTGGGCCCTTGTAGGCCAATTGGACTTTTTTTTTATGCTTTGTAGGCTTATTTAGTGGGCAAAGGGTTAGTGGGCCATCTTGTGCTCCACTCCTCTTTGGCCCATGTGGGGATTTGCGCACCCACCCCTAGGGTTAGGGTTTTGGGCGCATCCCACCTCCTCCAAATGGAGGAGGTAGCAGCCGCCTTCCTTTTTGGGCGTCCCCCCCCTTTCCCCTTTCCACTCTCCCCCCCTTGCCTCACTTGAGCGCACCCTCCTTGATTGGAGGGAGGGCTGGTCACAACCCCCCTTGAATGGAGGGAGTTGGGGCCCACCCCTCCTCCCATTTGCGCCCCCACCCCCCATGTGGCTAGGTTGAAACCCTAGTTTCCCCCCCCGGGTATATAACCCTTGTATTTTCCTCTTTTTCAAATTAATGAACAATCAAACAATTTCTTGAGGAGCCTTTTTGCGCATCCACCTCTTGGAGAGGGCGACCCTCTCCTCCTCCACAGCTCCTGCGACGGGAGCAACCCCGGGGTGCGACGCCCCATCCCCTCGGTGCGACGCCGAGGTTCCCTCCCTCTTCTACGTCGTCTCCGGTTCAATTCGTGAGTTCCAGATTCAGCCCCGAGTTGCAGCGGCGACCCTGTCCGGTGCTGATCGAATCTGAGCCCCCCTCCTTTTTCTGTGGATACGTCTACAAGTCAGCGACGCGTGGGCCTTGGTTTCGCCTCGATCCGAGGTCGGCACCACCCGTGGCGGATTTCCTCGTGAGCTAGCGCAGGAGCCTCCATCTCTGCGCGCCCAGATCCTACCTCCTCCTTGCGAAAATCCCAAAGGACGCACGACGCCGGGTTTGGAGCTGATTTCTTCAGGGTTGGTACCTCTCGTCGTCCTCTTTCCAACGCCGCCAACCTCGTCTCCTTCCGACGCCCGAGCTGTTCGTGGCGTCCGTTCCCGTGAGGTCGCGCGGATCTGTCCAGTCCACCCGGCGCCAGAAGACCCGGCGACTTCCCGAGTTCACGGCGTCCAACCTCGACCAGATCTGGTCGAGCCCTTTGGTCCAGACCTGCTGCTCTGCGTCCCCAGCGTCCTCCCTCAAGCGGAGCCTCGTTCGCCTTCCAGAACAGCGAGTTACCATTTTCCCCGCTCGACAGCGCGGTTCTGGAGGCAGCTTTCTTGTCCCCACTTGCAGGTGCGGCCACGGCTTCCACGATCGGATTCTGAGGGCGCCCTTTGGCCGAGGCTTCCTCCTGCGACCTAACTGCGCGTCGTCGCTGACGGCACCCCAATCGGACCCCGGAGCGGACCGTGAGAGCCCTTTTCGCCGAGTCGCGCGTTGCTGCGATTCTGCCGGTCGGTGTCCGGGCCTTCCTCGCGATCAACCCCTCCACCGAGTGCCGCCCGTCAGCCCGTGTATCGGCCACCCCGAATGGACTTGTTGTAGCCTGTTATCTCCCTGCGAGGAGTGGGCACCATTGCTGGCTTGTACTTTTCTTTCATTGTGTGTATCGGGGTTGTCGGTCTCGGCCGGGGTTCCTTCCCCACGCCTAGGCGTGGAGGTACGTGCGACGCTCCCCCTTCGGCATTCTGCTTTACTAGTATGTGATCTTATATGCCGTGTGAGAGCGTAGGGATCCTAGCTAGCATTCAACACCGCGAGATCGTGAGTGAGAGTATCCCATTCCGTGGCCCTAGTCGAGCACCGAGCTCGGACTAGACTCCTATAGTTGCGCGTCGGCTCCTTTGCCGCTTTGATCCACTCGCTTCCCTCATAGGGACGACTGTGGACTTGGGTTTCTTGTTGAGAGACGCCTCTCTTCGGAGGAATAGTACGGAGGTTGATCACTCGGCTTGCCTTGTCACGTGTGAGTGCTGGCCGCACTTGGTCTTCATCATAGGTTTAGTCCATTTGTCAGTTACGTCCCGCATCAGTTTGTGTGAGGACAACCCCTACAGAGTCATCCAGGACTTTTTTTTTAAAAACCCTGCCTAGGGGGAATGGAGAGTGCTCTCGACGAGACACATCACCATTTGACCACTAGGGGGAAGATGTTATTAAGCAAAACTTCAACAGAATATTACATGGTTCGGATGCTAGGGACACCTAGCTTATCCAATTGTGCTGCGCCCTTGACATTTGGCGGCAACTCATGATAAAAAAAGAAAGAATTACACTTTTTAGAGCAAGCATGAGATGCTAACAAGTCAGCAGCAACGTTAGCTTCTCTGAATACATGAGTAACTGTGTCCCTTGGCGAAAGCAGAGCTTTGATTTCTCTGACATACGGAGTGATGGTCCACGGGTAGCAAGCTTGGCTATTAATGGATTGAACAATAATTTTGGAATCACATTCAATCCCAGTCGGTTGAGGAGAAACCAGCTTCAAATAGTAGATGCCATCTAGGAGTGCTCTAGCTTCTGCAATGATGCTGTTTGCAACCCCATAAAAATGTGAAAAGGCAATGAGAACATCACCTTTGAAATCTCTGACAATTCCACCTCCACCTGAAATTTTTGGATTCTTACTGGCTCCATCGGTATTCAGTTTTAACAGAGGCCATGGAGGACATAACCATTTGACAATTTTCAAAATAGGATTTTTAGAAGAACCACCTTTAATACCAAATTGTGAAAGAATAAGCTTCTTGCTGTGATGCTCTTCCTTTAGATCCGACAGTTCACAAACGGATTTAGCTTGAGTAATAATGTTATGCAGAATGGTAGATTTCGAAATATATTTACCCTCATATTTAGCCAAATTTCTTGCAGACCAGAGTTCCAGCATGGTATAACCAATAACTGCTAGAGAGAAGAAACCAAACTTTGATTTGATATTAAGGGGAGTGAGCGATTTGATAATTCTGTGTTTTGCAGAAAGGCCTTCAAATTGTAGCCCCAGAGCTGACAAAGAAGCCCAGAAAAATGAAGCAGCTTCACTGTCTATGAATATGTGTTGCATAGATTCCACTTTAGATTGGACACAGCAATGGCATTTAGAGCAGAGCTGAATTCCCAGCATTTGAACATTATTGTCTGTTGGTACACAGTTGCAGACAATCCTCCATAGAAAAATAGATAATCTAATAGGTAGCCATTTCGACCAAAGCTTTGACCAAGGCGATTGCTCCTGCTGACTGATGTTGCTTAGACATTTATAAATTGATGAAACTTCACAGAGACCCGATGAGGACAGGGACCAGACTTCCTGATCCTGCAGCTGGGAAAAGGAAGTAGCTCTGATAGCGGATTTAATATCATCTGGTAAGTAGTTATTGATAGCCTGGATTTCTTCAAGAGTAGGATGCAAGATACAGTCGCTAACAGCAGCATTGCTGTTAGGAATGGCAGCCATCGGAATGTATGAGTGAAGGGGCTTATTACCCAGCCAATTATCCAACCAGAAATTTGTGGAGCTCCCATCACCAACAATAACTTTTTTATGTTGGGCAATGATGTCTCTGGCATGCATCCAGCTTTTCCGGCCATGGCCCTTCAGAAGTTTAAAGGTGACCTCTGTAATGTGGCAGCCCTTGATGTGTCTAGCTTTGAAATAACCAGCCCATAGCGAGTTCGAGTGAATTGCTCTCTATAGCATCTTCACCCTCAAAGCCACCTCTAGATGTCTCAGGGACATAATTCCCAAGCCCCCTTGACTTATGGGTTTACAGATGGACTGCCAAGATTTCCAGTGATGTTTGGTTCCATGGGAGGAAGAACCCCAGAAGAAGTTTGCAAACATTCTGTCCATAGTTTGATGAATACCAGCATGCAGGGGAGAGGAGGCCAATGTATAAATGGGAATAGATGTCAACACATGTTTGATGAGAATAAGTTTAGCTCCTTGGGATAGCATTTTACCTTGCCAACCTTCTAATCTCTGTTGGATCGAAGATAACAGGCCAGCATAGTAAACCTTCCTGCTCCTGCCAATGGAAATAGGGAAACCCAGATATCTATGTGGAAAGGAGTGCTGTGAGAAACCAGTAAAGGATTTAATCCAAGAAATAGCAGCCGAATTTGCTTTATGGTGCATAAAAAAACCACTCTTCCAAATATTAATCATCTGGCCAGAAGCTCTTTCATAAACCTAAAGAATTTTCATTAACCTTCGAACTGATGACTTTGAAGCATTACTGAAAATTATTGTGTCGTCTGCAAACAATAAATGAGACACATTAGGACAACCCCTGGGGACAGCAAACCAGCCAATATTACCAGCAAGGAATTCATTCCTTAAGGATCTGCTAAGCACTTCTTCAGCTAGTATAAATAGGGCAGGTGCAATTGGGTCTCCTTGGCGAACTCCCCTTGTGGATTTGAAAAAACCAGCCATGTCTCCATTCAAGAGCACAGAGAACCAACAATTGTTAAGCATCTTCTCAATGAGATTAATAAAAACTAAACTGAAGCCAAACTTCCTCAGAACTGCATACAAGAAATCCCATTCAAGCCGATCATATGCCTTTGCCATATCTAATTTAAACATGACATTACCCCCCCTGCACTTCCTGCCCAGCTCATGGGTTAGCTCTTGAGCTAGGGAGATGCTTTCAACTATTTGTCTACCTTGAACAAAGGCAGACTGTTCCACGGATATGAGTTTAGGTAGGAGAGTTGCCAACCTGTTGTTCAGAATGGAAGATATAATCTTATAAAAGAAGTTACAAAGGCTGATAGGGCGATATTCAGAAATGTCCATTGCATTTTGTTTCTTAGGAATTAGAGCAATAATAGAGGCTGTCACAGTTCTGGGTAGAGGTTGCTGGAATATGAAGAACTCCTGCACTGCATCTACCACCATAGTTTCTACAATGTGCCAAGAGTTTTAAAAGAATACACCTGTGATACCGTCAGGACCAGGGGCACTATCTCCAGACATTTTAAAAACCACTGTCTTAATTTCCGGAGCACTAGGAACCGCACACAAATACTCATTGTTATCAGCAGTGATCAAAGATGGAATACAATCCAGTAATCCTTCATCTAAATGATGATCCTGCGAAGAGAAGGCATTCTGAAAGTGGGAGACAGCTATTCTTTTCATGTCTTCATGATCCGCAGTTACAATCCCTGCAGGATTTCTGAGCTTAGCAATGCAGTTCCTCCTTCTGTTGTTGAGAGTTGACATATGAAAAAACTTAGTATTCCTATCCCCTTCAAGTAGCCAACGGACCCTAGACTTCTGCCTCCAAAAGCATTCTTGCTGGATATATTTATCAGTAAGAGTAGATTTGGCCTCCTCAAGCTTGGTATAATTTTCATTAGAGGGGACAGAGTCATAACAGAACTCTGCTTGAAGAACTGCATCTTCTGCCGAGACAAAATTCATGTGCACATTACCAAACACTTCCTTGTTCCAAATACTCAGCATTTTCCTCATATGTTTGAGTTTTAAACAGAGAGAAGAAATAGAAGAAGATGCTATAGGGCTGGTGCGCCAATACAGCTCCACAGTTGCATTGAAAGAATCATGCATTGTCCACATTTTTTGAAAGATAAATCTGCTGTGGTATCTGACCAGAGGGGAGTGTTTAATCAGTAAAGGAGCATGGTCAGATGCCTCTCTTGAAAGGTGCTCAATAGTGACAGGAATACTGTTCAGCCAAGTAGTGTTAATAAGAGCTCTATCTAACCTTGCCCAAATGCCTTTACTGCCCACTTGGTTGTTATGCTAGGTGTATTTGGATCCAGTGAATCCAGCATCCAACAGACCACAGTCAGAGATACAATCCTTGAAGTCAGACATAGCAGATGGGTTTGGTTCATTACCCCCCAATTTTTCATCTGAATTCACTAAGCAATTAAAGTCACCTACTACAAGCCAAGGAAGGTTGATGTTACTGTGAATATTTTTCAAAGAATTCCAAAGGGGTTTCCTCTCAGCAACCGAACACCTAGCATATACAATGGATATATAAAAACCAGGCATAACAGTGTTGGTTTGAAGTAAAGAAATCTGCTGATCATCCCTACTCACAAGAGTGAACTCAAAAGGTTCTCTCCACATTATCCAGATATAAGCTGACAGTTCAATATTAGCAATAGCATGCTTCATTCCAAAGTTTTTACACATACTATCCAACTTATATGAATGAATTTTAGGTTCCAGAATTGCTAGAAAATCGAGCTTATAGGATTTCAGAAGGTATTTAATCCGACCTTGAGATACTTCATTCCCAATATCTCTAATATTCCAAACAAGCATACTCATTGACAGGAAGAGGAGCTATTAATGTTTCCAGTGGAGCTAACCCTCAGCATAGATCTGGTAGAAACTCTCTGGCCTTTTTCCAGCATGGTCCTGACATTATTCAACTTAGCAGCATCTGCGATCTCCTGGCATTTACCCACAACTTCTTTGTCTTTAGTAAAGTCAACATTCTGCTTTATCAAGTCCTTGGGGTCCACAATAGCAAAATCCGAAGTAGGGACTAATTCAGCAGAAGGAGGAAGGCTTTGGATTGAAGGCAAGTCTTTTTGAGTAGGGGCCAAGGAGGACCCCAAACACGAAGAAACATTGTCTACTCTACCTGGCATAGTCACCAAGGTAGGACAATCAGCATCCTGCCGAGACTCAGAACCATTATAAACGACCTCTGAGTGAGGTTGCTTGCTAGAATCACTTAAGTTAGCAGTAAAAGAATTGCCACACTTCAATACAGGTATGTCTCCATCCATTTTCTCTACCAGGTTACTTTTGGCTGAGACAACAGGCTGCCAAACAAGCTTGGGTTTAGAGAATTCCACAGGTTTGGATGAGGTCTCTGGTGCATAATTATCTATATTAATGGAGGCATTAATCTTCGAGCCCTTACAACAGTCAACATTATGACCAAAACGTGAACAATGACAGCAGAACTCCGGAAATTTAGGATACTGAATCTCTTGCCAGGCACCACCCCCAGGAAAACCAATCCACACACGAGAAGGGTGTGGTTTTGAAATGTCCAGGTCAACGCAGACACGAGCAGTGCTGGTTTGCGACATATTCAATGTTGCCGGATCAATTTTTAAAACCTGACCAATGTTACCAGCAATCGAGCGCAACATATGCTCAATGAAGAAATTAACTGGGAGACCAGGGAAATCAATCCAAACCGGGATGACAGGAGAATCAACATTCGGCGAGAAATCCATTGTCCATTTGAAGAATCTAAACAGGCGTCCTTGTACGAACAACGTCTCTCACAGCAGAAGGATAAGATAGTCTTCGTAGTTCTTGAATCTTAGAAGAAGGTGCCGATTGTCGAGAGCGCTGATCACAAAATCTTCCTTAAACTGAAATCTTTTAGATAGATGGGATCTGATGTCAGTGAAGGGGGGACGACCCTGCGGAGTGCGTGCCACCAGGGAGAAAGAAATAGGCTTTATGGACGCTTCAATCTCCTCTTGACTGAAGAACACGGCCGGTTCCCCATTGTCCGTTCTCGCCAGGTCGTGAACACTGCCCTGGACGATCGGGGGAGACATTGTCGACGCAAGCACCTCTGCAAAGGATCTAGTTAACGGGGGGGTTGAAAGGGAAGAGGAAGCATTGGTTGCCAAGGAGACTGGGGGGACCACGAGTGGTCCCCCAGGAACAGCCATATGAAAAAGCCGCCGGAGAGGCTCGGAGCTGCCGCCGCCAGAACTTGGTCGAGTCATCCAGGACTGAGATGTAAAGAATTAGAGGTTTTCTTGGAGTAGGTGGTATCAGGACCGGTGTATTTGCCATATATTCTTTTAATTATTTAAAAGTTTCCTGACACTTAGAATCTCAATCAAATTTGATCCTTGGCTTGGTCAATTCATAGAAGGGTTTACACCTTTGTGAATGTTGGGACACAAATCAACGAATAAATTACAGTCTCCCAATCAATCCTCTAACTTCTCTCAAGTTTTTTTGGAGATGACATATCCCGGATTACTTTAGCCTTGTTGGGATTTATCTCAATACCTCTTTTGCTCACGTTGAAACTAAGCAACTTGCCCGATGAGACACCAAATACGCACTTCTTAGGATTCATCTTTGACTTGAATTCCCTCGATTTTTGTAACACTTTCACAAGAACTTCTTCATGCTCTGCCCAAGTTCTTGATTTCACCAATAAATCATCCACATACACTTCCAAATACACGTGCATCATGTCATGAAATATTACCATCATAGCCCTTTGGTAATTGGCTCTAGCGTTCTTCAACCCAAATGGCATGACCACGTAGCAATATGTTCCCCAAGGTGTAGTGAATGATGTCTTCTCTCGATCCTCTTCTACCAAACAAATTTGATTGTATCCTGAGAAACCATCCATGAATGAGAGTCTCATATTCTGTCGTGTTATCAATCAACACATCGATGTGAGGCAAGGAGAAATCATCCTTTGGACATGCACAATTAAGATCCCAAAAGTCAATACAGATCTTGACCTTCCCATCCTTCTTCATGATCGGGACAATGTTTGCCACCCATTGGGGGTAAAGGATGACTCTGATAAACCTGACTTTGTGGAGCTTGTTGATCTCTTCCTTCATTTTCAAAGTCATTTGAGGGTGGAAATGCCTTAACTTTTGATTTACTGAGATGGACCCTAGCTTTAAAGTTAAACGGTGTTCAACCAGGGTGGAGTCCAAGCCTACCATATCCTCGTAGCTCCATGTGAACGTGTCTTTATATTCCTTGAGAACCTCGATTAATGCCTCTCTTTCAAATGATGACAAATTATCACTTATGAGGATAATCCTAGGGTTTTCCTCGGTTCCCAAGTTTATTTCTTTGGTGGATTCTTCTACGGCGGTTGACGGCTCATCAAACCTTCTCATCTCGTTAGCATATGCGTCAGCCGCATCCTCATATTCTTCATCCCCTTCCTCAATAGGGTACTCATCATCCATGTTCTCATAAACTCCATATCCTTCATCTATTGTACAATTCTCACACATTCTATTCCCTGCAGTTGGATGTGATTATCTAACAGTTAAGGAATCTCTGGACATGCCTAGCACTTATTGGCTAAATCTAGAAGGAACTGATGAGGGATTTGCTTACCCTTAGATTTTCTATTAGGTACTACCCTTGACTCACTGTTCCTAACCTGGATAACTTATTCTAGAGAAGAAGAAAAATCTGAAGAATGTACAAGAAAAGTCCTCTTAGAGGAGGGGTAAAGGAGGTCACTCAAGGTACCTTAGACGAGTGGCCCATAAGTCTGGGTGCACTCGTGGGAGATGTAAGAAGTCTCTTCAAAAGAAATGTGTTGTTAAGGAGTTGGGAAAAGGATGTTTTTTTTTCAATAATGAAACAATGAAAAGAAGCTAAAGAATAAGATATGGGAATTATTGCTAGGGGGTTTAGAGGATTAAGGAGCATATCATGATTACAAACTTTGTTCGGGTTGAAGAACCCGCACAGGTATATAACTAAAGAAGGGGATGTGGGAAGATCATCAGACAACCGTCTGGCCTAGGAAGAAGTCAGCAACAGAGGCTGAGGAGAATGGATAGAAAAGATGATGGATAGCGATCCGTCAATGGCCAAATCCTCTTTACCAGGGTTATATGGAGCTTCAACAGCGACTAAGGCTCCTCCTAGCATATTGGAGATTAATGGCGGCCCTTCTGAGTGCGAAGGCATGAACATTCTTTGTAGTGCGATGAAAATATCTTGTATGTCGAACCACTTGTGCCATTTGCACTTCGGGTCATCGACTTTTCCTCTTTTGAGAGTTCTTGAAGACTTCTCAGCCAAATACACAACATGTAGCTTCTCATGTGCTTCCTATCAGTGATCCCCCATCTGTACAACAGGCCCCTTTTTAAAATGAGAGTATAGAGACCAGCCATGGAGATCTTCACTAGCTTTCTTCACATCCGGCCCTTCATAGCCCAATCCGCCTCTAGGGATTAACCTTGTCTTTTATACTAGTTTAAGCCTCCCTTATGATTGTGCTCCTAAGCCTTTGCCCGGTTGATAGCCCATATTCATCATAATCTCCCATCCTTTAGAACGTGGAGGGAGATGTGGCATTGGTGAGGAAACTGGCTTTTGTGTCAATGGAGCACGACAAGGGTCATATATTCAAGCATTGAGAGAATGGGCTTGTAGGTTGGCCAAACAGAAGGCAATGAAGTGGAAATAGCATCCACAGTAGGAAGGATAGGCATGCTAACCACTTTGATGATCTATCCTTTATACGGAAATTTCAAGCACTGATGGTTAGTAGAAGGCACTGTGTTCATTGCATCAATGTAGGGACGACCCAATATGCCCTTGAATGTTGGATATATGTCAAGGATATTCAACTCCGTAGCAACTGTAATAGGACCCAATTCTACATTTAGAGTGATCATCCCCTTTGGCGGCCTTTTGCTATTGTCATAGGCCATGACGGTGATTATCGAAGGTCCTATTTGTTCAACTTTGGCCCCATACAAGTGGAAGGTACTCATGGAAATCATATTTATGGATGCACCTGTATATACCAAACATGAGTCCACAGACACTTCATTAATCTTCACTGTAATACACCATGCGTACTTTCAAGCCTCCTTAGGGGCAAGTTCGTGATCGTGGAACATGATGGATGGGTGTGTACTCGTCAGCATTAGCACTATCGAGATCTTCTCCATCGGGAGATCTTCATTAACCATGACCTTTTGAAGGTACTCCATCAACACTTCTTGGCGAGTCTTGGATCTCTTGATTAATTCAAGCATTAAGATCTTGGCTGGTGTCTTGTCTAGATGCTTTAGTAGATCATATTGGGTTCCAGGAGCAGACTCTTTTGCCTGCTCTTCGGTTGGCTTCTCTTGCTGAGATTGCTCTTAGACTTGACCATTTTTGGGAAAGACTTGGTGGAAGATTCTTCCACTCCGGAGCACCATGGCTTGTGGTTTTTGCACCTCCGTGGGGTTCGGTGTAGGTTTGAGGAGCAGTTTAAGTGGTAGTGGCAGAGGAATGGTCGGTGGAATAGGTGTGGTGATGGGTCGAGAGACTTTGATGGGGGGTTTATTTGGTGGAGGTAGAGCGGAAGTAGACGGGGTTGCAGATAGATGGTGGATGATGAGGGGTTTTGAGGGTACAGGTGGAGGTGTGTTGGAGATAGATGGCGTGGCAGATGGGTGGGGGATGATGAGAGGTTTTGAGGGTATGGGTGGATGCATGGAGAATTTTTGCTTGTGGACTAGTGGAAGGTTAGTGGTAGGCATGCGAATAAGAGAGCCTGACAGTTGTGGGAATGGAGAACACTAGGTTGCGGGTTGCAATGTAGGTCGGGAAGAGGGAGGTATTGTTCGCATGAGGCGAGGGGGTTGGTTAGAAGTATGGTTGGTGGCGAGGATGGAGGTGCTTTCCGTATACCAACCTTGGCCTCTTCCAGTTTCTTGAAAAGAGGAGATGGGATTAACTTGTTGGTCAGGCCAGTGGTGCTCCGGGAGCGGGTTCTAGATAATGCCCATGTTTGGCTACTGCAACTAGGCTTGTTGAGGTTGTTGTTGTTATTTTGGTTACTGCTGTTATTGTTGTTGTTGAGGAGGTCTTCTAGCCTTTAATGTGGTGATGTACCACCTCATCTCATCCCAATTTATTCCACCTTGATCATTAATATCATAAATATAGTCGTTAAATTGAAAATAATTTTTCACAGTGTGACCCGGTTGTCTATGGAAGACAAAATACCTAGAAGTATCAACATTTTGGGGCCACAGAGGTTTCTCCCTGGGCAAAGCGAGTGCGTTGGCTGCCATAAGAGCATTGAATACATCCAACAAGGTTTTCAACAATGGCGGGTATTGGGCTCTCTTCGAGCCAAACAGCCTTCTCTGTTGTTGTGGAGGGGAATAATTCCCAAGGGGTAGAACCTGATGGGATTGGGGAGGTGGTTGACGTTGTTGCTGGAGATGAAATGGTTGAGGCTTGTTGTTTTAGTGGAAGTTATTTTGTGGCGGTGGATGATAAGGTTGTGGATTCTATTGGTTCTGTTGGAAGGGTAATTGTGATGGAGGCTTCTGGTTAATTGGTTGACTAGGGCCACCAACTGCACTCACTTGCTCATTTGTTACAACCCCTATTGTTACCCCCCCCTGAACACTGATGTTCATCATTCTCACCATCCTTGCCATGGGTTGTTCAAACACGTGCATAATGGGAGAGTCTTTCAACTACGTTTGAATATACCGAGCTCTCTCATAGAGCTCCTCCATGGTGGTGAACATGTTCATAGCCATGATGTGTCTAAATTGGGGAGTAGCATTAGACATAATCATCTTAACCTATTCCAGTTCCGAAAGGGCATCTCTCACTCTCTGTGCCCAGGATCTCCATCTATCATCATATTGGACAAAGTCTTCATCTGGCCTCATCTTTTTAGCCACTAAATAGGTAATGGAAAAAGAAGGGCAGACCCGATCCCTGTATTTCTGGAGGAATTTTTTCTGTACTACATCGAAGTTTTCAACCTCACTTGGTTCTAGAGAGTAGAACCATTCTAACGCATGGCCATCTAATGACCTAAAAAGATATGTCTGGGACCTTTTGTCATTTTGTTAGAAGGAGGACTCATACATGAAGTCCTTGAGGTGGATGAAGGGGTCGTTGTACCTTTGGTACTTGGGCATCTCAAAAGGAGACAACTGGAACACCGGGAGAATGGGCAAGGAGACTTCGGGGGCGGACTTTACATCCACCATCTTCTTCAGGTCTTGATACTGCTCATCAATTTTATTTAACTTATTGAGAAGGGATTGGGTGAGCGGATTGATTGGTGAAGGTGGCGTTTTCCACTAAGAAGGAATAGGCCTTCCAGGGACCTGAGAGGGGAACATAGAATGAGAAGGGAAGTGAGGTCTATCGATGGAATGACCCACCTGAGCCGGGGTCTGAGGAATAGCCGGCGTGTGAGGGATAGCGAGAGTTTGTTGTTGTAAAGGGAAATAAAACGAGGGTGGTTGTTGACTTGCCAGACCCTGGGGGAAAGGAGATGCTTGTTCTTGAGGGGTAGGAGGAGTAGAATTGGTAGCCTCTGTGGGTTCCTGAGGGGTGGGAGAAACAAATTTCCCTTTTAGGATGGCTTGAAGGGCCTAGAGCTGTTCAACATTGAGTTGAGAAGTGGCAAGAACACCTAGCATAGAGGAGATATCAGGAGAAGGGGATGCTTCTCCAGTGGTGGCTTGCACCTCGAGTGTGGGCTCATGAGATGGCCGCGCCTCTATAGCATGAACATGAGATTCGCCCTGGTAACCATAGCCAGGCTGATACTCCTCATAAGCTTGATATCCAAGGTTATACATTTGGGGGTCATAGGATGAATCAAATGCCGCACTCACAAAACCATCATAGCTATACCCGGCCATCTTCAAAACCTTACCAGAACATAATAACATACACTAACAAACAATTTGCAAAGATTAACACACAACTGGATGTTTACACTGATTTTTTTCCTTGGATGAATAAAAAAAAGTGGCTTTTAGCATATTTAAAATTCTCACAAGAAGGGTAGGACCCTAGTTAAATTTTGGTCACCACCGTGCCAACTAAGATCTTTCATCTCACCACAAATATGTCAACTAGCTCCAGAGAACATCCGTGGTACAACCAGCCTAGTGAACGAAGAGGGAATCCTTCGCTGTCGGGGTCTTACGGAGGTCCCGATGGAGGAGATTCTAGTCTGTCGAGATGAATTCCAGAACGGAGAGTCCTTCCTTCACCGAGAGAGGGTAATTTTCTAAAAATGCAAGGGGAGATGCCCTAACGCCCGTAGGCGATGCAATGCTATTGCAAAAAAGAAATATAAAGAACAAGCACGCATAATAGAAATATGTAGAATAACACAGAGCAGAATAAAATATTACAGAAATAAATAACACGTCCACTCAGAGAGATGCCTGTCATAGAATGTGTCCACTAATCAAGACGCTTCTGAAATAAAAGACGAGTCCAGGTATAGAGATGCGTATACGTAGACGCGTCTCAAAGCACAGATGCATTCTCAGACTGCAACCCACTAAAGGAAGAACATGAAAGAACTTTCACAAATCAAACACATACAAACATGGCAATCAACTAAATACTAAAATGCTATCTTAAAACCCATGTTTTTCATTCTGAAACATGCAAACTTCTCAAGAAATCACAAGGGACAATGGGGAGTGTACGTGGTGCATGAAGGATGAAAATAAAAGTTCTATTGGGAGCACGAATGCAGCGCACAAAGGCGCAATAAGGAGGGGCATGCTTCCATCTGTCCTCCTTGAGGATTGGTGCACTAGACCAGCTGCTGGATCCTGTATCCCTTTTGTTTAAAAAAAAAAGGAGGGGCACACGCGGGTGCCAAAAACACATGGTTAATCAAAAAAAAACAAAAGAGGTCCCACCGTGATCGCTAAAATATGTGAATGATGCCACGGAATGAGGAATATGGAAAAGGGTAGAAGTGACGAACCGTGAGAGTTGCTCTCCACGGGTTATAATAGAAAATAACAGAAAGAAATCAGAAATCACGCATAAGTGCGTGTGTGATGCATGATGTGTGATCGCCAGAGGTCGAAGACCCCAAAAATAGAAAGAACAAAATGATCGCGCTTTTACCTTGGATGTGGGAGATCTGTGTAGGTTACTTCTTTCTCTTCGCTTGGTCGGTCGATGAAGAGAGTTCTCTTTTGATTACCATTGCAAGAAAATGAATAAACACCAAATAATGATTAGAAACAAAGCAGTGTAGTATCGGTCCCTTGAGATAAAAGTGATGAAATCATGAACAAATACACACCTGGTTGGTGTTGTTTTAAACCCCTTTATGATGAAAAGAGGAGGAAGATGATATGATGAAATGAGATTTCATGCAAAAATGCACAAATACGGAGCTCTCTTAAGAAGATAAATGCAACATGAACGAAAATGAAGGATGATGCATGCAATTAACGGAAGCAAAAATAATAGAAGAATAAGGGGAAGAAAGGCTTATTGCGATGCCAATGGCAGTTTTCAAGGCGTTCCAGCAACATGAGGGAGTCGTGCACGAACGAAGAAGGGAGAGCTGGCCTTCTTCTCGAGTGATTGGACACTCAAAAATCCGCAGAACCTCCCCTCGATTAGATGAAGATGTCACGAACTCGAAAGCGATTTCACCAAAGTTTCCCCCTCCTCTTGAAAGGATTTCAAAGCCCCTTGTTTATGGGAGGGGGTGACCTATTTAGAGGCATATGGGCCATAAATGCATCCTCCACAAGGGACATGTCCACAACGACGCATCCAGCTGACCAGACGTGGCGCCATAAGTTGGCCACGTCTCAGAGATATGATGCTGTAACAAGACGCGTCTGACGTTAAAGATGCCATTTTGAAAGGCATCCCTTGCAAAGGACGCCCCCAATCTTCTCTCAGCACCCGACATAGTGTCGTTTGAGGGTGCGTGCGTTGAAAACGGTGGGCATTCGGGGCCTAACTTTGACAAACGTAGGTGCATCCTCTGACCAAGATGCGTCTATTACTGTCACCATCGATTACGATGTTGTGCACTGGCGCACGCATTGAAATGGAGGTGTTCGGTGCCAAACTTTGATGAAAGGATGCGTCCTCAATAACGGATGCGTGTATTTACGTGTGTCCTATGCTTAGGATGCTTCTATTCTTCACGTGCCAATTTTATGGGCCCACTTTAGGTCACGTCTCATATATAGGACACACTAATGGGTGTGTCTCATGGTCAGGACGCCTCCAAAAAAATTAAAAAATCAAAAAATAGGAAAAATCACTCTAACAGTTCGGTAATGAGAGCAACTTTGGGACATTGTATCGTGATATGAGATTTGCTCAATGTGAAGTCAAAAATAGCATGTCTACACACGGTAGGTGGAGCTGGTTGAGGTGTGATGCCATGAATCTGGACTCCCAACACGGGGCGAGATGTCGATCTTCTTCTTGTTTTCGTTAGCACTGTCTGCTAATTTTCTTATTCCTTTGCGGGTGCCAAAATATACGTCTCATAGGTACGCTGGGTGCAGACTTCTACCACCTCTTTTGGCAACTATTGATATCAACTATTGATATAGGGAAATCATGTTAACCATTCCCCCGAGAGTGGGCATTTCATGGGGGCGTGGCGGATCAACTTTATACTCCCCCATTTGTAGCTCCCCCTTTCTAATCAATGCTTCAATAATGTCCTTGAATGCATAGCACTATTCAATGGAATGCCCGAGCATCTACTGATACGTGTAGAAGCGAGGATCATCCTTCCTCTTGATGTCATTCAACCTCTTCGGTTCTGGAAGGGTGACCTTGTTGTATTTTATGGCCCACTCAAATAGGACTCGAGTCTTGTCCCTGGGAAATGAATAGAGCTTCTTCATATTGTCCCATGGGGAAGGACCTTCCTGTCGTTCGGCAGGCTTGGACGGAGGAAGATTAACTGGCCCTATGTCCTTTTTTTTATGCTGCTTGAAATCATCAAAGTGAACTGTGTGAACTTCTTTAGGCGCTGGCTGCTTATCAATCGACCTGGCCTTCTGGCTTGAGGTAGCAGGGACAGAGGAATATCTTGAGAGGAAGGTCTCAATTTTAGCCACAACATTATTCAGTCGATCGAAAGACCTAACCTCAATTCCTATCATCCTTTCTTGGACCTCCTTTCATAGATTTTGCTTGCAGATTTAAACTACATCTTCATGGTGTGGAGGGCACCTGCACCTCATACTAAGGTTCCTCCATCTCTTGATGTATTACAGGGTTGTTTCATCATTTCTCTGCTTGGATGCATACAGTTCAGCCACAGTTACTTCTCTTTCATCGACGTGGAATCTTTCTCTGAACTTTCGCTGCATATTTGGCCAAACGTTGATAGACACGATTGGCAGATTCCAATACCATTCAAATGCGAGTCCTATGAGTGAGGAATTGAAGAACTTCAACAAATAAGACTCGTCAGTTGCCAGATCACCCATCACGTTGATGTAATAGGTTATATTCTCGTTCGGTGACCCCTGCACGTTGAACTTGTCAAATTTTAGTGGCTTGTTAACGCCAGGCGAGAGTCTTTTAGCAGCATGATGAACTCGATATGGTACTTTGTACACATCAAAAGAGGCATAATCATCACTACCTCTATCTTCCAGCTTCATCTTGATCATTTGCTCCCCCATGAGCTTATTCAAAATCGCTGGGTCAACCGAGCTTGGATAAAAGTGGGCATGTTGCATTTGTGCTATCATCAGCACCGTCGCTTGAGGCATGGGGGTATTCCGGAGGTGAATGTTGTACCAGGACCATATGATGTGGTTGTTGAGGAGGGGCACCCCCAGCATAGCTAGGTGTCGGTTGGGCTATTATTATTTACGGCGAAGCCTCGAACATATCGGGACTTTCCCATGATGTTTCAAGCAGGGTCTCGACTTGCTTTGATGTTGAAGCATGTGCACTCTTCTCATTTATCTGCCTCTTCAACATTTCAAGTTCTTGTTGGTATTTCTGAAACAGCATCAGTATCGCAGGATCATGCATAGAGTGGCTGGGAGCTCAGCTTCCTTCCTCTATTGGAGTATCTTCAGACGGCACGAATGGCATTCCGTCGTCATCCCCAGTTGTGGCCACATTAGCGGTCACGGCTGTCATGGCCACATTTGTACTTGTTTCACCGACGAAGGTTTGCAACACCTCGTTTGCGGCTTTCTTCCTTCGCGTGAGAGGACTTGGCCTCGCAGCTAGCTTGGCCACCTCTTCGTGTTCTGTGGGCAAGGCCCCATAGTGGCTGGCCACTCCAACCATATTGCAGGCATATACCTAAAACTATCCATTTCTTTGCCTTACTCTTTTGGCCGACAAATAAGAAGGTCAATCTTTCAAACACCGAGACTCTTGGTGTCATTTTTTCCTGGAGGGGAGACCCATAACAGCCTGACCCTACATCTTCTACATCATCTAGGCTGGCTTGGCACTCCTGACCTTCTTCTACAGCATTCACGACTTTGAGCAGTCGTTTCCTCCCTAGGGAGGTGCTCCCAAGACCGCAGAAGTATCCCCGCACAGTTTGGATGATGTCATCTCGATCGTTAGTGGAAGAGATCATGGGTGATAGCACCCTCTCACGTACTGGGGGCCCATGGGCTAGCCGCCCCAACTTGGCCATCCTGCCACAATTCCTATCATACGAACAAATATTCGCCTGCCATGCACAGGCCCAAAAAACTGACTTGCAAGATGCCCACACCGACATCTCGTTCTTCTTCTCTCGCTCCATTCTCTCTTCTCTAGGCCTGTCAGCCTTAACAAGTATTGGTCGAGTCGATGCTAGGGCCTAAGTTCTCTTGGGCACCCAGACTTGCTTGAACTTGGTTGGCTTTGCGGCCAACCCACCCTTCAGCTTAGACACAGCACGGTTCATTCTATTCGGGGCCAGCACCTAGAAAGAGTTGCGGACTGGCACCTCCAGTATCACCTTGTCAGGTATCACTTCGGCCTATCGGCCGTTCAAGTAAACTTGGACTCCTTCGATCAGCACAGACTTGCTCGAGGTAGATTGTAACGCCCCGGGATCCGATTCCCAATTTATGGGGATTTTTTTTCTTTCATCGGACCTCGAGCCATTACTTTGTACGTATCACGGAAGCACAATATATAAACATGCGTACATTCGCATGAGAGAGAGAGAGAGAGAGAGAGAAACTACAGTTACAAAAATGTAAATATCATCGCAACCATTCTTAATTTCCAAAGAAGAGTACATGACCATTGTTCCAAAATAAACCTGAGCCCATACATGCTCACTACCCCATAGCTATACATAAAAGAGAGACCTTCATCCATAGCATACCCAGTCGAACTACGCATTGGCACTACTCCTCAACTACAGCCTCCTCCTCAACCTCCTTCTCTATGTCTCCTGAAAACGTGTCACAAAAGGGGTGATTGTGATGCTCAGTAGGCAGCATAAACAAACTGGGGTTAACTTACATTTATATAACCGAATTATATACATAATTCAGATGTTAATAATAGCATAATCCATTCATTATAGTCTGCTATAAATAACTCGTAAGAGGAAAATACACATTCTTAAGCTGACATATAAGGTACCCATGCATGCGCTAAAACCACGGTGAATAAGTATTTACATATTATCACATTTTCATATTTTCACACTTTCCCATATCACTTTTCCACATTTTCGCATTTCAAATTTTCACATTTCACATTTTCACATTTCACATTTCCACATTTCCACATTTTGTTATTCATGGAAACAAACACAATCATAGGAGGCCCACACACACACAACGAACGAAAGAGTACTGCGCAGACCCAAGAGCGAACTCCCACCTAGATTCTTGGTGGTTTCGAGGCATTACGTAACACCACATCACAAAGGCTACCCCCCCGCGGACCGAAGACCGAATCAATAGGATTTTATTCCAGGGCCGTCCCCCCACAGGGACCGAAGTCCTATCTCACAGAAGACTGTTGTTTCCATTCATATCATTTACATCATATTCACATTCATACTTATTTTACAAATACTAGTATGGTACTTTATCATAACATGCATGGTTCCAAAAGTTTAAGTGGGCTAAACATACTTATATGCTGACTGGTGCAGAATAATGCATGATCAGGTTACTATATAAAAGGAACATGTTTATCCTTCTAAGCTACATATGCACAGAAAATGATTTATATCTGAAAGTATAGAATTTTTGTGGGCATGAAGCTTTTACTGTGGGTTCCTAACTTAGCCTTCTGCCATTTTCTAATTTTTCAGATTTTTTTGAAATAAAATACCCTTTCAAAACTCTCCTTTTCTGTGTTTCTAGAAATCTAGGTAGATCCACAGGTTCACAGACCTTACATGGACCCGCACAGACCTGCCTTGCATGTGCACTGACCTTACTAGAACATGCACAGACCTTACTGGGACATGCACAGACCTTACTTATGATTTGCATAGACCTTACCAGAGCATGCACGGTCATTACTACTACATGCACAGACTTTACTTATGATTTGCATAGATCTTACTAGAGTATGCACGGACCTTACTGGGACAATGCACAGACCTTACTTATGATTTGCACAGACCTTACCAGAGTATGCACGGACCTTACTGGGACATGTACATACCTCACTTATGATTTGAACTAAACATGCACCGACCTTACCAGGACATGCACGGACTTCACTAAATCATGCACAGACTTTACTTATGACATGCATGGACCTTTCCATGGCTAATACAAACTTGCACAGACTTTACTCAAAACATGCACGGACCTTCCCATGGCTAATACAAACTTGCACAGACCTTACTCAAAACATGCACAGACCTTCCCATGGCTAATGCACACTTGCACAGACCTTACTCGAAACATGCACGGACCTTCCCATGGCTAATACAAACTTGCACAGACTTTACTCAAACCATGCACGGACCTTCCCATGGCTAATACAAACTTGCACGGACCTTACTCAAACATGCACGAACCTTCCCATGGCTAATGCAAACTTTCACGGACCTTACTCAAAACATGCACGGACATTCCCATGGCTAATAAAAACTTGCACAGACTTTACTCAAACATGCACGGACCTTCCCATGGCTAATACAAAATTGCATAGACCTTACTCAAAACATGCACATAGTTTACTTATGCTTTGAACTAAACATGCACCGACCTCACTAGAACATGGACAGACTTCACTGAACATGCACAAACCTCGCTAATGATTTGAGCTAAACCTGCACCGACCTCACTAGGACATGCACGGACTTCACTAAATCATGCACAGACCTCACTTATGATTTGAACTAAACCTGCACCGACCTCACTAGGACATGCACAGACTTCACTAAATCATGCACAGACCTCGCTTATGATTTGAACTAAACCTGCACCGACCTCACTAGGACATGCACAGACTTCACTAAATCATGCACAGACTTTACTTATGACATGCATGGACCTTTCCATGGCTAATACAAACTTGTACAGACCTTACTCAAAACATGCACAGACCTTCCCATGGTTAATGCACACTTGCACGGACCTTTCCATGGCTAATGCAAACTTGCACGGACCTTCCCAAGGACGGTGGAGACTCATGAAACCCAAAACTGATTGAAAAATATATCCCAAAATGAATATGATGGTTGTCCCTACCTACCCTTAGTCCCTCTTTTAGTGTGTAGAAAATATATGTTTTTCTCAAAAACCATTCTAATGCATCATTGACCCCTAAGTTTGGAGTTAACCTTTGAGATGCTAACTGATGATCCGGGGATAATATCCACACCCCAGATCCACCTCAGCTTTACCCTTTGATCCGGGGATGAGATCCACACCCCAGACCCACCAAGACTTCACTGTAGCTCCACCCTCCTATGCAAGGGCCAAGGTCCCTCACCTCTCTTCCTTTCACAAGAGGACCCGTAGGTGGCAGAAAATGGAAGATAAGTGTTGCTAAAGGTTGACCACCCATGAAACCCACCTCTTTATATAGCCTCCAAGCCCCCCAGGGTCCTATCCACGATCCACAAGCCTCCAGCCCTCTCCCAAAGGTCGCTGGTTTAAAGAGGGGTTAATGCTAAGGATCCCTTCGGTTGAACAGAGGTGACCCTTCTTCTACCCGGTCATAGATGCGAGTGGTCAAATCTTTCTGTTGGGAATTAGGTTGAGATGTCTTCATATGAAATGAAGATGACTTCGAGATCTAACTCTGGGTTATGGTTTCATTGAATTTCGTGAAGTCTAGCATGAGATATGATTTTTTGCAAAATTAACATTCATTTCCCATGTTCCAGTCGTGACCCTTCATCTACCTGAACATAAATGCAATTGAGCGCATTTTGCTATTGGGATTTAGGTTGGGCTATCTTCAGATGAAATCAGGAGAACTTCATGATCTAAATGTTGGTGGTGGTTTCATTGAAGTTCGTGAAATCTAGCATGAGATATGATTTTCACAATATTAACATTCATTTCCCGTGTTCCAGTCGCGACCCTTCATCTACCGGATCATAAATGCGAGTGAGCGTATTTTTTGTTGGGATTTGGGTTGGGGTGTATTCAGATGAAATCAAGAGGAGTTCTGGATCTAAATTTTGGTGGTGGTTTCATTGAATTTCATTATCACTATCAGGAGTTATGATTTTTTCATTAATTACATGCAAATTCACCCAGCAGTCACACCTCCTCATGATAGCTGGCAGAAAAGGGCTCAGAACCATGGGTTCTGGTGCGAATTGGGTTTCCATGTTAATGGAAGGGTTTGGGCTAAGGACCCAAGCTTTCTAATGAGCCTAGTTTCATCCCATTTGGTTGACTGTGGACTAAGATATCCTTATTTTAATGGGTGACCACTACTAGAAAAAGTGGGAATACAGACGGATATTTTAGATGGATATTTTCTGTCTTAAAATCTGTCTGTATTTGTGACGGATTAGCTTCCGTCACAAATTCCATCTCTATTAAGGACATACTCTACTCTCTCTGAAGATCCGTCTATAAGTATAGACGGAATATATTCCGTCTTTATTATACGTCGCAAATTTGGGACGGATATTCAGATGGAAATGAATCTGTCTGAAATTTCAGACGGAACTAAGTTACGTCCGTATTTCCATCTCAAAATTTCATCCCCCGCCACCATCGACCCCTTCCTCCCACCCCTTCCACCCGCCCCCATTTCCACCCCCCCACTCTCCCTCTCACTCTCTCTTTCTCCTCTACTTGCGGTCGTCGCCACCGGAGCCGCCGTCGCCGCCGGAGCCGCCGGAGCCGCCGTCCTCGCCGTCGTCGGAGGCCCCACCGTCCTCACCGTCGCCGCCATTCGCCAACCTCCCTCCCTCTCATGGTCATCGTCACTGTCGCCGCCGTCATCCTCTTCTCACGGTCACCGTCGCCGCCAGCCTCCTCCCATCATCGCCGTCGTCATCGCCGGTAAGTGGTCTCCCTCTCCCTCTCCCTCTCCATCTCCCGATCTTGTTCCCCTCCCTCACTCAATCCCTCTCCCGATCCTGTTCCCCCTCACTCAATCCCTCTCCCTCTCCCCTGTCCCGCTCCCTCACTCCCTCTCCCCTCTCCCGCTCCCTCACTCCCTCTGGCCGCCCTCCCCCACCCCCTCCACCGCCCTCTCTTCCCTTGTCCGTGGCCCCCCTCCCCCTCGCAGACACACACGCACACACAGACACAAACACACGGACACACCTCAGCCCCCCTCTCCCTCTCCCTCTACCATTGGCCGTAGGCCCCCCTCTCCCTCTACCGTTGGCCGCAGGGCTTCCGTTGCCCCCCCCCCCCTCACAGGCACACGCACACACCCGTCTCACACATGTACATATAATAATTATTTTTTATTTTATTTAATATATTGTTGTATTCATCATAGGATAATCGACCAAGGGAAAGGGAACAAAAGAATCAGATGAGTTTTTTCAAATAAACAGTAAGTAAAAATTTAATATCATATTTATATGTTGTTTCATTTTATTTTAATTTATGTAATCTTACTCAGATTTATTGTTAAGATGTCTTGTTAGGACAAAGAGACTCAAAATATAGCAAAATATAAAGCTATGAAGTACAATCAAAAAGCTAAACTACTCGGATGGCTGGCAGCCTAGCTCTATCCAATCTTAATGCACCCTTTGTCAACTGAGGGAGGTCTCCTACTTGAATGAAAACTTGATTTTCTGGAGTATTGCATGCATAGTACGCCAGGGAATCTGCAACCTGGTTGCCCTCTCTATAAGTATGCAATATCAAGCAGCCACTTTCATGGATAAGATCCAAAATCTTCCTCCACCATGGGAGAACCATCCAGCTAGGAGGAGCTCCTTTCCTTACAGCCTCCACAAGCAGGGCACAATCTGAATATACAGCTGCCAAACATAGATCACCTAGCTTAGCTATTAAAGCAGTCATATAGAGCCCTTGCCTCTGCCACAAGACTATTCCCAATGCCATAGTGGAAAGCAAAGCCAACCATCCATTTACCATTTGAGTCTCTTACACAACCTCCACCACCACACCTACCAGGATTACCCTTGGAGGCCCCATCAACATGCAATGTGAACTTCTGAGGTGCCAATCTATAGAAGACCAGAAATGGCTGCTTTAAATTGATCCGAGGGAATAGGTGAAAAGAAGCAAGGTAGCTGGATTGAGCTGGGGATAAGGGCTTGCGGAAGTAAAGCTTGTCCAGAGCCAGTGCTATTGAGGAGGAAATTCTTCACTTTATTGAATCAATTTTAAGAGCCATACCCTCAAATCTGGTAGCACACCTTTGTTTCCAAATTTCCCACATCATCAGAATTATAGCATACATCAACACAAAACTGAAGGCTGAGAGTAGATTGGTAAAGGTTAGTAGGTTCCAACACCTAATGAAAATCTGATTACTTAAATAGACCTTGTTGCTTACCAAGGGCTGCACCCAGCCCCACAGTTCAGAGGCCAATTCATCAGAGATGAATAAGTGGTTGAGGTCTTCCTGGGTAGAAGAGGAGCAACAGCTGCATTTGGAGACAATGGGAATACCACAATCTGCCACCCTACTGTCCACTGGTACTGCCCGATGGATAAGCTTCCAGACAAAAAGAGCTGCCCTCTATGCTATTGCTGAGTGCCAGAGCTTTGCCCAGGCAGGCCTTGAAATGCCTTTAGTCCGTATTAGGTTGCAAGCTGATTTAACCGAAAAGGAACCCTTTACGGTACCTGTCCAAACACAGTAGTCAGCCTCATTGCTTAGTTGAATATTAGGAAGGTGGAAGTAACTATTGAGGTATCCCCGTGCAGCACGTTGGGTGTTGCATAGAACCTCTCTAACAGAAGCCAAGGGGAGGCTATTGAGCTCAATCCTTTCATTAGCCATTACAGCATTAATGGCTGGACCACACTCTGTCCAATTGTCACTCAAGAAGTCTATATTAGCCCCATTCCCTCCTATCCATCTACTGTTAGAGATAATAATATCTTTGGCCTGTCTAAAGACAGTCGAAGGCATTCCAACTGGGAATGGTCTTAGACAGTTGGCTAGATGGGCCTTGATGAATCTACGCCTAGCATACATTGACCAGAGAGAAGACCCATGAACAATGTTCCAAAGGGTTTTGATTGCCAAAGAAGTCTAAACCCACTGTAGATCTCTAATTCCTAGACCTCCCTCTAACTTAGGTCTCTGGATATCTGACCATGCTACCCAATGCCTGTGTTTGGTGCCTTTCTCTCCATACCAAAAAAAAATTGCACATAGCCGGTCAATGAAACTGATCACCTTCTTTGGGATAAAAGTGACTTAGGCAAGGAAAACTGGCATACTATATAGGACTGAGTCAATCAATACGGCTCTACCAGCTTGAGATAGAAATTTTGACTGCCAGCCTTCCAATTTTAGCTGCACCCTTGTTAGGAAACACAATACCTTCAGAGATGGACAACCAGTAGAGGAGGAAGAAGAAAGGAGAAAGAAAAGATCATTAAAAAGAACACACAGGGATTTTTTACGTGGTTCGGAGGCAAGATGCCTTCCTACATCCACGGCCGCAGTAGTAATCCACTAATAATCAGATGGCTCCATTACAATACAAAGAGAGAGTTCACCCTTTTATACTAGGAGATTAGGACGTCATTAGTCAGGAGATTAAGGACAACAATGCCCCTGATTAAACATAAATCCTCTTCCGGGGTACATTAGACGTGCATGCTCGCCTGTCTCCAAGGATGCTCTCCTAAGACCGAGTATGCCCTCCAATAACTGTAGATGCTCCCCCACCATCAGTCAGGTCATGCATTGCCCAAAGAACCAGGTCGGCACAAACAGTATGTCGGTCGACCGGCTCCGAGTGACATCGAAATGCCTTGAACCAGTAATGCATGCTCCTATGACACTAGTGATGCTCTCCAGACGCAATGGATGCCCTCCAGAGACAGCAGCGCATAGACCGCTAGAACCTAGACAGCATATGCTCCCCTGCCACCGAGAGATACATTCTTAAGGCCATAGATGCTCCGCTGAGGTTGAAAGTGATCCCATTTGAACCTTGTCTTATGATGATAAGAAGATACAGAGAAATGGAATGACCACATATCTTAAGTAGTACATATATACAAAGATGTGGATAAATACAAAGAAATCAAAATGCTCTATAGCAATAGGTAAATACCCAAAAAATTTGTTTTGTGATTTAAAACTTTGTGGATTTTAATTGCATGTAAATATATTTTTAAATCTGATTTTAATAGAAATTTGATGTTAATTTGACTCAAAAATGTAGATTGTTTAGCTTCGATGTTCTTCATTTAAAAATTTTATAATTTGTGTGTTATTTAATTTGATATGTGCATAATGATAATTGTGTTGTTATTTAATTTTATGTTATATAAATGCATGGGGTATTCCCTGTGAGTTGAGGTGCGTGGGTGCGACCTAACATTACACGCACCTCAGGAGAGCGCGTTAAAATCGTGTCAATGTACCTTCCCGTTCAAGACTTTGGGATTGATGTGTATGTTCTTATTTGTTTATGAGAATGTATATATCTACCTCAAAGTCTTGAATTGTCCCGTTTGGACAGTCTGTGAATATTTGATCGCACTTAGGCAGTCATTTACTATATGTGTGTGTATGGTTTGTTGAGAATTTCGGTTGCGTCTCCTCACTCTTCTCTGATATACCATTATTGATTTTGAGTGTTTTCTTAACCACTTACTTGTAAGTGTTTAAGAAATTTTCAAAATTAATAAATATTTTTGGTTTATCGGAGAAGTGTGGGGAGATGATGCTGAAATTTTCAGCAAATCGTGCAGCACATATAGTAAGTGATTGTGTGATCAAACCTTCATGGATGGGTTAAAAAGTGATAATCTAATCAATATTCCTCTTCCAACTGTAAATGGTCTATGATGAACGATGTGAGGAAAGGGTCGGGTGTAATATCATGAGTAATGATTTGAAAGTTAGGATGTGTATTGTCATTTATTTGGTGCAGGTAAAATGTTGACAGATCATTCATGGATCTATCGTAGAATAGTTGACAGGGTGGTGTCAGATGACTTTAAGCATGGGGTTGAGAGTTTCATTAAATTTCCATTGGGGAATCCAAATGCAGCAATAGATCGCGACGGTCACATTCGATGCCCTTGTTCAAGTTGTAGAAACTTGAGGTGGTGTTCAACATGGGATGTGCAACATCATTTGTACACGAAAGGGTTCGTGGATGGTTATACGAATTGGACGTGTCATGGTGAGTAATTCTTGAGGTATGAGCCCGACAATATTGCAGGCACAAGTGGGTACATGGATATGGTTGTAGATGTTGCTGGTCCTAGTTTTAATGTTCATGAGGAAGCGCCGAATAAGACAGCCGGAAGATTTTATGAACTACTTAGGGATGCTGATGAGCCGCTGTGGGATGGTTGTGAAAAGCACACTCGATTGTCTGCAGTGCCACAGTTGTTGAACTTGAAATCTGAATTTCACATCAGTGAGACTTGTTTTGACCGTCTCCTCCTCTTGATCAAGAGTATGTTGTCTCAAGACGAGAAGTTCCCAGAAACTTTTTACAGTGCAAAAAAGATGGTCAATGACTTAGGACTTGGATATGTGAAAATAGATGCATGTCCGAATCATTGTATGTTATATTACAAAGATGATGCAGATAAGATATCATGTTCTATTTGTGGCCATGACAGATTCAAACCTAAAGGGGGGTCAATTCAAAGGCAAAAGATGTACCTTACAAGGCGTTGCGATACTTCCCTCTTGTGCCTAGGCTTCAGCGGCTGTATATGTCCTCAAAGACGGCTCAACATATGACATGGCACACCGAAAGAGTACGTCGTGCCGATGATATAATCAGTCATCCTGCTGATGGTGAAGCTTAGACTCACTTTAGTCGTACTCATCTTGCCTTTTCAAGGGAGTCATGTAATGTTCGATTGGGTTTATGCACAGATGATTTTAATCCATTCGGTGGTTTAGTGGCATCTTATTCTTGTTGGCCAGTGTTCATGACACCGTACAACCTTCCGCCGCACATGTGCATGAAGCGAGAAAATCTATTTTTGTCCTTAGTAATTCCTGGTCCAAAAAGTCCCGAAAAAAATTTGGACATATATCTCAGACCGTTGATTGATGAGCTCAAATTTTTATGGACTGATAGAGTTGTTACTTATGATGCATATAAGAAGCATAATTTTATTATGAAGGCTGCACTGATATGGACAATAAGTGACTTCCCTGCATATGGAATGGTATCTGGTTGGAGCACACATGGGAGGTTAGCATGTCCTTACTATATGGAAGATACCAAATCATTTGTATTGAAACATGGTGGGAAAGCATGCTGGTTTGATTGCCATCGGCGGTTGCTACCAAGTGACCATCCTTTTCGAAGGCAAAAAGACTCGTTTAAAAAAAATACTGTTGAAATGGATGAAGCTGACTTGCAACGGGTGTCGGGTCTACATATGGCGTCACGGGTGCACAATTTATCAAATGTAGTACAATTGTCTGGTAGCACACAGCAACTCCCTAGTTTTGGAAAGGATCACAACTGGAACAAGAAAAGTATTTTTTGGGAATTGCCTTATTGGTCAACTCTTCTTGTACGACACAATCTGGATGTCATGCATACCGAGAAGAATTTTTTTGATAATGTGTTCAATACGATCATGAATGTTAAAGGGAAAACAAAGGACAACGCCAAAGCACGTATGGATTTAAAGATGCTTTGTAAACATCTAGAACTGGAACTACAGAACGTAAATGGCAAAACTGTGCAGCCTAAAGCAACTTACGTGCTTCATGATACACAGATCAAGGAAGTGTGCCAGTGGTTGAAACAGTTGAGATTCCCAGATGGATATGCATCCAACATAGCCCGTTGTGTGAATGTTAATGAGGGGAAAATATATGGTATGAAAAGTCACGGCTGTCATGTGTTCATGGAGAGGCTACTGCCCATTGCATTTCGTGATTTGTTGCCAAAGCAGATATGGGGAGCACTAGCTGAGATGAGTCAATTTTTCAAAATTTTATGTGCATCAGAACTCAAACTTCGGGATGTACAAACTATCAAAGAAAAAGTTGTCACAACCGTTTGCAAGCTAGAGAAAATATTTCCTCCGGCATTCTTTGATTCGATGGAGCACCTGGTCGTTCATTTGCCATATGAGGCTATCGTCGGAGGGCCAGTACAATTTCGATGGATGTATCCATTTGAGAGGTATGTGACAAATTTTGTTAACTTACAAGCCATCCATGGCCGGTACATATCGTTGCCATCTGACTTGTTGTTGTAGGTGCATGCATGAATTAAAAATGAAAGTTCACAACAAGGCACAGGTGGAGGGTTCGATTGCTGAGGCATACATTCTTGAAGAAATTTCAAACTTCCGTTCTATGTACTTTAAGCCAGAGATTCAAACTCGTCGTACTCGATCTCCACGTAATGATGATGGGGGAGTGGATGAATCGTCCGATCGGCTCTCCATATTTAAACATCTTGGACGTGCGTTCGGACGTTGCTTGACTCGCACGCTCGAAGATAGAGAGTTGCACGCCGCTGAGATATATATTCTTCTGAATTGCCTCGAGATTGAACCTTATGTTGAGTAAGTTCTTAACTCACATTTCCAGCAAGTCCATAAGTTGTTTATCCTTCTTCTGCAGTTCATTTAAAGTAGTAGTGCATTTATATTGCAGGCAATTTGATTCAGAATTAGCTAAAAAATGCCCAAATATCCAGGATGTGGAGATTGAAAAAGAACGTGAGAAGTTTTTTGCCAAATGGCCGAGAAACCGAGTTAGTGTCATCGTTGAATATATATGTTTATATTTACGTATGTTGAGGTAATTGTTATTATTTTAACTACTCTAATTTGAATATAGGTTGAACAAGGTCTCATTACTGATCAAAGAGTACAAGAGATAAGTTATGGCCCCTCGAACCAGACACGTGCCTATCCAGGATATATTGTGAATGGATACAAATTTCATACAAGGGATTATGGGGGAAGTAAGTCTACGATGAACAGCGGCGTATCTGTGAAGGGAAGTTTATACAATGAAGTGGAATTGGACTACTATGGTATTCTTGAAGAAGTCTTAGAACTTCAGTATTTGGGACAAGACAATCATGTATACATATTTAAGTGTCAATGGTTTGATCCTAGTTCTGTTCGACATGACACAAATTATGGGATTGTCGATGTCAAGCATAGGTCTAAACTTAAGACCTATGAACCGTTCATTTTAGCCACACAAGCCCAGCAAGTGTACTATTCAAGCTATCCATCATCCAAGAATAGAGATTGGTGGGCAGTTTGCAGGGTTAATTCAAAACTATTTCCCACTTATGAGTTAACTATGAGTGGAGATGTCTCAGAGGTTGCTAGTGCTGAATATTATCAATCAGAGGAAGTTGGCGTTGTCGGTTCCTCTAGGTTTAATCTGGACGAATCTGATGAGCCACTGTCATTACGTACGCGAGATAAAGTGGAAGAAGTCGATCCGATGGAGCTAAATGTTGATGTTAGAGAGGAGGAAGAATCAGATGAAGACGAAGAGTTTGAATATGATGAGGCTACTATGGATGACGAAGATGATGATGAGTTAGATATATCATCAACATGAGGGAGGCACGTTTTCATAATTTGGTGAGATATCCTTACCTTTTTGCATAATTTGTAATAACAGAGATTTTAGTCTTATGCAATTAAGGATTAATATGTATTAATTGTTTTGTTAGTAATAAAGAAATGGTTCGAGGAGGTCGTACTGGGAGTGGGAGGAGACAGGGCAGTGACAAGGGCTCTACTCCCTCCTGTTTGGCGTCTTCTTTGGGCACAGGTATATCTATTAAAAAATTTAGCTATATAAATGTTTACATCATTTACTAGCCTAAAAGAATTTTTTTTTAGGTTCAAGTGTCGACTCATTGCCTGTTGTGCAGACGCCATCCCCACCACCTTCCGCTGCAGGTATGTATATTTTAATTTAAATTCTCCAATATTTCTTTTACTTATGAAAATTAAATCTTGCAGGTGTCAGTGGCCTCCCACCTATTATGCAGATGTCACCCCGACCACCTCCCGCTGCAGGTATGTATATTTTAATTATAAGTTCACAATATTTGTATCACTCCACATTAAAATTAATTCTTGCAGGTTTCAGTGGCCTCCCACCTGTTGTGCAGACGCCACCCCCACCACCTCCCGCTGCAGGTATGTATATTTTAATTTAAAGTTCCCAATATTTATTTTACTTATGAAAATTAATTCTTACAGGTCTCAGTGGCCGCCCACCTGTTGTGTAGACGCCACCCCCACCACCTCCCATTGTAAGTATGTATATTTTAATTTAAAGTTCCTAATATTTTCAGACGGAATTTCAGACGAAAAATGGAACTGTCATAAATTTGTGACTAAGAATATCAGACGGTCTATTTCCGTCTGAAATCCGTTACAAACGTGTTTTGTGACAGATTTTCAGACGGATCTGAGACGGATACAGGCCGTCTGAAATCTCACTTTTTCTGGTTGTGGACTGTGTTTTTTGCAATAATTTCGGCCCATTATCATAACTCCTTATTATCTTCTATTAGGCCCATTTTTTAGAAGTTATACTCTTCATCAAAGTTGTTCCCTACCTAATAGTCGTTGCATGGACTTTGGTTTCATCTAATTATAACCTCCCTATAGTAAGTTACCAATTTCCTAACGATCCTTCAATAATCTGTCCATATTTATAGCTCATTGAGTTCACGGGCCCGAATATTCTCAATTGGCCAGTGCTCAAATTGGTGGTCGTGACATAGATAGCCAACCTTGCGATGTGTCGGCATTTCTTCTGGTGAATCTTCTTGTAGTAGCGGTGCACCCCTTGTTAGTCGAGGTGGCACGGGAACCAATGTGGTGGACATAGTAACCCACCGTCTCAAGCTTCTTTGGCATAGTCTCCACAGCATTAGAGGTTATGGGCTTTATTTCTTCAACGTCCAGGAGGTCCATGAACGCCACCCCAAAAAGTTGGGGAAGCCAACACTGGGGGAAAGCTAGCGAACCTCATCGGTGCGGCTAGATAGCTGTAAAGTGCGTGATTGTGAACAACGGAGGGTCCGAAGGTGATAGCAACCATTTGAATTGTCAGGAAGTTACCTGCAATTTAAATTGATAATTAGAATCTCAGAAGGAGGCTATAGGGCCCTAGGTCATGGTGAGGAGATGAAGGGAGGCTCTGTCCCACTGGGTGTGCCAGACTTGTGGGAACATGATTTTTTTCTTCTTCTTTATTATTTATTGTTAGTTTCATTTACTTTGTTCATTCATTTTATTTTTTTTTATTTTGTTCGTAGGCGTGCCAGTCACAAAGTGACAATTTATTTAGACTCCTAAAAATTGAAGTGGCTTAGAGTCGCTAGTGCACGTCATCTGACTGATCAGACGATAGTGGGTATCGGGTCGGGATTGAAACCTGCCATGTCATAAAGGTCACGACGTTAATTACATCTCTCCGAAGGGGAGAAAACCCTTGATTAGTCTCTAGGAAGAAGAGCCCTATAACATGAGATTCAAATTAACAAAAGAGAAGAAATGATCAAAAATTAAGTATGGCGAGACACCCCGTGCCGAAGGCAAAGATACTCGAGCCATATCATTCATTCATTATTTATTTGTCTTCTTATTTGGAGACTGGTCTGTGTTGAGAGCATGAAGACGCCATGAGTAAATGTTTGCTAGGGATGCGGCATGATTTGATGTTTGGTGATGGGGAAAAGCGAGATGCAAACAAGTGGAGATGGGTCAAATTTGAGAGATTTGTTGGCCTGCAACAAGGTCAGGTTCCGACCATGATGGGGTGACCATGGGAATCTGGCCCAGACCTACCATAGGCATCATTGGTATTCCCTTTGCTCAGGACCTAGGGGATGGGGCTCCAGAACATAGATTGTTACTTTTTGTTATCCCTTTTTTATTTCAATCTGATTATATATTATTATTTTTTGTTATAGTTTTATCACACAATTCATTATTTGTACATTTTTTGCTTCGATGTTTTCCTATTGCTTTGGTTCACCATACTTCTTATTGTTTTGACTTTGAAGGATGTTCTTTTATTATTTTTTTATAGCTTTTCCCTTTTTTATTATTATTACTTTTTGTTGTTATTGCTATTTTGTCATCCACAGACACTTGGGATCACGAATCCGGGCCAACGGAGGTGTCCGGGACACTCACGGGGCAAACTCATGGTTTAGACTTAGATTGGTCGACCGACACCATGTTTCGGTCGACCGGTGCTATGAGTCGGTCGACCTGGCCACATGGCAAGTTGACTTCTGCCATGCACATGTCGATCGAGCCCCCCTTTCTTGTTTGTTGTGTTGTGTTGTTTTTTTTTTGTTTTAATCTGTTAAATACATGTATGCTTTTCTTCCTTTTATATTTAATTTAATCATTTTATTTATTTATTTATTCTTCTTTTTTGTAATTTTCCTACATTTTTTACATGTTCTCTTTTTTTGTTTGGTTTTCTTGTGCATTTTCCCTTTTTAATGAATCATTTTGCCATTTCTTTCATTTTTGTTATTAATGTTAATGTTATTATTACTATATTTTTTATCCATTTCTTTTATTTATTAGCTTAAGGCTTAGTGAAATTTCGGCAGTACCTCCCCTAGACGCGAGGTATTTCTGGGAGGTGTGAAACGGGTGCTCATTCACATAAATCCCAGATGACCCCTTAATTATTGTAGTGCGCCCAGCGTGGCAACACTCGCGGTGATCTACGATACCAAATCCATCGGCAGGGCCAACCTACTAAGGGCTTGGAATTGCCTGATATCCGAGTTAAGGAATGTGGGGTGGCGATTGAATCAAGCGAAGTGGAAGCCCGCCATTAATGGGGCTATCGGATGGGGCTTGAGCAGCCTGCCAATTGGAGTGTTGAGGGGGCCGCCGGATCGCTCAAGGGGGATATGTCCAACGGCTGTCAGATTATCCTGTGAGGAGAGTTATCGAGGGGTGCCAGATCCACCATGAGATCAAGGTGTTCAAAAGGGGGTGGTTCACCCGGTGGAGAGGCAATCTAGGGGGGGCTGGATTATTAGTTGGGGGGAGATGCCAGATCGCCACATAGGCAGCGGCTAAGGGGCGTCAGATCTCCAGACTCTAATACAACTTGCCAAAAAGGCTAGCAAACGAGGCAATGCATAGGACAAACCATCGTATGTCTGGGACAGTACATTGGAGTTGCCAAGTGCCCGTGAAGTACTAGCCTATTCGGTAGAGGAAGAGATGAAGGGGATGGGATGCTGTCGGATCACACCTCATAGAAAACCAAAAGAAATAGAGCATCAAAAATCTATTGCTGGCACCTTTCTATGAGAGAAAAGATGGGGAAGACTGACTTTGGCTTTTAGTTGGGGATCATATCCACTATAAAGGATAAACCACAAGCATGAGCTCTAGTAAAGAAACACACGTCTCTCTTCCTAGATCACAATGCCACGTTTATTCCCACAAAAGGGGCGATCGCAGTGTAAACGGTGGTAAAAGAAGAAACACTAATATAGAGAAAAGAAAAACAAAGAAAATAAGAGAAACAATAGTTACAAAGATTGAGAGGCAGAATTCCTATAGCTCCAGAACCATTCACTAAATTTTTATTCTCATCCAAAGTTTGTAAGAGGAAGAGCAGGTAGAAGATAAATGAAATATACAACAAAAAGGGGGGAAAGAGGCAGAGCATTTGTAGATGCATAATTTTGGACATCCTACGGACCTTGTCTAGACATCATAGAAGTGACACTTTCTTTTGGTTAGTTGGTAGTGTGGAGTCTCACCCTTGTCTAGGTAGGCTCCACCATGTCCCTTCGTGGATCCAACTTCGCGGTAAGTTGGCGGGGGGTTGCAGGGGGATAGTGCCCCTCTGCCCGTAAGGTCAGGGGTTTGAGGGCGTAAGCCCCCGAGGTGAATTTTTTTGATGTACTATATACATTCTCTTCACTGATATCTAGAAGGCCACTAGAATGGCCGCCCACACCTCAAGAAGGCCAAGGTGCTGGCCGCCCTCAGCTTCTTGGAAGGCCACCTTGTTGGCCACCCAGGCCCTTAGAAGGCCAGACTGCTGGCTGCCCAGTCCCTCGATAAGGCCATCGACCTAGCCGCCTAGCTCCTTTGGACGGCCATAACCTTGGCCACCTCCTGTCAACCACCCGTCAACTCCACGATCTGCACACTCCGAGCACGTACTCCGCACCTATTCCCACTCCGTGAGTTGGAGGCATGCGTAGTCTCACACGTACTCGATCTTTCGAATGTGGGGATGGAGGGAAAGCCCCCACATACAAAATGCTCGCTCCGAGCAATCTCATGGGGGGTTGGACATTTTTGGAGGAGGAGAGGTTATGGCAGTTCGTAGCCCAGAGAGAGAGGTATGGGCATGAGAGCATCCCTCCCAACCTTCCCTAGAAGCATAACTCGAAGTCAAGGAGTTTTGCCGTGGGAGAGCCCAGTTTACAGGGGGCGGCCATCGACATGGCCGCCCACCACCTCTGAGCGGCCACCTGTTTGGTCACCCTCTGTTGGTCGACGGGCAAACCCCGTCCTTCTTCCCTTATTCCCCATCTTGCTATATTTCAGTTTCTTTTATTGCATTGCATGCATGATAGATCTTTCTAGCTCCCTATTTTAAAGAGGTTTTCCATTCCAAAACATAGGGAAGGCGGATGGTCGAAAATCTCGGCCATCCCCCTCTCCGCCCCCCTTCCCGGTATATTTCAATTTCTTTTATTGCATTGCATGCATGATAGATCTTTCTAGCTCCCTATTTTAAAGAGGTTTTCCATTCCAAAACATAGGGAAGGCGGATGGTGGAAAATCTCGGCCATCCCCCTCTCCGCCCCCCTTCCCGGTATGATCACCCCCATTTGCATGCCTTTCTCTCTGATTTGAGCACATACTACACTGTCACAGTCTAATGGGTTTGTTTTCTTTATTTGCTGGTTAATGTGCAGGAACTTCATCACCGACTCGCAGAGCTCCTTGTTCTTGGCCGGCCGAGAGCAAGGATAGGAAGAACCCATATTCTCTCATTCCTAAGGCATTCACGATCATCCTACCCCTATGAGGCTTAGGTATAAGCCTCTGGTGATCACACCATTTCTTTCTTTCTAACCTATGCACTGTAGGTAGTAGCAGCATAGTTCGGAAAGGAGGCAACACGCACGCCATCGTGCGCACCTACCACTTCTAGCGGCTACAACCTTCTGGCGATCACGGTGGGACTCCCATTGCTCACTGTGAGTCTTTAGATTGAAGTTTACTGCATTCATTTTCCAGCACATAGCCTTTTCCTATTTTCTATTTTAATTTTAGTTGCTTCTGTGCTTTTCCTAGACTTGGTTTACCTGCGGGGACCACAACAGGTGGCGGCTAGGGTTCTGGTTGCCCAAGTACCAAGGCGGCCAGAGACCTAGCCACCCACCACTCCTAGAATGCCAAAGACCTAGCCTTCTTGGTCCGAAGGCGGTCATATACTTGGCCGCCCAAGTCCCTTTAGTGGCCATCGAGTTGGCCGCCTTCTGTTCGTGTTTCTACTTCCATTTCAGTCCTATTTGCATAATTTAGCTTCTGTTCTGCATGTTTTTGGTTTTGTGTGTTCTAACATTGCAGGTTTAAGTCCGGGGTGGGCTTCGGAAGAGCCGGCATCACATCAATTAGGAACACCCTCCCTTTGATTTGGACTCTTCACCCGGGGATTCCCACTCGGGTGTAACTAGTTCTCTTCAATTGGGAACCTCCGTGAGTCCCCGCGAACCGTGGATTCCCACAAGGTCACCGGGCAGGTTGTATCTTTGAAGTCCTATTAGATTGCTCAAAGGGTTTGAGTGAGATTCATCTTAGGATTATCCCAGAGTTTGGCTTTAATCCCCATAGAAAATTCCATGCCCATCTAAGAGGGAACGAATTCAAATTGGACTAATCACGGGATTAACCTAAATTACAATTGTTGGGGTGCATTGCTTGAATACATGCTTGTTGTTAGATACAATAATTCAATCCTAATTGGCCATAAAATTCCACTTGAATTTCCTAAAAATTGATTGGGTTGAGTTGAAATGGACCAATGTCATTCTAACATGCATGTTGTTGATGAGGACGATTTTGAATTCTATGACACAGAAACTCGGCTTGATGCCGAGGAAGATACACCCAATGCTTTCATTGGGATGTGTCAAGATTCACCAATTGATGTAGGTCAAAGAAAAAATGGTGAAGAATCATCCTCCCAAAGTGAAGAGTCCATCAATGCCAAAACCCCATCGATTCTCCCAAAGAAAGACCAAGAGCTAGCTAGAGTATTATCTCGATATTCCCCTAACCATTTGATTGTTCTAGCTTCCCAAATAAGATCACATCTCAATGCTCAATCCATTCCTAGGAGATCTCCAATTTCAATGCCAAACTTATTCAATAGGACTCCCTCCCATGTTCCTACTCAACCTAGCCATCCTCTTCACTCTCAAGGGGTTGCATCCTCTCCGATTTCTCATGCTATGCCTAATGTCAATCCACCCCGTAGGCAATCCAATCTCTATCCCGTCAAGAGGTGGAATAGTATGTCTAGCAAGCGGTTACTAAAAGTCTCCCCAAACCTCAACCTCACTCCTTCACTAGCTACTGCAAACTTCCAAATGCTTATTTTCCCCCGGGGTTCAAAGCCCCTAAATATCGGAAGTATGATAGTTCCATAGATCCACATGAACATCTTTCTTGCTTTCTAATGGATTCTCATCAATGGCTTTACGATCGGCTCCTCCTAGTTCATCTATTTCAAAAATCTTTTGAAAGAGAGGCCTTTAGGTGGTTCTCTTCACTCCCGGCCATTGATCTTATCAACTTTGATGTTGTGTCCAAGCGTTTCATCACTCATTTCGGCCACATGGCTAGTGTATCTCCCACTCTCATGGACCTTATCATAGATAAGATGAAGCCCGACGAGGACTTCACTCAATTTGCTAATCGGTGGAGAGCTATGGCTTCTAAGTCTGGGATTGCCATCCCGGAATCTCAAGCCATCACCGTCCTAGTCAATAACGCAACTCCTCAGCTCCGTGCTATCTTGATGCTTAGCGAATTTCACACATTCGCTCAACTCTACAAAAGAGCTCATATTGTCCAAGCTCAACTCAAGAACTCCTCCTTTCCATTATTCCTTGATGATTGCGATGTCCCAACCTCGGAAGGAGCAAGTTCCAATGATCATATCAATGCCTTCCATCAGCCCCCCAATTCTACCTATTCCTTGGTTGCCATTGCAAACTCCAAGGTGCCCACGAGAAGTGTGGCAAACACCCCCAGTTCCTTTCCTTTCCATCAATCACCTCATGTTCCATCCTACACCTAGGAAGGGTTAGCCGTTGTTAGGGGCAACCAAGAATCTAGGCTAATGGAAATTGGACAACATTGGCAATATGATGAGGAAGAAGTGGCGAATGACCAACCCATAGTAAGCTCAGACACAAGAAACATGATTGGCCATGGAACAAGACCTTTGGTCTTGATCTGACCCAAGAGTGAGCCACCCCAACAAAGCCAAGACATCCCTCCTTCCACTCCAACTCCGCCTGAAGGGGCAAGGCCCCTGGTTCTCATCATACCAAAGGGTTCATCTACTCGACAGTCAAATCAAGGTGTCTCTCCTCCGCTCATGGCAGAGGATCACTCAACTTCATCCGCTTTTCACCAAGACACCTCGCGGGAAGAGCTACTATCATCTCTTGATTTAATCAAACCAGCTCCTACCCCAACCATGCTGCCAACTCAGTTTGGACCAGCTCCTATTGTTGATGAGTCATTTGCGACCTCTACCCCAAATGATCTAGCTTTAATTCAGCTTCCACAGCATGAAACCATCCATTTTGATGAATCAAATGCTGGACTTGCTCTCCAAAATCAAAAGGTCATTCCAATTATCCAATCAAGCTCTCCACATATCCCCAACCCTAAGATTGCTCTTGCTCTAGAAATTTTGGCCGACATCTCCATGGTGTTGGACCCGGCCACGTTCATGTCATCAAAAGGCAAGGAGCCCATCATCTCTACCTTGGATTCCCATCAATCTACTCCATTCCCCGAATCCTTAGAGTCACCTGTACTTAGGGAGAAACCTCAAGAGATAGGATGGCACATAATGTCCAAGATGGGTTATTCATCTGGCGTAGGGTTAGGAAAGGAAGAACAAGGAATTAAAGAGCCGATTGAGGAGAATGGAATAATCGAGAGATTTGGATTAGGGTGTCATCCAACTAATGTCAGCAAAAATGAATCAACAAGGTGGAATTTGTGCGATCATTTTGTTAAAGAGTCCTATCCATTGGAAGAGAGAATTGCAAGTGTAAAAACATGCCATGAAAATGAACACGTGGACCCGAGAGAAAAGCTAGACGATGTAGACATAGAGGATTTGGGTTTATCAAAACTATTCTTTGAAGATTCCTTGTCTCACTCGAGAACCCAAGAAGAAATTCATGAAGAAAAAGGAGAACTGACTTTGTTAGTCCTCCTCTCTTTTCTATTCCTCTTGCTCACGTCATTCAAAAGTGGTTCCATCTTCAAAGCTGATCAATTCCCAAGAGAAAAGCCAGAAGCTATCATTTAGGAGCCCACTCTAGGGGCAAAACTCTTAGATCATGACTTCCCAGCTCAGGAACCTTCATCCTCCATCCTTAATCACACACCTCCAATCAACAGCCCTGCCAGCGGCATTTGCCTTGTACATAATAGCTTAGATTTAGAACATCCCAAATCTTTGGCTACACCACACAAGAAGGATAGGGGCACCTAAATTCCCTATTGACTTTGGTTAGGTATAGCCAAGAGTTATAACTTGTTAACTTAAATCTTAATGTTTAGTTTAATGAATGCAATAAACCTGTTACAAGATGAAGAACGATCTAGCCCGCCTCCTATGGCCAAACAAATTCAGGTCAAAGAGCCCATTAATCCTACTAGGTATAGGGGTCGTGTCCATGGCCGCGTACTTGCTTCCCATACACTTGAACCTTGTTTCCGGCCAACCAAGGAGGTGGACTGCTCATGTTCTTCCATCTAGCAGTCTACGGAGTGCCCAGACGACACCGTCCACTCTGTAGGAACCCTTGTACATACTTAATAAACCCAAAATTCAAAAAACATATACAAAATTCAAACCCAAAATTACAAAAAATCAAAAATAAAAGAAAACCAATGGTCTGGCAGCTGCCATGCATTTCACTCCTCATCCCTTCATATATGTTAAGGTTAGGTTGCATTAAAGCCTCGGTGGGTTAAGACTTTGATCTACTGGAACCGTAGGGGAATTCCATCAAGCTAAGTCGCTAATGCTCCAAGGGGCTGGCACTATGCACACACTCACATGATTTCAAAATATGGCAACAGCCTAAATGGGTGACTACACAAAGATTTTTTGAAGACTCTAAAATCCTCCTTTTCTTCCCTTCTCGATCGATCAAGATAGTCGGCACTCTTAAGGCATTGAGCTCGGCAACTGGAACACAATACCCTCAGGTGAGAGTAGGACTCACCTTCCTTGTAAAATGAGACCAGAGCACGTGAAGAGGGTAGTGTCCCCGCAGGCGGCAAAAAAAAAATTCAAAGTCGAAAGGGAGCAAAATTCCCAAAATTCTCAAAATCTCAAGCAAAAGAATGAAGAAAGAAAGAAAAATCCCAAAAGGGAACAAATGAAAAAAGTCTGGTCGTGACCATGCCTGGTCAAGATAAGAAAGCCCTACAAATCAAGTTCAAATCCAAGGGGCAACATAACAAGCATAACGTTCCGAAGGTGGTCCGAAATCACCGAAAGGGGGGAGTGAACTAAGCATAGCTCATAGCTCATTATTTTATCAGTTTTGCCGATCCTCTTGTAAAGTTTATCTCATATATTCTTGTTTCCTTTTAAGGACTCGGAATCTGAGAGAAACTCCAAAGGATATAACTCTGTTAATGGCTTGTAGCCATTTTTTCTTTTTTCAAAAACAAAAACAAAAAAAAAAACACTATATGATTGTCTACCCCAAAAGAACAACTATTGGGATTTAAGTGCTAGCTGATAAGCACACGATTGAGATCCAGAGGGAGGGTGAATGGATCCCCTCTAAAAATTTAGGCTTCAAAATAAAACTCGTCCTACACAAACTGAACTAAGGAGGGCCAAATGAAATAGATGGCTCACACTAAACAAACTTCAAACACTTAGCATATAACAAAGGATACTACTTCGAACTGAAATGATTTAAGTGCACCTAAGCATGCAAATGTGAAAGTGAATCACATACGCAAAACGACAGGCACTTGGTAGTGTGCAAGAGCTGAACAGAAAAATGTATAGTCTTGTAAGTGTAAAGCGTAGAGCAAATGCATGCACACCACAAGGCAATCACGCCAATAATGCAGATGGTGATCAACCAATCAACGGCCAGCAATCAATTCACACAGCACTAAACAGTTTACACAGAGTTACTATCATGAGATCTACACTCTGTCAATTAAACGTGATGAAGCAAAAGATTACTGACAGATATCATACAGATGAACTTGGATTATGAACCACACTCGCTACCTTCGAATGAGGATAGAGAATATGGAAATGTACGCAAGACAAACCATGGTGCACAGGAATTTTTAGATGGTTTGGTCTGCTACCCACAGACCTACGTCCATCCACCACTCAAATCAGAGTGAGGCTTCTGCTGACTCATAGCTTGAACAGCTGAGCATCACAGCTTACTTATACCACTGAGCAATACAGCTTGCTTCCGCTGAGCATCACAGCTTGCTACACCTCTGAGCAACATAGCTTGTTGTCCAGAGGAACCAATCCTCTGCAACGCTGACACACAGCTTGAAATATGAACGAGAAACAAGAGAAACAAAGCACAAGAGAATAAGAAATGAAAGCATGAAAGATATAGTTGTCACAGGAGCAAATTGGCTTGGATCTGACCAAGAGGCCAACAACGAGCAGATCTTCGAGATATTCTGGCTGCTTCTCAATCACTTCTCTTGCACTCTCTCTCTCTCTTCTTTCTCTTTTTCTTCTCACGATTTCAGTCTCAGAACTCTTTCTTCTTTCTAACGATCTCCCTCTCAGAACTCTTTCTTCTTTCTCTCCTCTGCTTACACACTAGCTCTCTTCTTTCTGATCTCTCTTTTCCTCTTTCTTTTTAGCAGTAGCTTCTCTCCCTTTGCAGCTCTCTGTAATAGCTCCCTCCAACATGTGTATCTTTTGGTCGCAGCCTTTTACCCCCTTTTTATAGAACATGGTATCGAAAAGATAAAAAGAGCTGTGAATTAATTTTTGCCACGTGGAATTTGGATATTCCCCAAACATTGGGCTCACTGGAGTTCTGCCATGTAGGCATGTCTTTTCACGCCAAAGTAATCTCACATGATGATAAAACCAGAATTGCATATGAGGAGGTTAAATGATCACGTGCCTTGAAAATGCTTCACTGGGTTCACATGCTACTGTGTTACTGATTGCAGAGATGAACTCCTTTTCGGATCTGCACTTAAGTAAAGGGATTCAAACCTTCTGACTTAGTGCATCGAGGTAATGGTCTGATGCTCTGACCTTCTTCTGTTGCACCGACCTTGGATGGTGACTATGAAGAGCACGATGGCATGATCATCATATATGCATCGACCTGATTGAACCTTACCACCATATGTGCTTCGACCTGATAATGCAGGGCTTCTGCAGCTTTGACCTTGTGCATTGTAATATGCACTGACATGTCCTAAAAGTGCTCAGACCTTTTTAGATAAAGATGTGTTCTTCTGCATCGACTTGCCTCTTGAGTGCACTAGCCTACTCTTTCAGCAGATGTACAAGGTGCACCGACCTTATGTTGCTATCGCTGACTCACAAGCATTGACCACAGATGATATGCATCGACCTTAAAAAAGCAACTTCTAGCATATAGTTCTAGGTGACATCGACCTATACATAATGTGCACCGACTTGCCTTATCAGGGAATGCTGATGTTCATCGACCTGTTGGTCTTGAAACGTTGATGTGCATCGCCCTGTTGGTCTTGAAACGTTGATGTGCATCGACCTGAGTGAAACTACCAACACTACTGCTCTGACCTTCTCATGGATATAGCACTTAAGTATCTTGTTATGTCGAGGCAAATGAGTGTTGCTTTGTGATGGGAATCGACGCCGAGTATTGACATTTTTATTTTGCATTTGTGTCCTTTAGTTTATTGGGAAAGTATATGTGCAATTGTAAGGCTTTATAAGCCAATGTGTCATTCCCTTGGATTCTTTGGGTTTTTACACAAATTGTCAGTAGGTCCAGTAAGGGGGCCCTCATTCCTTCCCCATTGGTCCACATAAGCCATATGGGTCAATGTGGGACTGGTCAAAATCCTAGGTGGCATCTAGAAGGTCAATTGGACACATGAGAGACAAGTGAGTGAAATTTTCAAAGGGAGGCTACCTACCTTACCTACTTGGTCAAGGGGGCGCCCCCCCTTTTGGATTTTTTTTGATTTTTGTTAAAAACCCTATTAGAACTAATTAGTTCTATATCTTGTATACCCCTCCCGAACCCTAGACCTGAGGGCATAAGTGGTCATTTTCCATTTATTACATAAGGCATGTAATTTCCATTTGATAGATTTAATGAAGTGAAAATTGGCATTTGCCTCCAAGGAAGGGTGCGCCCCTCTCTCCTCTCTCCCTGGTTCATCTTCTTCCTCCAGCCCTCTAGGGTGTGAAGCCCATTCTCCTTAGCCCTCTGAGTTGCCCTCTACTATCACGCCCCGACACAGACTATCGGAACATACAGTCAGAAATAGCTAGAAATAATGATAAGCTAATCTAAGCATTAACACATATACTATGAAAAGATATAACTTTATTGGTCATGAAACATTTCAAATCTAGTACAATATCCTTAAACCAACTTTAATACAAACTGAGGCAACATCAACTTAACAATAATATCATAACTGTAGCTAAACACCCTCTAAGGCACAACTAAGAGCAGGATAACTATGCCAACTCAACATCTAGAACTGGTACACTCCAATCATCACTCCTGCCCATCCCCAACGGTAAGCGCATCATCACCGGAGCTGCCTAGAAAAAGGGGGGAGACAAGTATATGAGCGAACGCTTAATAGATAATAACACGCAAGTTTACGTAACTAACCAATTATTCCATTTTCATATGAAATGATAAGAAAATAAATGACGATAAAGAAGAAAAACAACGTAATATAAAGATCTTGCAAGGTCAAGGAAATATAAGATACCTAGATTTCAACAAGAATATCATATAACAAGTGTAACAGGAAATTGTAACGAGGAAACGGCCACCAGCAAGTATTTTAAACAAGTCAAGCACGATCAAGTAACAAGAGATAACAAGAGATTTCTGTCGTAGACATCACGCTAGTCATGCACTCGGTGCAATGCCTCACCTTTTCATTACAAACTTCCATGGGCACAAGTACTTTTCGGGCGCTCTCCCCAGGACCAGACAGGGCCCTTATGATGCGTTGCCATTGATTTATCGGATCCAAGATCCCAAATTCCGTCTAGACATTTAGTCAAGTTTATGGCCAAATAATCAGAGGAATTACTGTCTAGAAGTTCAAAGATTTAAAGGACTAATCTATCCTTGGATTCAAGAGCACAAAACACGATAAAACTTGTTTCTGAGAGATGTACGGTCATACAGAGGCCGCACAAAGGATATATGCGGCTAATACTGGGCCACACTTACAAGAACTGGACTGAAACTCAGCCCACGAGGTCAAGAATGAACGGTTGATAGTGTGCCGCTCTAAGGATGAACGGTAAGTTCTGGGCCGCACAGGTCCAGAAGACCTTAAGACCCATGAACATGATGTACGGGCCATACGGGGCCGTATTAAAGATATGCGGTCCAATAGAATCCGCATAAGGTTTGAATGGTCATATTCCAGCCGCACCACCCGGGCTTGGCTAGAAGGCTAAGAAATCACCCTATTGGACTCTGGGCTACCAAAGATAGGGTAAAACTAAAATAGGGCCTAGTCTACAATCTATTGGACAGTCCAGGGCTTAATGGTTTGGTCGAAGATTGATCAAGGTTAATCGACCAACACTTAATGGCATAAGCCAGGTATATGTGGTCGTTATTGGGCCGCCTATGAGGATATGCGGCCCACTATTGGCCGCACATGCCTCTCTTAGCCCAATTCAATCCAAGACTTATAATCCAGCGGTTCAGTCACGTAAATCGGAGTTTCTGGTGGTTCCTTAGATTCTTAGCAGGGATATACAGAGATCACAAGATGATGTTAAGTCCGCCGGATGGAGTGTCCGGAGATAAGTTCAAGGCTAGCACAACTAATAGGGCTAATGACTTATTAAAAGTCGGTAAATTGGTCAAACCGTTCTACTGGAGTAGAATGGCTGTCATGCAACCTAGTATTCATTTCAATCCTAATTTTCATGTCAATTTATCAAGGATCATGATTTACATTAATTTAATTGCCAAAAAGATGAATCAAAATGATAATGATAATGAACAAGATCATGTGGGAATAAAAAGCATGTATTTTACAGAAATTTACTTGCATACTTTACCACTTATCATATGGGTTTCTAATTTACTAATTATCAATTAAGATACTAATATGATCATGTAGAGCACACACTAAGTCATTTTCTGCATAGATGTGCAGTCGTTACAGGACCTTATATCTACCTGACTGAACACAGGGTACTTGTGCGGCCAGGACATTGCCGCCTAAGGGGTTAGGCGGTCTAGGTGATGGCCGCCCATCCCAGGATATGTGGTCATGCTGATGGCCGCCCATCCTGTCAGGGGTTATGTGGTCTAGGTGATGGCCGCCCATCCCAGGATGTGTGGTCATGCTGATGGCCGCCCATCCTGTCAGGGGTTTTGTGGTCTAGGTGATGGCCGCCCATCCTAGGATGTGTGGTGTAGCAACCCTGGTAAATTAAAGGACTAGAAAGTCCAAATAAATTTAAAAAATATATATATGATAAAACGAGGCCTGAACCTTGTACATAACCCTCTTACATTCTGAAAAGTCTTACGAAATGGACCCATAGACTTTACCATTATATTATAATACATTTAAGAATAACATGTTACTTTAAGTAGCCATTAGATGCACAAAATAATTTTAATTGAATTAAGAATCATTAAATCTGGAAGAAAATATCAATTTATATTTTATTACTAATTTAGAAAATTCAATGTCCCACATTTACTATATTATAACCTTATTAGAAGGGAGAAGTATATATATATATATGATTTAAATACATTAAAGATATATAAAAGGGTAAAAGAATGGGCATATATACAATATCAGTCCTTTAGAGGTTAAGGAAAAATTGCCAAACGCAATTGACGCCTCTTACTGTCGCCATTATTTTAAAAACAGACGACATAGGATATGCCGTTAATTAGTATAAATAGCATAAGAAAGGACATATAATTAAAGATTTCTAGGATATAACCATGATTTTGCTTCTTTCAGGGGTGTGAGGCAATAACAACATGTAAAAGATGGCATGGTCGTGGGTGTCAATTTCATAAGAGATGACTTTGAATAAGTCGTCAATTCAAATTAATGAATAGTGCCATTTTTTCGACTAAAGAAGTTTGGAAAAATAATTATATGGAAAAATAGATAAAAATGGAAAATTAATACTCTTAAAATTTCTCACCTAGATCACATCCAGAAAAAAAGATAAAAATCCAGAAAGAATTAAAGCGAAAGAATTGAAGACTTCATGTGTGGGCGTCAATTTAAAAATAATGCCTCAACCTGAGGCGTCAATTTCAAACTTTCCGTTTGTGTTATGTTCGAACGAGGATATGATCTGGGGTAAGTTTTAAGATTTTGCTACGTGTATAATCAAGTTTAGTAAGGACTCTATCAAGGAAATTTTAGTTCTAATCGAATTCTAACCTTATTGGGCTCCAGAACCCTATAAATACCCCTCCGTCAAAGCCAAACCTGTTGGCTTTCTTCTTCTTCTTCCGATATAGTTGCAGGCTGCCGTGCTCTTTGGAAGCTATCATCTTCTGCTACTATCATCATAGTGTGGAGTAGAAGCTTTGCTTCTACTATCGTCTTCCACGGACAAGAGCTGCAGTTGTGTTCCTACGTTTAGGAAGTAAGAGCCGTTGCTCTTATACAAGTTCTTCATATCAACACCCTGCGTCCGTTTCTTCCTCCTGCATGAGGAAGACTTCTTCCTCTTTTGCTGGTGACTGCAACGAGAAGAGGGGGGGGAGCGTCTTCCTCTTCTTCATTCTGTTAACAGACGAGAAGAAGGGAAGCCACTATATTCATCATCTTCTTCCTCCTGCGATTGCTCTGGTTGAAACAGAGTATCGGTTGTGATCAGTCTTCATATATATTCTTCACGTTCCATCATCCAGATCATCACCAAGGTAGGTTTTCTCAAGACTTAGTAAAATCCTGTAACTAGCAAGTTATAAGCATGCATATAGGACTGTAAGAACCTCAGTTTCGTGTTGATTTCTGTATTTTCATTAAATGACGCCCTAGATACAGGCGTTATTTTGATTGTTAACGCCCTTCGTGACAGTCGTCAATTTGCAGTTAATTAATAAATACCCCCTGTTCAAAATTTAATAACTTTGAACCTTGATGTAATAATCAATGCATGATCATATTGATAAATTCTCCCTATTTTTCTCGTTCTGTTCATATCTCTAGAATCCTGTTTGAATATGGCTCAAAATTCCATGTGCCTCTGTTCATATGAAATAACGACCATGTCCATGTCGTCATTTAAATGGACGCCCGTATGCATGGGCGCGACTTAGTGATAAAACTTGAAATTTTGATATATATTAACCTTCCTGGATATTGAAATTGACGACGTGAGCCCTGCCATTTCTATGATATATGACGCCCCTGACTAGGGCGCGTATTTCAGAATTAATGACTTAAGCAAAGTCGTCCCTTGCATAATATTGAAAAATTGAGATTTTTATATATATTAAACTTGTATGTAACGACTGAGTGAACAGTCGTCATAATGTGAACTGACGACCCAGAGAAGGGCGTCAATTCATAAAATGAAGACTTGACATAAGGTGCTATTTTCCTGGTTTCTGATTTCCGTGAGTTTATACATATATATATATATATATATATATATATATATATATATATATATATTTTATGTATGTATATCTTTATAGGCACTATATTCCAGTTCGTGAATATAGTCCCATGTTTCACGTTGTTTCTATCGATTATCCACTATCTCTCGGTGATAGATGAACTCTCCATGGGACATTCCGTTCCTTTGGACTAGTGACTTTATCATAGAGACCTCCGTAAGACTCCGCTAGCTTTGGATTCCCTCAAAGCAGCCAAGCGGGTTGTACCCTTAAAACCCATGACACTTCTTAATTGCCATGTCACTCTAAAGAAACATGGTATACCAGCCCTCACGACATGCTATTTGTATGTCATGAGAATATTCTTGAAATAATGGATGGGTAATCCATACCATGCATATCCTATAAGAATAGTGTGCCGTACTTGTGTACACTAATTCTATCTACCTTATCATGTACAAGAACAAGCGACCATGTTCATATGGGCGCTTACTCTTATTGTCATGGCACCCAAGTAAGGGAGCCTATTCCACCTAGTTTTATTGATAATCGTGATTATACTGTTACTATCGTCGTTATACAACATGTTCAAATCCTTGAAATGCTATTCCCCAAAAATCTACCTTAAAAGTTCGTACAAGCTTAGTCCTTGAAATTCCACATTGGCTATAACTATAGTGGATGTCGAAAAATACACGATCAATGCCTGCGCATATAGGGCCCGATCTGGTCCTGGGAGGAGCACCCAAAAGTACTAGTGCCCATGGGAGTTGTAATGATCACGGTATGGCATTGTACCAAAGTGCATGACTAGCTTGATTAGACATTCCACAATCTCGTACTCGACTTGACATGACATGACTTGCGTGACCCGGAACGGGTATTTATATACTTGCTTGAAACATGATAGCCACTTCCCGACATGACATGATGAATATACTTGCTTGAATATCTTGACATTCATTGATATAAGTTTTTGAAAGACATGCTAGTTTACTCAATTACCTCTTGGTATACTCTCTCTCTCTCTCTTGTCCTTTTACGCAAACATGCATAGCTTTGTTGCATTCATGTAACATGTAATTTACTTAAAGCAAGCTAGTTCTTGAGATATAATTCCTACTGAGCATTCGCTCATCTAGTGTTTTTCCTTATTTTTCAGGTAAGTCCGATGACGAGACTCAATCGGATGGGGAAGGTCAAGAGTGATGAGATTAGAGCTCTCCGTCTATCCAAGCGTCTACTAGTCCAATCTTTCAAATTTCTTAAGTCAACCATTGTACTTTTCCTTTTATTGAGTCTTAGCACTTTCATTAAATGAATTGTAATAGAAGTTCTTTTGAGGTTGTGATTGAATAAAGGATTGGGTTATCTTTACTTTTACGTACTCTGTCTTTGTGTTGAATACACTAACGCTCTGATTTACATGATCGATATAAAGTCGTCAAGCATCTCCGGGTTCCTTCCGCGCTCGGGACGTGACATGTGGTCTATCGCAAGACCGCCCAAGTCTGGTAAAATCTGATTAAACCAACCCTTGCCCGCCTTCGGCGAGGTTTCTAGGGTCACATTAAAACACGAAATTCTAAGGGTATACATCATGGAATTTGGGCCTTTACTACCAATAGAAAGAACATGAAAAACTCTACAAGATGTATGAATCAATTTTAGATTTACAGCCTGAAATCGCTATTGAAATAAAAGGGGAACAAGTTCTGCCCTAATTCTGACATGCCTCTACCAAACCATTAAATTTGCACAGGATACCTAATGGAATTTAGGGCTTTTTGGCTCAAAAGAAAGAGGACTAGATGCTGATTTCATCCATATATAACACTTTATATTGGGCTCGTTATTACCTACCTCAATTGGGTGAAGAAGGAAGAAGAAAGAAAGAAGAGGGATGCCGACACGTCTCCACTAATCACCAAAGATCTCCCTTGATCGATCTCCACTGCGGCTGCCACTGCTCCCAAAGGATTCTAGGGTTACAGAGCTTTATTTTTATAGCTCATACACCTTCTGGATCCTTCTGTGCTGGGAGAATTCGTCGGAGCAACTGGAGTGATTGAAACGTCGCCGCAATTGTTGACCTCACCCAAGCTCAATCGATCACAAGTTTTAGGGTTAGGGTTTTGGTGAATTGGCAGAGGGGAAACGATCCATAGACCGTGGCCTTTCATTTTCCACCGATTTGGGCTCATTTGATGGGGTATTAAGACCTAATTCCGTAGTTTGAGTTAAGGTTAGGTAAGTGTGCCCTTTGGGCTCAATCCATTGATTAAACCTAGTTACAGATTTTTGTTGGGTTGACCACAGAAGACACAGTTGTTAAATAAAATGTCCTTTACCAAATTACCATTTTTCTAGATTTTTATAAGATAGTCAAAATTCCACTTGTCCTATTCACTAAGGAATTAAATATTAAATTCTGAAATTCATTCATTTCGATTTCATTTCAATTTCCAAACCGGGGTATTACACCCTCCCCTACTTTAAGAAATTTGATCCTCCAAATTCATTGCACTAAATACATAAAATAGGGAATGAGATAGCTCACCAAGAATAAGTTGGGATACCGCTTCCGCATAGTATCTTCAGACTCCCAAGTAGCTTCTTCGGTCCCACGCCGACTCCACTGAATTTTGACCATCGGTATGGAACGATTCCGGAGTTGTTGTTGTTTCCGGTCCAGAATCTTGATAGGTCTTTCTTCATAGGTCAAATCTTCCTTCAATTCAAAATACACATGCTGAATGATGTGAGTGGGGTCATACACATATTTCCGTAACATAGACACATGGAAAACATTGTGTACGCCAGATAACTGAGGCGGTAATGCCAGCCTGTAAGCAACCTCTCCCACTCTATCCAGGATGTCGAATGGACCAATATATCTTGGACTTAGCTTACCCTGAATGGCAAATCTTCGAATCCCTCTCGTAGGAGAGACCTTTAAAAATACATGCTCGCCAACCTGACACTCCAATGCTCTCCTTCTGTTGTCGGCATAACTCTTCTATCTTGATTGGGCTACTTGTAATCGGTCTCGGATAATACAGATGTTCTGTGATGATTCTGAAATAAGATCCGGTCCAAGCTATTATTTCTCAGAACGACAGCTTCTTCCATACAATGCTTCAAATGGAGCCATCTGTATGTTGGATTGATAACTGTTGTTGTAGGCGAATTCAATTAATGCCAAGTGATCACTCCAGCTACCTCTGAAATCAATCATGCATGCTCTAAGCATATCTTCCACTATCTGGTTGGTTCTTTCAGTCTATCCATCTGTCTGTGGATGAAAAGCAGTACTGAAATTCAGACGAGTACCCAGAGACTCTTGCAGTCCCTTCCAGAAATGCGAAGTAAATCTGGGGTCTCTATCACACACAATGCTGACTGGTATGCCATGGAGCCTTACCACTTCCTTCAAATACAAAGCAGCCAATATATCAACTATCCATTTAGACTTAATGGGTAAGAAATGAGCTGACTTTATCAATCGATCGACAATCACCCATATTGCATCAAATCCACCACGAGTCCTAGGTAGACCCATAATGAAGTCCATGCCAATACTTTCCCACTTCCATTGGGGTATGTCGAGTGGTTTCAATTTTCCTGCCGGTTTGAAATGTTCAGTCTTAACTTGCTGATAAACCAAGCATCTACTCACGAAGTCTGCAACTTCCCTTTTCATATTCGTCCACCAAAAGGATCTTTTCAAATCTCTGAACATTTTAGTGCCTCCAGGATGAATGGTGTATCTGGATCTATGAGCTTCCTCAAGAATCTTGTTCTGTATTTCAGCTTCATTAGGTACACAAGTTCTTCCCTGGAATAACAATCTTCCATCGTTAGCCATCATGAAGTCAAGTCTGCTACTCAAGCTTCCCTTGATCTCTACCAGCTCGGGATCATTATCTTGCAAAGACTTGATTTCCATCAACAATTCGGGCTTAAGTCGCATCTATGCAATCCTAACCCGATCATTGTTAACATTAAGGTCCAGGCTAGCTAATTGTTCCAATAGCCTCCACTCTTGTAACATGAGACTTGACAATTTAGCTACAGGCTTCCGGCTTAATGCATCTGTCACAACATTACCTTTTCTAGGATGATACTCAATCGAGAAGTCGAAGTCCTTCAAGTACTCCAACCATCTTCTTTGCCTCATATTGAGTTCCTTCTGACAAAATAAATATTTCAGACTCTTATGATCTAAAAACACTATGAATGTTTCTCCATACAAGTAATGCCTCCATATCTTCAAGGCGAATACCACCGCTGCTAGTTCCAAATCATGAACAGGATAATTCTCTTCATGCTTCCTCAACTACCTAGAAGAATAGGCAATCACTTTCCCATGCTGCATGAGTACACAGCCTAAACCAATACCTGAAGCATCAGTGTATACGACAAAACCTCCTTCACCAGAAGGTAAAGACAATACAGGTGCAGTAGTTAAACATTCCTTCAAAGTCTGAAAGCTTCGCTGGCAATCTTCTAACCAATGAAATTTGTTCTCCTTGCGGGTTAATCTTGTCATAGGTACCGCAATCTCAGAGAAATCCTGGATAAATCTTCGGTAGTAGCCTGCTAAGCCTAGGAAACATCTAACTTCAGTCACACTGGTAGGCTGATCCCAATTCTTCACTGCCTCTACCTTTGAAGGATCAACAAAAATTCATTCCTTTGTGATGATATGTCCGAGAAAGGACACCTCTTGCAGCCAGAATTCACACTTACTGAACTTGGCATATAGCTGATGATCTCTCAATAGTTGCAATGCCATCCTCAGATGTTCAGCATGCTGCTCTTCATTCTTGGAATAAATCAGGATATCATCAATGAATACCACGACCTATTGATCAAGATAGGGCAGAAATACATTGCTCATCAACTGCATGAAAGCTACTGGTGCATTCGTTAGACCAAAAGACATAACGACAAATTCGAAATGACCATACCTGCTGCGGAAAGCTGTTCTATAGATATCCTATTCCTTAATCCGCAATTGATGATATCCAGATCGAAGATCGATCTTAGAAAAATAATGAGCTCCTGCTATTTGATCAAATAATTCGTCAATCCTCGGCAATGGATATTTATTCTTGATAGTCAACTGGTTCAATTGTCGATAATCGATGCACAATCTCATCGAACCATCTTTCTTCCGGACGAATAATATAGGGGCTCCCCAAGGGGAAGTACTTGGATGAATGAAACCCTTCTCGAGCAATTCCATCAACTGCTGCTTTAATTCCCTCAGTTCCGCAGGAGACATACGATAAGGAGCTTTGGAAATAAGAGATGTGCCAGGAATGAGATCAATAGAAAAGATAACTTCCCGCTCAGGCGGAAGTCCTGGCAGTTCCTCTGGAAAGACATCAGGAAAATCTCGGACAACAGAAATGTCCTTAATCTTGATCTGCTGCTCAGGGGTCGCATAGACAAAGGCTAGAAAAGCTTTACATCCTTTCTTCATTAGCTTATCAGCTCGAAGAGTCGAGATAAGTGATACGGAGTTATGGTGTTTAACTCCCACAAGAGAAAGTCTCGGGTGCCTAGTAAAAGACACAGAGCTAGAACTGCAGTAAAGATTTGTCTCATATTCCGCCAACCAATCTGCTCCTAGGATTACATCATAATCATTCATGTCCATGCAAACTAAATCAGCTGGTAAATTCTTTTCATCAATCATAACCTTACTAGAAGGATAGAAATACTGAATTACTGATCTAGTACCAATAGGGGTTGAAATCTCTAACCGAGAATCCATCAAAATAGGCTTCACAGCTAAAGACTTAGCAAATCTCTGAGAAATAAATGAATGTGTGGCACCAGTATCAAAAAAAACAAATGATGGCTTGTCGAGTATAATAAGAGTACCTTCGACAAGTCCACCACCCTCAGTGGTTCCTGCCTCATCTGCTTGTAGAGCTTGGAGCTTGCCTTGTTGTTTCTTGATGCCTTGTGGTTTCGCCGGCATAGCTTGCTCAAATAAAAGAGGACAGTCAGGGATACGGTGCTCCCTACTTCCACATCGCAAACAGGCACCCAACTTGCGCCAGCACTCCTCCATCTTGTGACCTGGATGATCACAATACTTGCATTCTCCTTTGAATGGAACAATAGGGGCAGGCTTCTTGTCTTCATGTTTCGACATCTTGCCCTTCCACGATCCGGACCCACTCCACGAACCAGACCCACTAATGGGCCTCTTCTTGCCATACCCGGGTTTGATATTCCCGGAACCCGTAGGTTGTTCCTTCCTTGCACTTTTTCCACGGATTCTCTCCGTCATTTCTAGAGTATCTTCTAGGACTTGAGCTTTTCTCACCATCTCAGAATAAGTTGGGATTTCCATTGGTGCCAATTGGTTGATATATAGTAGCTTCAGTCCATTAAGAAAGCGCTTAGCCTTCAACTTCTCGGTGGATATCAAGTGAGTAGCATATCGGGATAATCGAGAAAATTGAGCTTCATATTCTGCCACAGATAGATTTCGCTGCTTCAAAGCCGCGAACTCCGCTGCCTTCTTCTCTTGCACTCTATCAGAAAAGTATTTGCTATTAAAGAATTCCTTGAACTCCTCCCATGTGACTTGCTGATCACCAAGGGTAGCCTTCACTGAATCCCACCATGTTCTTGCATCACGTTCAAGTTGAAAGGTTGATAGAAGGACACGTTCTTGATTGCTGCACTGCATTACTTCGAATATCCTCCCCATTTCATCTAGCCAGTGCTCGACTTCATCAGGGTCAGTCGAGCCACCAAATCTCGGCGGATTCATCCCTTGAAAGTTCCGATATAAATCACTAGTGCCATGGTTTGTAGCTCCTGCTTGGGCCACTTGTTGCAAAACCTGAGTAAGGCCTTGAACCGTGCGCTGCAAGTTGCTCCATTCCGCGTGATCAGCTGCCATTGCAAAGGCCTACACGTGGAATAGATTATTTAGGTTCATTAAAAATAGATAATATCACAATTAAGGTATTAACTTAACCCAAGTTTCTACCCAAATCTCACCAGGTTGGGTTCTTAGACTTAAAACTAGGTTATGGGTCCAATATCATCACTTAGACCCCTAGAACTTAGAAAACCTAGAACCCTAGAAAACCTAAGAATTTGAAACCGGGCTCTGATACCACCTAAACTGTCACGCCACGACACGGACTATCGGAACGTACAGTAAGAAATAGCTAGAAATAATGATAAGCTAATCTAATCATTAACACATGTGCTATGAAAAGAGATAACTTTATTGGTCATGAAACATTTCAAATCTAGTACAATATCCTTAAACCAACTTTAATACAAACTGAGGCAACATCAACTTAACAATAATATCATAACTGTAGCTAAACACCCTCTAAGGCACAACTAAGAGCAGGATAACTATGCCAACTCATCATCTAGAACTGGTACACTCCAATCATCACTCCTGCCCATCCCCAACGGTAAGCGCATCATCACCTGAGCTACCTGGAAAAAGGGGGGAGACAACTATATGAGCGAACGCTCAGTGAATAATAACAGGCAAGTTTACGTAATTAACCAATTATTCCATTTTCATATGAAATGATAAGAAAAGAAATGACGATACAGAAGAAAAACAACGTAATATAAAGATCTTGCAAGGTCAAGGAAATATAAGATACCTAGATTTCAACAAGAATATCATATAACAAGTGTAACATGAAATTGTAATGAGGAAACGGCGACCAGCAAGTATTTTAAACAAGTCAAGCATGATCAAGTAACAAGAGATAACAAGAGATTTCTGTCGTAGACATCACGCTAGTCATGCACTCGGTGCAATGCCTCACCTTGTCATTACAAACTCCCATGGGCACAAGTACTTTTCGGGCGCTCTCCCCAAGACCAGACTGGGCCCTTATGATGTGTTGGCATTGATTTATCGGATCCAAGATCCCAAGTTCCGTCTAGACATTTAGTCAAGTTTATGGCCAAATAATCAGAGGAATTACTGTCCAGAAGTTCAAGATTTAAAGGACTAATATGTCCTTTGATTCAAGAGCACAAAACACGATAAAACTCGTGGCTGCGAGATGTACGGTCATACAGAGGCCGCTCAAAGGATATATGCGGCTAATACTGGGCCGCACTTACAAGAATTGTACTGAAACTCAGCCCACGAGGTCAATAATGAACGGCTGATAGTGTGCCGCTCTAAGGATGAACGGTAAGTTCTGGGCCGCGCAGGTCCAGAAGACCTTAAGATCCATGAACATGATGTGCGGGCCATACGGGGCCGTATTAAGGATATGCAGTCCAATAGAATCCGCATAAGGTTTGAACGGTCATATTCCAGCCGCACCACCCGGGCTTGGCTAGAAGGCTAAGAAATCACCCTATTGGACTCCGGGCTGCCAAAGACAGGGTAAAACTAAACCAGGGCCTAGTCTACTGTCTATTGGTCAGTCCAGGGCTTAATGGTTTGGTCGAAGATTCATCAAGGTTAATCGACCAACACTTAATGGCATAAGCCAGGTATATGCGGTCGTTATTGGGCCGCCTATGAGGATATGCGGTCCACTACTGGCCGCACATGCCTCTCTTAGCCCAATTCAATCCAAGACTTATAATCCAGCGGTTCAGTCACGTAAATCGGAGTTTCTGGTAGTTCCTTAGATTCTTAGCAGGGATATACAAAGATCCCAAGATGATGTTAAGTCCGCCGGATGGAGTGTCCGAGGGTAAGTTCAAGGCTAGCACAACTAATAGGGCTAATGACTTATTAAAAGTCGGTAAATTGGTCAAACCGTTACAATGGAGTAGAATGGCTGTCATGCAACCTAGTATTCATTTCAGTCCTAATTTTCATGTCAATTTATCAGGGATCATGATTTAAATTAATTTAATTACCAAAAAGATGAATCAAGATGATAATGATAATGAACAAGATCATGTGGGAATAAAAATCTTGCATTTTACAGAAATTTATTTGCATAATTTACCACTTATCATATGGGTTTCTAATTTATTAATTATCAATTAAGATACTAATATGAATCATGTAGAGCTCACACTAAGTCATTTTCTGCATAGATGTGCGGTCGTTACCGGACCTTATATCTACCTGACTGAACATAGGGTACTTGTGCGGCTAGGGCATGGCCGCCCAAGGGGTTGGGCGATCTAGGTGATGGCCGCCCATCCCAGGATATGTGGTCATGCTGATGACCGTCCATCCTGTCAGGGGTTATGTGGTCTAGGTGATGGCTGCCCATCCCAGGATGTGTGGTCTATCGCAAGACCGCCCAAGTCTGGTAAAATCTGATTAAACCAACCCTTGCCCGCCTTCGGCGAGGTTTCTAGGGTCACATTAAAACATGAAATTCGAAGGGTTTACATCATGAAATTTGGGGCTTTTACTATCAATAGAACGAGCATGAAAAACTATACAAGATGCAAGCATCAATTTTAGATTTACAGCCTGAAATCGCTACTGAAATCAAAGGGGAACAAGTTCTGCCCTAATTCTGACATGCCTCTACCAAACCATTAAATTTGCGTAGGATACCTAATGGAATTTAGGGCTTTTTGGCTCAAAAGAAAGAGGACTAGACGCTGATTCCATCCATATATAACACTTTATATTGGGCTCGTTATTTCCTACCTCAATTGGGTGAAGAAGGAAGAAGAAAGGAAGAAGAGGGACGCCGACACATCTCCACTAATCACCAAAGATCTCCCTTGATCGATCTCCACTGCGGCCGCCACTGCTCTCAAAGGATTTTAGGGTTGCAAAGCTTTATTTTTATAGCTCATACACCTTCTGGATCCTTCTGTGCTGGGAGAATTCTTCGGAGCAAGTGGAGTGATTGAAACGTCGCCGCAATTGTTGACCTCACCCAAGCTCGGTCGATCACAAGTTTTAGGGTTAGGGTTTCAGTGAATTGGTAGAGGGGAAATGATCCATAGATCGTGGCCTTTCATTTTCCACCGATTTGGGCTCATTTGATGGGGTATTAAGCCCTAATTCCGTGGTTTGAGTTAAGGTTAGGTAAGTGTGCCCTTTGGGCTCAATCCATTGATAAGACCTAGTTTCGGATTTTTGTTGGGTTGACCACAGAAGACAAAGTTGTTAAATAAATTATCCTTTACCAAATTACCATTTTTCTTGATTTTTATAAGGTAGTCAAAATTCCACTTGTCCTATTCACTAAGGAATTAAATATTAAATTCCAAAATTCATTCATTTCAATTTCATTTCAATTTCCAAACCGGGGTATTACATCTGCTGCCGCCACCGCCGTTCGTGCCGCCATTGCGCTGCCACCACCGCTACATCGGAGTTCTGTCTCCATCAGGACATAACCTCACCTCCAAATTTTTATCTTTTCTTCTTGTTGTCTGATCGGGCCCTAATTTTGAGAGTTTGTTCTGTCCATCTCCCTCAACCTCCAATAAAATTATCCCGTCATTTCACCTTCTTTTTATATTTTCTATTTTCGTGTCTTTCTGTCTTCCAGATCTGTCCCGTTTCAGATCTATGTAGCAGAAGTTTAGTTATTCCCCCTTTCGACCCCTTTTTTGATTTTTGTTGGAATCCCCAAATTTATTGGAGGTTCTGTCCACCATCCCCATCCTCCACAAATTTGTTTCGAATTTCAAACACCATCTACGTATTTTTAGAAACTGTGTCTTTTCTCCAAATTCAGTTCTATCTCTGCTATCCAGATCTGACCCCGAGTCAGTATGAAATCCCTAAAAAATTGAAACTTCCACCAAACCTTTTATAATGTATATACCCATTTTCCTCTCTTTGGCTTCTACAACTTTCATGAAGAGCTCATCTTCTGATTCGGAGGTCTACATCACGGTCAACGCCAACTCTCAAGAAAACTTAGTTTTGTCCTGAGATTTCAGGTCCTGTCAACCAGCAACTGGAAAATTCGACAAAGGCCATTAACGGGAAATTCCAATTTCTTTCTCTAGCCATAGTTTGAAGTACTCTGAAAGAGCTTTCCAGCGGTACCTCTTGTGCCTGGATCTGACGACGGTGCTGATCGCAGCATCTATTCTCGTCGGGTCATGTGCTGTAAAATAGAAGCCGCAAATCCGTGGGTAGCAAGTCCCACACAAGGAGATCGGAGCCGATTCACCTCCCACGAAGCGAACCAGCGCTCTGCCTTCCCAGGGAGTGCCCATCCGGACGTCCCCATCACAGCGGTGCCGCTCCGGGCCCACTCAGCCCCTCGGACCAGCACGTGGGCCCCACGGTCGTGAGTACGTGTGCCGCCGAAGCAACACAAAAAGTGGCCCGTCAACCCGAAACCGCTACTCCCGGGCCCCACTGTTTTTCCCTTTACCTCCCTGCGTGGAGTGGGCAGTAATTTGTCTTACTGTAATTATTGTGTATTTACTGTTCTGGGAGTACGAGTTCAGCCGGGAAGTCTTCCCCACGCCCGGTAGCGTGGAGGTATCGTATTCGCTCCCATCTCGACATTTGCTTTATTTCGTATATATTTCATTATGCCGCTGCTAGAGAGCATGCTAGGATCGTAACCCTCTTTACTTTTTATATCACCGCTGCTGCGAGAGGGAGCGAGACCATCCCGTCACCCGATCCGGGCACGAATTTGTGAGTTGACCACCCTAGCTCACTGCCGGTTTCTTAACTGTGCACGTCCGTATGCTTCCCTCATTAGGGGCGATCGTGAGCTTGCTTAGAGTCCGAGGGTTGCATATCCATTGGTCTTGAGTCGCGTGTCCATCCCGCATCACCTTGACTTGTCAGCCTTATTCAACAATTGCTACATCGACCTGATCCTTATGAAGTTTACCTGTCTCACAGCAAGGCCCATTCTGCATCGACCTTATCTGGCAGTAGTCGCACTACTGCATCGACCTGTCAGTATGAAGCTCTTTAGCTGTATCAGATGCATCGAGGTAGAACCTAGCTGCATCGACCTGATACCCTTGCTCATTCAGAGTATGTCAACCTGCTCTTTCAGCTTCACTGATTTCTTCATGACTTTGACTTAACCTTTTGCCTTATTCTCAGAGCCTATTCTGTGGAGAATTTAACACACATCTTCTACATATAATAAGATCATCTTAAGAGCAATTATATCTCAACAAAAATGCAATGTATCACATCCATCAATGCAACATCAGCAGTGTTTGTCATCATTAAACCATATTAATATCATGACATCATCAAAGACACATTCAGACACAGACTCATGATGAGTCATAGTGTTTGACATCATCAAAACCACAGGGATACAATAACAAAAGCTTCTGCTACAAAGAAATGTCCAAGTTTCTGTTATGTCAATGTTCTCGTCACCATTAGTGTTTTCTTTAATCAACCTCGGGTTTAGGTCAATGCATGCGCGTCGACTATCGGTGCGACAGCGTCTGATTTCGAGTCAGCGTTGCGCGGTTGGCCATTAGGGTTCGAAGGTGTTCCATCATACATCATCTATAGTTGTGAGGAAATAGTCTCGGGTCGGGCAAATCATTTACCTTGAACAATTTTTGGGTGTACCTCTGTGGTCGAAAGCAACTGGGAGCCTAAACTTGGCATGACGACATTGTCATCAGGATAAGTCTTAACTGGCGAGACCATCATTTGAGGAGTCTAGAGGCCCAAATCAACCTAGATGTACGCTCAGGATACCTGGGAGGTTGTAGAAAGAGCCTATCCTTCCATGATTGTTATGATGTCTCATGGGCAGTTACCAGACGTTGGCCAAAAAAAATTGAATATGTCAAAAATTCCCAAACAAATCAAAATATTTAATTCAAAGAAATTGAAATATGTGAAAATCCCAAAAAATCTAAATATTCAAAAGTCCAAAAAATGGAGGGGCATCTCCCCGATACATGCATCTGACACACACCACCACACCACCTCATTTCCTTCATCACTACCCCACAACTGCGAATTCCAAAGGCTACTCCCCTTACCTCATTCCATCCCACCAGGGGATTTATAACTGCACTGCTACCAACACCCAAACTAGGGGCAAATTGCACGCCCATCTGCCCATCCAAACTAGTCAAATCCCTGGCTACCTTGTCGGAAGCAAGAGCATCCTCGTTCCTTTGCTTTCCATGAGTCTTAATGGCCATTTGAACTCCGCCAGCTCGGCACTTCAACTTGAGTCCTAGGCAAATGACACCTTCATACCACTTGATTCTCAGCAGATGCCTGGTTGCATTACAAATACCCTTTTCCCTACTCTTTCTACTCCATATCCCCCTGATTGGACAAAAGTCCTGCCTATGTCAGCGGGTCCATGACGGACTTCAGCTATGTAGCTTGAACTATCAGTTTGTTAGTCCTTAGCCCAACTAGACATCTCAATGAAGTCAATTGATGTGCTAGGTGAAGTTAGCATAGACTCTCCTATCATCGGGAATGGTCACCTCTGGGGACGTACTTATGCCTTGGTGACCATCCCCGCGGAATTCATTTTGTCCATTAGGCCCACTGTAAAGCCGAAGGATGATGTTTGCTTTCCCTACCCCCTTTGCCTTAGTGAATGCTTCCTCTTTAAATACTTATTTATTTGTGAACTTCACTAATGTGTGTTTATGCAGTTGCAGGTCTTATAGCATCGAAATTCGCTTCACCGCCTTCTCATACTATTATATATGCCATATATTATATAGATTCCGAAAGCTAATAACTTCAGGCACATAAACTCTGAGTTCCTCTCTAATAAAAATAGTGAGAGGTTTATGTTCCATAAGTTATTCGATGGCCTTCTAGTTTCATGATTGACCTCGAAATGATGGACTCGTCGGACTCTCGACCGACATCTTTCCCGGAGCCAGAAAATAATACCTCTGGATATGCATCGGGTAGATTTTCACTTTAAACCCAGCATGCATCATATAGGTCTTTTCTTCTTTGGATCTAAAACCAAACAAAATTGCATTTAGAAAAGCATGGCATGCATGCATTCAGCAAGGAGGAAACAAGGGTCTACCATTTATATGCCCTAGACTCTATCCCTCTTTTGTCAATCATCCAAGTTCTTCAATTCCATCACTTTTGTTGTCTACTTTATTCCACTCAGATTCTACAAGTCGAGAGTGTGTTTTGCATGCGATCGTCATAAGTATATTGAGATTTGAAGGTCATTTTCCCTTATCCTGATTTTATTACTCACTCCTATTTTAGGTGTCTTGTATCTCCTTGAGCTAGATTGCTATCATCCCCTCAAGTCCCGCAACGCTATGCTAGGGGGTCCCATGGCGTGCTGATACAAGCCCTCTTAGATTAATCTTCCTTCCTCCCCTTTTGAATGACCTCTCTTATCGCATTTTGCTTGTCCGTTCTTATGTGAAGCTCAATCTCTGCTCGAGAATCTCCTTGAGCGGGATGTCCTTATTGTTGGGAGTAGAGGATCGTCAAGCTAGAGGGGGAGGGGGTGAATAGATTGACCACTTAAAAATTTTAAGCAGAATAAGACAATTGCACTCTCTGTAATAGCTCAGACAAAAATCCGGTTCGTGAATCTCTAAAGAGCTAGCTCAATATCTAAGCGATCTAACGAGACAATAGTCACAAGAACAACCCACAAGCACAAGCCACAAGAGATCAGAGTTTTTAAGGTGGTTCAGTCTCTATCTCGAGACCTACGTCCACCCCCTCACCAAACCGGTGGGGATCACCGCTGAGCTTTACAGCTTAGCTAACACCAGAGAAGAATCCTTCTGATGCGGGACGGGACCAAGGACACGACAAGCTCGCGATCGTCCCTTGATGAGGGAAGCGTCGGACGTGCACGGTTGAGAAACCGGCAAGAGCTAGGGTGGTCGATTCGCACTTTCGTGCCCGGATCGGGTCACGGGACGGTCTCGCTCACTCTCTCGCAGCAACGGTGATATGAAATTATAACAAGCTAGGTCCTAAAACATGCTCTCTAGCAGTGGCATAAACAAGCATATATGAAATAAGCGAAATGCCAAGTGTAGGAGCGAAGACGATACCTCCACGCGCTCGGCGTGGGGACGACGGACCCGGCCGAACTCGTACTCCCGGAACAATATTACACAATATTACAGAAATGTAAGCCGCTGCCCACTCCACGCAGGGAGGTAAAGGGCTACACAATGGGGTCCGGGAGGACCGAATTCGGGTTGACGGGCGGCTTCTCGCGCTGTTTCGGCAACACCCGAACACGTGACGGTGGGGCCCACGTGCTGTCCTGAGGGGCCGTGTGGGACCCGGGTCACCGCTGTGGTGGGGGACACTGATGGAAGTGATCCCCGGGCTGGCGGCACGCTGGAACGATGATCGGAGGCCGGGCGGCTCCGGCCGGCGCCCGTCGGGAAAACTTCCCACGGATCTGCAGTTTCTGGTTTTCAGCGCGCTGTCCGGCGAGAACGGACGCTGCGGTCAGATCCGATGTCGGATTGACACGAAATTAGCGCCGTTGGAAAGCTGACTCGAAGTACTTCAATTTAGGCCTAGAGATCTGGCCTGGATCTTCGCTGATCTGGACTTGTGGAATTTACAACCTCCTGTTGTACAGTAACTGAACACTCAGATCTGCAAAGCTGATCTCTGATAACTGCCATTGACCATTAGGAGGACCTTGGATTCAGACTTCGACTTCTTCATGAAAGTTGTAGGATTTTGAGTTGGAAAGATGGAAAAGTTGGTTTGGACACGTTTGGATGTGTTTATGAATTTATTTGATTTGTTTACTGGAAGAAGGTCGAATCTGAGATCTGGCTGGAGGTACTGTAGCTCCGGTAGAACATGAATTTTGAAAAATAGGTAAAAGACTCAAAAAAAATTAATAAAAATTGTGGTGGTAGGGAAAAATGGACAGAAACCCCAGTTAAATTGGGAGGGAAAAATAAATTCAAAAGGGTGGTAGAAGAGGACGAACTCAAAGGTTCTGTCACTGTAGACAGAGACAGATCTGATTTGAGTTTGGGGAATGAACGAAGTGGAAACAATATGAAACGGGGGAATTTGGACCTGAATTTTTATGTGGGGAAGGGTCTATAAGGTAGGAACCAACCCTCAAAATTTCATGGCGATTGGAACTCGTGGCTGGCCTGAGGAATTTTCGAGCTGCACCTCTGTCCAGCAGGACAGAACACCGAAGACGATCCCGTGGCGGCTCGAAGGCGGCACGAACGGCGGCGGCGGCGGCACCGATGATTACCGGAGGTGAAGAGGAGATGATAGAAGGGTTACCACTCTAGAAATGGGGTTGGGGATGAAGAAAACCAGAGGGAGAGAGAGAGAGGGTCGAAATTCTCACAAGGGGCTCTTGCCAAAATGCTTTTTTCTTCTCATTAATTGTTCTAAATGGAAAAAATACAAGTATATATATGCTACACATCAAATCAAATCTCCACCATTGGATCTAGGGATGGGGAAGGAAGGGCCTAGATTAAATGTGACCAACACACACACAAAAAAATAAAATAATCTAAGTGGGAGACAAGTTTGACATGGTAGGTAGCCTACCTTGGAAAATTTACCCCCTTTGTCTCCCATGTGGTCAATTGGCATTCAACCCTTCTAGAAGGCCACCTAGGATGGTTGACCAGCCCCACATGGATGACATGAACCAATGGGAAAGGGCTGAGGGCCCCCTTGCTGGTCCTACTGACAAATTACATAGAAACCCAAACAATCCAAGGGAATGACGCATTGGCTTACAAAGCCGTACAATTGCGCTTATACTTTCCCATGGATATAAAAATAAACTAAAGGACACAAATGCAAAATAAAATGTACATGCTCGGCGTCGATTCCCATCAACTCTCCCCGGGTGGGAGGAACTCGACCCCGTCGAGTAGGGGTAAGGATGCTCGAATACTCCGGCGGATCTGTCATCGTGCCAAGTAACGCGGGTACGCTCCACTCCAAGCGATCGTCACCTGCTCATTCCATATATACTCAATATGCGAACTGCTATGGGCTAAAGGTGGTCACTCCGAAGGGACACTCTCAAAAGGGAAGAAAACAGCTCGAAGACTCACTAGGAATCACCGCTGAGTCCCTATAAGTGACTGATCCGGGTATAGATGTGGAACCGATCCCATACTCATCAAGTGAGTCCACTCGCCTCTTACTCATAAGAGAACGACAACAAGCTTGCACAAGACACATGCAGACTCACCATACAATACACACAAACCATGCAAACAAACCACACAAAACAAACCACACAAGGAAAACACACCGACTCATATATGACCCTAGACACACCTAATGTTAGTCCGACCCGTACATGGGTGACGGCGGACCAGGACACCCGAATGTGTGCCATGCATGCATCTGACATAACCGGTGGTTGACATCATACGGAAATCCTAGACCTCCTAAGGTGGGCCATGCATGTATATGGGATGTGGATGTGGGAGGGCCAAGAGTATCTCCCCTAGATGATGGTGTATCTTGTATGGGTACGGGCTTGGTGGGCATAGACGACCCGGCCCGTGGGGAAGGGGCGTGGTAGCGGACTCCCTCGAAGAAGTGAAGTGAATGTGGAGGGTCTAAGGATCCACTAGGGAGTGGGTCAAAGGGATCAAAGAAGGTATGACCCCTTATGGTGGGTTCCCACAAGTCATGGTCCCATGTGTAGAAGTTTTGAAGGTGCGGATAGTCACCTTCTTGAATTGTGACGGGTGGGACGGGGATCATAGGCAAGAAGTATGATTCCTCCCTCGGACAAAAGGGTATGAATTCGGGCTCGTCCGGTAGCGGGAGAAGTAGAAGAACCTCCGTGGTGACACAACCCACGGTGCACTCGGAGGTAATGGACCCGAAGGCCGGATGGGTGAAGCTAAGACTAGCGGATTGGTCAAAGCCTCGGGCCAAAAGATGCGTCAACTCCCATTGTAAATCTAATCCCATGACAAGATCATCCAACGTATCAACATGGTGACGGGATCGAAATGTGGTATGGAATGAGTTGACCGGCACTATAGGTAGGATGGGGTCCATGGATGGAAAGGGATGTGGGACCAAGCCATCCTTGAGCCAACTAAGAAGTGGCTCGGCTATGTAAAGTGTTCCCGTAAGAAACACGGGTGGCTCGGGCTTTGGTAGTTCCCACTTTGATGGTTTCGAATGAAGACCGGAGGTAGATAACAATGGAGCATCCATGGGTGGTGGAGTAGCTTGTGTCCTTTCCCACCAATCCGAAATCATTTTCTTTATTTCCTCTAAGGAGCGGGTTGGAGGAGGGACCTTGGGGTGGACTAGCTCCTTAACTCTCGGCTCGGGTGTGGGCCTCGGCTCGGTTATAAGCAGGACTTCCACTCGGTTGGAGGTGCTTGAGTGGGTTGGAATGGGAGTGCCAAGGGAAGGTTGGTTGGTGGTGCATGGGCGGGCCACTAGATTGGGGTCACTTTGGTGGGCTTGGACGGCGGTGAAGGGGTGGGATTGGGTAGAGGTGTGGCCCACTTGATTGTGGGTGAGTTGGTGTGGTTGGTGAGTGGAATGACCTCCGTGGTTGGAGGTAGGTGGGTGGGGAACGTAGGCCCTCCTAAGCACTCTCTTCATTTCCCACCATGACTCGATGGGCCTTAGATTCCTATCCTCCCTCCAGTATTTGATGTCCCTCCAAGTTGCAGCGGCTTCACCAAAAAGTCGCCTTTTGGCAACATCGACTTGCATGGGCCCGTACATGATGTACACCTCGAAGTAATCATCCATGATGGCTTCCCATTCTAGATAGACACTCGGGTCATCGGACCCGTAGAAATCCCGAGTTTCGGGCCTCGTGGGGTGGTTCGGGTGGTCCTTCCATTTGAGATAGTATCGCCACCATCCGGGAGTTTGGGACTCCATGGGACACGGGGAAACTAGTGGATGGCCATGCCGACACTCGGACCAAAACACTAGACACGACACTAAGTAATGCAAAGTTGGAATGCACTAACTAATGCACACTAAGGACCCTAGACGTAAACCAAGACTCGGTACGGGGCGGAGACAATCGACCCGAAGGTCACTCGCACAAGTGTGCGGCCTTCCCGATAGGCGTAACCTAACGGTCGGACAACACCTTTTTATATACCGAGTAAAGGGATGTATGCGACCCAAAAACGACTCTTTTTGTTGTTTTAAAAATGTGATGATCCTAAACACGACTTAGACCGACTAATGACTAGACGTAAATGACACTCTCTTTTTTTTTTGAATGCAAACACCCTAGACTCAACCTGCTCTGATACCAAATTGATGCGGGACGGGACCAAGGACACGACAAGCTCGCGATCGTCCCTTGATGAGGGAAGCGTCGGACGTGCACGGTTGAGAAACCGGCAAGAGCTAGGGTGGTCGATTCGCACTTTCGTGCCCGGATCGGGTCACGGGACGGTCTCGCTCACTCTCTCGCAGCAACGGTGATATGAAATTATAACAAGCTAGGTCCTAAAACATGCTCTCTAGCAGTGGCATAAACAAGCATATATGAAATAAGCGAAATGCCAAGTGTAGGAGCGAAGACGATACCTCCACGCGCTCGGCGTGGGGACGACGGACCCGGCCGAACTCGTACTCCCGGAACAATATTACACAATATTACAGAAATGTAAGCCGCTGCCCACTCCACGCAGGGAGGTAAAGGGCTACACAATGGGGTCCGGGAGGACCGAATTCGGGTTGACGGGCGGCTTCTCGCGCTGTTTCGGCAACACCCGAACACGTGACGGTGGGGCCCACGTGCTGTCCTGAGGGGCCGTGTGGGACCCGGGTCACCGCTGTGGTGGGGGACACTGATGGAAGTGATCCCTGGGCTGGCGGCACGCTGGAACGATGATCGGAGGCCGGGCGGCTCCGGCCGGCGCCCGTCGGGAAAACATCCCACGGATCTGCAGTTTCTGGTTTTCAGCGCGCTGTCCGGCGAGAACGGACGCTGCGGTCAGATCCGATGTCGGATTGACACGAAATTAGCGCCGTTGGAAAGCTGACTCGAAGTACTTCAATGTAGGCCTAGAGATCTGGCCTGGATCTTCGCTGATCTGGACTTGTGGAATTTACAACCTCCTGTTGTACAGTAACTGAACACTCAGATCTGCAAAGCTGATCTCTGATAACTGCCATTGACCGTTAGGAGGACCTTGGATTCAGACTTCGACTTCTTCATGAAAGTTGTAGGATTTTGAGTTGGAAAGATGGAAAAGTTTGTTTGGACACGTTTGGATGTGTTTATGAATTTATATGATTTGTTTACTGGAAGAAGGTCGAATCTGAGATCTGGCTGGAGGTACTGTAGCTCCGGTAGAACATGAATTTTGAAAAATAGGTAAAAGACTCAAAAAAAATTAATAAAAATTGTGGTGGTAGGGAAAAATGGACAGAAACCCCAGTTAAATTGGGAGGGAAAAATAAATTCAAAAGGGTGGTAGAAGGGGACGAACTCAAAGGTTCTATCACTGTAGACAGAGACAGATCTGATTTGAGTTTGGGGAATGAACGAAGTGGAAACAATATGAAACGGGGGAATTTGGACCTGAATTGTTATGTGGGGAAGGGTCTGTAAGGTAGGAACCAACCCTCAAAATTTCATGTCGATTGGAACTCGTGGCTGGCCTGAGGAATTTTCGAGCTGCACCTCTGTCCAGCAGGACAGAACACCGAAGACGATCCCGTGGCGGCTCGAAGGCGGCACGAACGGCGGCGGCGGCGGCACCGATGATTACCGGAGGTGAAGAGGAGATGATAGAAGGGTTACCACTCTAGAAATGAGGTTGGGGATGAAGAAAACCAGAGGGAGAGAGAGAGAGGGTCGAAATTCTCACAAGGGGCTCTTGCCAAAATGCTTTTTTCTTCTCATTAATTGTTCTAAATGGAAAAAATACAAGTATATATATGCTACACATCAAATCAAATCTCCACCATTGGATCTAGGGATGGGAAGGAAGGGCCTAGATTAAATGTGACCAACACACACACAAAAAAATAAAATAATCTAAGTGGGAGACAAGTTTGACATGGTAGGTAGCCTACCTTGGAAAATTTACCCCCTTTGTCTCCCATGTGGTCAATTGGCATTCAACCCTTCTAGAAGGCCACCTAGGATGGTTGACTAGCCCCACATGGATGACATGAACCAATGGGAAAGGGCTGAGGGCCCCCTTGCTGGTCCTACTGACAAATTACATAGAAACCCAAACAATCCAAGGGAATGACGCATTGGCTTACAAAGCCGTACAATTGCGCTTATACTTTCCCATGGATATAAAAATAAACTAAAGGACACAAATGCAAAATAAAATGTACATGCTCGGCGTCGATTCCCATCACCTTCTCTGACCTGCAGATCCAATCTGCAGAAGATAGCTATACCCTGTCTTAGAACCGTTGTCGAACAGCTTGTAGACACAAAGTCTATACAGCCTCTGATCTCAGAACACACTCTGAATCAGAACACACCTGTCCACTAAATCCCAGTGGAATAGTAATCCGAGAATAGAATTGTATAAGAAAACAAAAATTACAAGGTAAGGAATAGACTCAGAATACGCTGATCAATGGATCATCAGACTTCTTGCACAGCAGAAGAGAGTAGAGCCCGAAGAGATGAACAGTATGATCTGAGTATGATCTTCCCTTCAGTTGAGACTAGATCAGTCTGATGCCTTCATGGTTCTTCAGCTTCTGATCTTCTTCACTAGGAGAATGAGCCTATCCTTCAATCCACGCACTGGACCTTCTTCACGATGCTAGGCTCTCCACGTTCTTCTCTCTATACGAGTGCTTCTTAGTCTCTTCTATCCTAAGCTCTACTCATCCCCCTTCGATCCACTTCTACATTTCCTTTTTCATTTTCCCGCGCAAGATTGGGCCCCCACGAGATTCCCAATCATTTGCCCACGTGTGGAGAAGCGTCTGGACTACAGGAGGAAAAGTGTCCTTCGTTTGCAGACGTGGCTGGCCCACTTTATCCAGTCATTCTGCCCGAGCGCTTGTCTGGGACTGGGTGCGTCGACGCCAGCATTTGAATGCGTAGACGCTGTGTGAAGACAGCTTCTGATCTTCCTTCGATGTACGGCTTCAGGTTATCACTGCGTTGACGCGGGTGCCTGAAGATTAAGAAGCTATCTTCACATAGCGTCGACGCCACCAGTTATCAGCAACGCTGTGTGAAGATATCTTCTGGAGGCATGCGAGTCGACGCTGCATCCGAGTGGCGTTGACGCAGTTAGCATGCGCATGACTCAAACATCTTGAGATCTAGTCACAGCGTCGACGTTCTCTTGCTTGAGGCGTAGACGCAGTCTAGATGAAGTATGCTTCAACTTGGAGGAGCTGAAGGCTGCGTCGACCCTTTGATCTTGTGGCGTCGACGCTGACTATTGCCTGCATTAGAGTTCAACAGAAATTCTTGCCACATACCAGATTGTCAGATAATAATACACCCTGTCATATCATGGTGATCATCATCAAAATTAGGAGGACAACAATCTCCCCCTTTTTGATGATGGCAACCATGATGGAATTTTGGTATTTTAATGAACATGCAATTCAATAACCAAGTAAGCAGAGGCAAGCACAACCATAGCAATCAAACACAAGTATCACTTCAACTCATTCACCATTCACTTACGCACATAGTCAATTTTAACTATAAATCAAAAAAAAAGTGCATACACAAGATAGTCTCCCCCTTTGACATCAGCAAGAAGGGGAGGTCAGAAGACAAGTAAGTATAAGAAAATATCCATACCATTACTTAGGGAAAATACTGAGAATGTCTCCTAGACGAGTGACCAGAGGACTGGCCCGGTGGAGGTGGAGGACGATGAGATGAGAAGGTCTGCTGGGCATGCAGAGCTTGAATTGCCTGAGAAAGCTCACCCAACTGAAATAAAAGAGTGCTTTTAAGACCTCCCAGCTCGGAGCGGACATCGTCAGATCCTCGTGTCAACAACTCAAGCGTACCGCACATAGTTGCCATGGAGGATGAAAGACTAGACAGCTTGTCAAACACGGCTTGAAAACCTGTGGGAATCGAGGTTACTTGAGACTGCAGAGTAACCATAGCAATTTGAATATCATAACACATGGATTGCATCTTAGCCATGGTCTGAAGAGAAGACATCTGTGTAGAGTGCATATTGGAAACTAACTCTGCAATCTTGTTGACAATCTTTGCAACACTCTGCAGGACCTTCCTCATAGCTTTGTCAGTTTTCTGCTTGGCCTGCATATAGTCTCTCCAGGTGACCATTATAGAGATTTCAGATAAGACAATTCTTTTATACATCCGTTCTAGCTGAAAATCAGTATACAGAATAAAAGAGTTAAGTTTGTCCCCTTGATGCTGCATCATTCGGATGAGGTGAACCAGTAAATCCTTTTCTGTTGCACCAGGAGGAGCTTGGAAATAATCATCCTGAGGTTGTTGGCTAGTGGACCCAAGTTCTCTATTACAATTATGTGAGCTGGACTCACCTTGTTCCCACTGAGTCTTGGGTTCCCCTCTAATGTCAAACCATTCAGGCTCATCATCTTGAAAAGGGGGTACTGCAGATTGAAATCCTTCCTCATCAGCATCATTGGGAGACTCCACCACATACGAAGGAAAAACCTGCTCACTATCAACAGTATGAGCAGGCCTATCCTGAGTGTCAAACGGTGGAGGTGACCTGGCTGGAGCTTGTGTTGCACCTTGGACTTCAATGTCCACATCTCATTCCTGACCCTCCCAATGTGGAGGAGAAGCAACATGTTCAGGAGATATCCTGACTGACTCTGGTTCGGGCTCAGGAGAAGTAGCAGCTGCCCTGACAATAGATTGTTGACTTGGCAGCACTCTGACTGGCTTGCCATCTACAATTTTTACACCCATAAAATTCTGAACAAACGACATGGAGTACACATTGCCTCTAGGAACAACACACTTCTTTTCATTGCCAAACTGAATGCCAACCTTTCTGAACAAGGCTGTGAGATGTGCTGCGTAGGGTAGAGTCCTAGAGTTGTCCAGGCAAGTCCCCATTGTCTGAATAATAACATCAATCAAAGACACATTGATTTCTTTCAACATGCAGTATAGTAAAAATCTCTGCATGATTGTGACCCTTTCACGTCCACTGCTCTGTGGGGTAAAGATGGAAGTGCATATATGGTGCAGAAGTCGAACATGTGGTGAAAACTGGTTAGCTTTTAAGCTTGACAAATGAGTCTGCTTAATGTCTGAAGGGTCCTCTGGCTGGCCGGTCAAAACAGCAAACGCTTCATGTTCATTCAACGGAAATGAGTGAAGTTCGGCCCCCTTCATAGGAATCTTCCATACTTTGGCGAGCAGACTAGCAGTAAGTTCAAACTTAACACCCTGAACAGAGCTGATCAGTCTTCCACGTTCGGGTTGATGGCATAGATTGCGGTAAAACTCCCTGACAAGAGTAGGATAATAGACGGAGTACTTGGTGGCAAAACCCCACCAACCTTGAAACTCCAAAGTGGGTCTAATCTCAGGGAAGACAGCATGAAAGGCTTCGTCCGATTCAAGGATATATCGAGGAATTAAAACCTTCAGGGGTTCGTCTGTACTAGAAGAAGGAGCGGATACGGAAACCCCAGACTTGGATTTTTTGGAGAAGACTTTCTTCTGAGAAGATGAAGGCTTGGAGGACGATCGGACCTTCTTCTTCTTGGAAGGAGGGGAGGGGCTGCGTGGATGCTTCCCCTTGTCTTTGCGTTTATGCGAAGAAGAAGATGTAGGAGGAGGAACCGCCGCAGGTGATTTAAGAGCTTGGGCTTCAGCAGTAATGGCAGGAGCTGGAGGAGCCAAAGATGGTTCCTCAGCAGGCTTCTTACCCTTCCTGGAGTAGGCGAGAGCCATCTTCATGGATAGAGGAGAAGAAGAACAGTCAAGAGGTGTTTCAGAGGGAGGAGAGGGACAGTCGTGCCTCAGAAGGATGAATGAAAAGTAGCCGACTGTTCCCTCGGTTGAGGGTTTTAAAAGGGTGACACGCGAAACCCCCAATCCCGTTATTGGGTAACCGGGTAACGGATCCAGATCATAACCGAAAGAACCTAGATAGAGTGGATGCGTCGACGCGAGGAAATCAATGCGTCGACGCTATGATCACTTATGCACAAAAGTGTATTGGAAAAGCACAGAAATGAACAGTAATCCGAGAATAGAATTGTATAAGAAAACAAAAATTACAAGGTAAGGAATAGACTCAGAATACGCTGATCAATGGATCTTCAGACTTCTTGCGCAGCAGAAGAGAGTAGAGCCCGAAGAGATGAACAGTATGATCTGAGTATGATCTTCCCTTCAGTTGAGACTAGATCAGTCTGATGCCTTCATGGTTCTTCAGCTTCTGATCTTCTTCACTAGGAGAATGAGCCTATCCTTCAATCCACGCACTGGACCTTCTTCACGATGCTAGGCTCTCCACGTTCTTCTCTCTGTACGAGTGCTTCTTAGTCTCTTCTATCCTAAGCTCTACTCATCCCCCTTCGATCCACTTCTACATTTCCTTTTTCATTTTCCCGCGCAAGATTGGGCCCCCACGAGATTCCCAATCATTTGCCCACGTGTGGAGAAGCTTCTGGACTACAGGAGGAAAAGTGTCCTTCGTTTGCAGACGTGGCTGGCCCACTTTATCCAGTCCTTCTGCCCGAGCGCTTGTCTGGGATTGGGTGCGTCGACGCCAGCATTTGAATGCGTAGACGCTGTGTGAAGACAGCTTCTGATCTTCCTTCGATGTACGGCTTCAGGTTATCGCTGCGTTGACGCTGATAACTGGTGGCGTCGACGCTATGTGAAGATAGCTTCTTAATCTTCAGGCACCCGCCGCGTCGATGCTGGTAGCTGGTAGCATCAACGCTGTGTGAAGATATCTTCTGGAGGCATGCGAGTCGACGCTGCATCCGAGTGGCGTTGACGCAGTTAGCATGCGCATGACTCAAACATCTTGAGATCTAGTCACAGCGTCGACGTTCTCTTGCTTGAGGCGTAGACGCAGTCTAGATGAAGTATGCTTCAACTTGGAGGAGCTGAAGGCTGCGTCGACCCTTTGATCTTGTGGCGTTGACGCTGACTATTGCCTGCATTAGAGTTCAACAGAAATTCTTGCCACATACCAGATTGTCAGATAATAATACACCCTGTCATATCATGGTGATCATCATCAAAATCAGGAGGACAACAATCTCCCCCTTTTTGATGATGGCAACCATGATGGAATTTTGGTATTTTAATGAACATGCAATTCAATAACCAAGTAAGCAAAGGCAAGCACAACCATATCACTTTTTTTTTATTTATAGTTAAAATTGACTATGTGCGTAAGTGAATGGTGAATGAGTTGAAGTGATACCTGTGTTTGATTGCTATGGTTGTGCTTGCCTCTGCTTACTTGGTTATTGAATTGCATGTTCATTAAAATACCAAAATTCCATCATGGTTTCCATCATCAAAATCAGGAGGACAACACTTATTTGGCTTATTTCTTTACCGAAACACCCATTTATCAGTCTGCCAGGCTCCCTTGCAAAATGGCCGTTTCGGAGGGGCATTTATAGATGTCTAGTTTCGGACATCTCGCGGACCTTGTCTAGCCATCATAGAAGTGACACTTTCTCTTAGTTGGTTAGTAGTGTGGAGTTTCATCCTTATCTAGGTAGGCTCCACCTTGTCCCTTTGTGGATCTAACTTCGAGGTAAGTTGGCGGCGGGTTGCAGGGGGGTAGCACCCCGCTACCCGTAAGGTCGAATTTTTTTGAGGTACTATATACATTCACTTCACTGATATCTAGAAGGACACTAGGATGGCTATCCACACCTCACGAAGGCCAGGGTGCTGGCCGCCCTCAGCTTCCTGGAAGGCCACCTTGTTGGCCTCCTAGGACCTTCGAAGGCCAGACTGCTGGCCGCCCAGTCCCTCGAGAAGGCCATCGACCTGGCCACCCGGCTCGTTTGGACGGCCAGAACCTTGGCCGCCTCCTGCCAACTGCCCGTCAACTCCATGATCCTCCCACTCCAGGCACGTACTCCGCACATGTTCCCACTCCGAGAGGTGGAGGCATGTGTAGTCTCACACGTACTCGATCTTTCGAATGTGGGGATGGAGGGAAAGCCCCTAGATACAAAAGGCTCGCTCCGAGCAATCTCACGGGGGGTTGGACATTTTTGGAGGAGGAGAGGTTGTGGCAGTTCGGAGCCCAGAGAGAGAGCTGTGAGCATGAAAGCATCCCTCCCAACCTTCCCCTGGAAGCATAACTCGAAGTAAAGGAGTTCCATCATGGGAGAACCCAATTTACAGGGGGCGGCCATGGACATGGCCACCCACCACGGCACCACCTCTGAGTGGCCACCTATTTGGCCGCCCTCTGTTGGTCGATAGGCAAACCCCGTCCTTCTTCCTTTGCCCCCCGTCTTGCTGTATTTTAGTTTCTTTTATTGCATTGCATGCATGATAGATCTTTCTAGCTCCCTATTTTAAAGTGGTTTTCCAATCCAAAACATAGGGAAGGCGGATGGTCGAAAGTCTCGGCCATCCCCCTTTCCGCCCCCCTTCCCGGTATGATCACCCCCATTTGCATGCCCCTCTCTCTGATTTGAGCACATACTACACCATCACAGTCTAATGGGTTTGTTTTCTTTAATTGCTGGTTAATGTGCAGAAACTTCATTATCGACTCACAGAGGTCCTTATTCTTGGCCAGCCGAGAGCGATGACAGGAAGAACCCATATTCTCTCATTTCTTAGGCATTCATGATCATCCTACCCTTCGGTATAAGCCTCTAGCAATCACACCATTTCTTTCTTTCTAACATCTGCACTGTAGGTAGCAGCAGCATAGTTCAGAGGGAGGCAACATGCACGCCATCGCACGCACCTACCTCTCTTGTCCCCTACAGCGTTGGCTCCATCTCTCCCCCTTCCTCACCTCTCTTCTCTCTTCCGCACTCTCTCTTCTTCTTCTCCCTCACTTTATAGGTGTAGGGGACTTCTTCGGACGTCACTATGAGTTTCTCTCTTTTCTCTTCAAGTCTCCTAGAGGGTCCTCCAATCCTCCTTCCTTTTGGGCCCCTCAGCCTTTTATATAGGGGCGCAGGGAGGCGGAGGTGAAGGGTTTCCATTTCACTACCAGACGGGGGCTCAATCTCTCCTTGATGGAGCTTTAGGTGCTACTGGATGAGACGCCGCTGTTCTGCCGGTTAGGCTTCCTCTCGTTGCCAGATGGGCTGGGGGAGGGCTGCCGTTGGCGCATTAAATCCAATGCCGGATGAGGCAGCGGCCTACTGACGAATGGGGCAGCTGAGGGTGCTGCCAGATGGGGAAACTCGAGCGCTATCGGATGGGCTCGTAGGGGCTACCGGATGAGTGGCTGAAGAGCTGTTGATTGGGTGTTGAAGGCTAGAAGATCAACCTTAATAGGGCTGCCAGACGGGGGCTTGAGGAGCCTACCAGATAGAGGGGCTGAAGAGCCTGCCAAATCAAAGCACTTGCGTGCGCTGCTAGTTGAAGACATAGGGGGCTGTCGGTTGGGGCTCAAAAGGGCTACCGTTTAAGGCCCTTGGGGCTGCCAGTTGAGGGCTGTCGGTTAAAGCCCAAAGGGGCTACCGATACAACCCATTCTTCTTCTTTTCTTCCTTTTTCTTCTTTTCTTCTTTTCTTTCTCTTCTTCTCTGATGCCCGGGCTTCCGCAACCGAGCCCGTGCCTGTATGTCTTCAGGAGTGCCTTGGTCTCCCTTGATTTTGAATTTAATTTGTCCCTGGGGACGTAAGTTCATGATGCCTCGACACCACTTGGACATTATAGTAGTGCAGCCGGTCTCTTCTGAAGCTCGAGTGTCTCGAACCCGTCCTTGTGCTTTTCGCTGCTTAGTCCTCACGGTGGAGTCCGCAGCAGTGTATTGTTCAGGAACACCTCGGCTTCCTGAAATTTCAATGCATCCATCGGGATGCGAGTTGACGTCACATGAGGGTATCCTTGAGATTTGGCCATCTGGGCCCGATTCCTATGTTTCTTTGTTGCCGGGTCATTTGGAGTCGAGCTTGCAACAGTGTAATTCTAGGAACACTTTCACTTCCCACAATTTTATCAAATTGTGGTGCATTGTAGTATTCAAATTTTGCATGTCAATAGTCCCCTAAGAAAGTTCCCTCCTTAATAGTCATCTACCGTGGGGAACAAGATGTTGACGTTTGTCGGGATCTGGATGTAGCACCCCGATTTATTAAAGAATAAAATTTCGAGAAATTAATGAGAAATTCCTTAAGAAATAGGATAAGAAAAAGTTCGACCATTTTATAAAAATCAGGAAAAAATTAGAATCTTGTAGAGGATGAAATGTTTAGTAAAATTGTCTTTTATGACCAGCCCAAATAAAATTCGTAAACAAGCCGAATTAGCAGATTAAGGCCCAAAACCACACTTAGCCTAGTCGGACCTTAAAACACGAAATTCGAGCCCAATACCTGATCATTTAAGCTCAAACCAGATTCAAAAGAATGGCTAGGATCAACTCTTCATTTCCCTTCTGGTTAATCTTAGAAACCCTAACCCTAGAGAGCGTATTTTGGATGAGATCGGCAGCGGCGCCCTAATCCGCGCGATTCGTGCGCAACCGAGTTTGTGGACTCTTATCTCCACGACGGAACCCTCTCGAATGCGATTGAACCTATAAAAATGACCCTTAGCCACCATAGAATCATTTAGTTATTGTGGCGGCTGGAGAGGAGCTTGATCGAGAGACTATTTCGATGATCATCGATGGTGTGTACCTAGCGCGATCGGCTTCCCTCTTCTTCCTTCATCCTTTGATTAAGGTAGGTGGTAGCAAGCTAAACCCTAACTATCATATATGGATATAAGCGTCGTCTTGTCCTCTTTCCATTGGTCTAGAAAGCCCTAAATTTTATCTAGTATCCTACAAGGATTTCGAGTGTTAGTAGAAGCATGCTAGAACTAGGGTTAACTATGTTCCATCTCGATTTAAGTAGGGATTTCAGGCACTAAACGTCCAATTGATCATGCTATCTTATATAACTTTTCATGATCGTTCTATTGACTATAAAAGCCCTAATTTTCATGATGTATATTGTGCGTATTTAGTTATTATTGCTAACCCTAGCCAACCTCGCCGGAGACTGGCAAGGCGAAGGGGCGGCAGACTGATCGGACTTGCGCGGCCTCTCGATAAACCGCCCATACTCTGTAGGTGGCCGGTTCTTGACCATTCATATGTTTTTCTTCAATCACTTTTGTAGATTACGCGACAGAACCCTAATCGCTCTTTTCTTCACGCAGCCAGTCTCAGACCGCTCATCTTCCCCAATAGCACCCTACAGACCGCTCAACCCTAGCAGGCCTTCGGACCAGAAGGGATGTGAACGGCCTATCGGGCGACCGCCGAGGCGTGTGAGCGGCTCTGCACGAACCGCCCAACTACAAAAGAACTGCTTACATTCATTTTAGCATGATTTTTCTTAGTAGGTTAGTGGCTAGTGGTAAGTTAGCAACCCACATGATAACTGGAACTCATGGAAGTAAACAATTATGAATTCTTGCTAGTTGTCTTCACTTGATTCATCATGGCCTTAACCTATTTCAATATATTAAGTTCAACAAGATTTCTTAAGCCATGCTACTAAGAATGATTGACTGTCGTTCTACTCCGGTAGGATTGGCTGACCGGTATACTTGATTTCTGATGATTTGACAGCCTCATTTCCTTGTAATGGTTGGGACTCTCCGCCAGATACTCCTTCCGTCGGACTAGGACCTTCATTACGGGACCTCCGTAAGCCCCCGCGAGCCTGGGATTCCCACTATGACGCCGGGTAGGTTCTACCACCAAGACCTGAACCTTTTTACGTGATAGAACTGCTTGGATTGTCATGTTGTGAGTCACGGCTTGACTTGACCCATTGAGGCTTTGTGGACGTCGAAAAAATGTCAATGATGATCATACGGCATGCACGTCTCGAAACTCCAAAGCAAGCCGAAGATGGAAATGCCGAATTAACCTCATGCCTCGTCCGATCAAGATGAGAACTCGCTTGGTGGTCCGCTACCCATTAAGGAACCCCCCCCCCAAGCAGAAGATATGGCTACAACTCTCCGACCGGCCATGTCGAGAGCTGAATCAAAGAAAAGTCAGGAACTCCGACACAGTCTCGGCATGCACCGAAAGTCACACAAAGTCTGGGACCGAGCCCCAAAGGCTGCAAACTAAATATTATGGAGGTCATACATTGCAACTAGCACATTCCGGGAATGCCAACATTCGAATAAATCGTTGCGACTTCGAAAAGAATACATTTGATGCTTAAAATGGCGCATAAGGGCCTTAAACCGACGCACTCTAAATCGGCGTGCCCCTTCAACATCCTAATGTGGCGCCCCTAAAACCGGCGCGCCCCATTTCCCACTTGCCCTTCATGTTGCCTTAATACGGCGCGCTACCTTTGCTTGGCATACCCAGCGCGCCTCTTGCAAAGCTCTAATCTGGGGCGCACAACCCCTCGCCATTTTACCTCCGAGGCGTCCCATCCTACATCCGATCCCCTATTTTCGGGTGTAAACAGAAGGAACTTACCTGAAGTGGGTGAGCAACCTGCTCCTGACCGACGTGCAACCGCCTGAGCCCCTCCAGCTCCCTGGAATGGAGGGCTTCGAGCTCCGCACCGAACGTCGCTTCTCCCTCGGTCATCGTCGGCCAATCTCGTGGAGGCAACTCCCCTACTCTATTGCCTCCCCTACCCGCAGGCCACTCAAGATCTTCGAGCAGGAGAAGGTGAAGAAGAAAAGAAGGGAGGACGGCTCCCATACTTACTCTTATGAAAAGAGAGGCAAACTCCATCGGAGGAAGAGAGGCTGGAACCCCCAAAGGGCGATTGAAAAGAGAAGAGAGGGCCACCCAAAGAGAAAAAAAAGCTTCGTCCCCGTGCCGGAGAAGAGAAGAGAAGAGAAGAGAGGAGAGTGAGAGTGAGAGGTGAGCTCGGAGGGGGGGAGGAGCTTGTGCTCTGTTCCCCCTCTCCCATTGATGTATCTCCTCCTCTTGCCCCCTAAATGTATTTCTCTCTGCCCTAGGGTAGATCCCCCTTCTGTATTTCGACCTTCCCCTTCTTGTGGATGAATAAAAGGAAGTCTGTTGGCAAGCACGGTTCTTGGCTTTAGCTCCCGTCCCCCGTTTTCTCCCTATCTTCCATGCATCCAGGGTCTTTGAAGCCTGCCTCTCCGTGGCATGGCCTTCGAAGGAACCCACATGAGGGATGAACATTCATGGCCCTCTTGAGGCACACATTTGTCCCACTTTGAGGAATCACCACCAGTAAGCTGCTGGAACTCTTGAAGGCTTGTCCTCAAGTCTCCACATGCACTTATGGGTTAATGGAGGTCTTACTCCGAGTTTTGAGGTTCACCCCGGAGCAATCCGTTTGGTGTTCCCCAATTTTCTTTGGCAAGCTTCAGTCCGGGGGAGATGCTACCCAAATTTTGCCAGACGAAGAACACATAAGAACAGACAAACAAACTACACTCCGAGGGTCAGAGCTGCATATGCTTGAAGCCTCTGAATCAAACTGAACTACCCTACACAGCGAACCCTTCTAATAAAACGTTCAGATCTTCATGCTAATTCACCTTAATAAATGAAAAGAAATGTCTAAACCTCCACCCTATTGATCTATGGTATCAATTGAACACTTAAACTTTCTCTGCACAAGCTTAATCCATCAATAAGATGAATAAATCAATCATCAAAGTAACCCACAGGTGAAAGAAAGAAGAAACAGAATGAAATAAAACCCACAGAACTTAGCCCGATGCCCCTCTAATCCGACGTGGGTTAATCCGGCACGGTACCCCCCCACGCGCTGGTTTAGCTTCACACTCAAAACCATTTCCAAATTCCTGGAATGAATAGTGCCCTAATCCGGCGCGCCTCCTCTTCTTGAGCCTATTCTGGCGCGCCCCTTGCTCCCCCTAATCTGCCGCGCCCTCCTCTTGAGCATATTCCGACGCGCCACTCTTCTTGGACTTAATCCGGCGCGCCCCCCTATGCTCCCTTATCCGGCGCGCCCCTCCTCTTGCCCTCATTAACCGACGCGCCCCTTGGCATTCCCTTAACCGGCGCGCCCCTTGGCATCCCCTTAACCGGCTCGCCCATTTGCTTCGTTAAACAGGCGTGCCTCATTAAGAAAAAGGCCGATTAACTAAATAGAAGAAAGGCTTGAAACTAATGAATAAAACAAAAGAAGAGACCTAAACCGATAAAACAAATAAAAGGGATAGGAAACAAATAATGAAAAGTTTCCCTTGCTATAACTAAAATTTTTGTTCCGGGGGTTCCGCCCCCGGAGACCCCCACAAGGGGCGCTGCCCCCTTGACCCCCGCGACCTGACCGGGCAGGTCGAACCACGCAACCTGACCGCGCAGGTCGATCCGCGTGCGAGGGCGCACGTTGCCGAGCTCGGGCTCCACACCTAACAACTCGCTCCTCCGGACTGTGTGTGAAGAGAAAATCAATGATGCCCCATGGCATCGGACGTGGACCTCGAAATCCCCGATATGGTCATGATCCGAACACCTCTCGGGCCAATAGCTCATTCGCCTGACCCGCTTCTACCGGGATCCAATCCCGCATCCACATTAAACATGCCGTATATACGGCAGACATCCGTACGGCTTTGTCGTCGTCTTCAATGCTTCAAATGCGGACTCTCGTCCGAACAGTGAATGGTCCGTTAGTGACCGACATATATATATACCGGGATCTGATTCCGCATTTGCATTAAACTTGCCATACTCACGGAAGGTGTTTATACGGTTTGTCACCGTCTCTTACGCTACAAATACGGACCTTTGTCTGAACATAAAGTGGTCCATGAGTGCCCGATAAAATTTGAATGGGACGAGAAGGCTCTCATCATCCTCGGACCCTTTGCATGGGAATATCAATAAGGCCTCCGTGGGCCATGCTTAGACCTCGGGTCCACCCTGATCATGGTCATTGCCTGACCCATATCCTTGGCCTATAGCCTGCTCTCTTCGAACGCATATTGGTTCTCAGATCTGGTCCCAGGACATCCTCCCGTTGCCCCCTTGGCACCAGAAATATTGACGATGCCCACGCCAGCCTGACTTCGACCATGGGGGGCCCACCGTAGTATGGTCATAGCTTGATCTTGCACCGGGCCGACAAACTTATCAGTTTCTGATCGCTCTAACCGAGATTTAACTGAATGTTTCCCGTCCCTTTGAACAATAAATTTACCGTACCCCGGCATACATATGCTCCGATTTTCCCCGTGACGATCATGATTTTCTGAAGCCGGACGCTCGTCCGAATATCAAAATGGTCCCTTGAGTGACCGACATATTTCGAATGCTTGCTTCCCTAGACATCGGGCTTTTTAACTGATTCGAGACTGCTATCGGCTTGTTTCTCTCGATATAGTTTCCTGGCCATGAGGCCCTGATTCCCGGTGATTAATCAAGGGTGTTCCCCTCTCTGAGGGGATGTAAATGACGGTGTGACATTTTTGGCGCGGCGGGTTTTGGTCCCGACACGAACCACACAATCATCTTATTAGTCAGATCGAGCGCACAATAAATCGTCACTTTGTGACTGGCACGCCCACGCACTTAATAAATGAATAAACCCACCGAATAAACCGACTTAAAGAGCAAACAAATGAGCGTGTCGAAAAGTGCGTCCATAGGCTTGAACGGCCCAGAAAGGACCGCTTATCTTAGTGGGCGGACTGGTATGAACCGTGCATCCCTGGCCAAGTGCCACTTACATTGGTCGATTAACCTTGTTCTATGCTCGACCAAATCATGATTTGATCGACCCAATAAGCCCGAGGCTGACCAGTGGAGAGTGGGCTGGACCCTGGTTAAGTTCTACCCCACTTATGGCAGCCCGGAGCCCATTTTTGGGTTGATTTCTAGTCTTCTAGTAGGCCCAGTTTGAACGGACTGATTAGGACCATCCATGTACTCGAGCGGATCTTAGTGGACCGTTCATCCGTTGAGCGGACCTATATGGCCCGTTTACCTTGTTCTTGGGCTTCCAGCCCTTCTGGCCACGAGCGGCCCATTATTGACCGTCCATGTATTTGAACGGCCCGATATAGACCGTGTATCTTCCAAAAAATGATTTCCGTGGTTATTGTGTTTGAATCCAAGGACCTGATTGGTTCTTGATAACTTGAACTTTCTGGTCAAAATATCTCTTCGACTTACCCTTGGAATTCTCCGAGGTAAGTTCTATACCTTGTCATATTGGCCATTTAACCTGATTAAAGTCTAGACATAACTTGAGATCTTGGATCCATTAAATCAATGCCAACGCATCATAAGGGCCCGGTCTGGTCCTTGGAGGAGTGCTCGAAAAGTACTTGTGCCACGGGGAGTTCGAATGACATGGTGAGGCATTGCACCGAGTGCATGACTAGCATGATGTCTACGACAATAATCTATTACTTGAATCTTTTCTTGACTTGGTTCTTGCTTGTTGACCAATTTCCAATTATATCATGATATTGCCTTCTCTTTATTATGTTGTTTCGTCATATCGTCATTTTATTTCGTTCCTTATTTTCTCGCATATAATTGCAATTAATTGGATAATCACTGAAACTTGCCTGTTATTACCTACTAAGCATTCGCTCACCCAGTTGTTCCCTCTTTTCAGGTAGCTCTGGTGAAGATTCACAGACTGATGGGGATGGGCAAGAGTGATGGCCACGGAGTGAACCTGTTAGAAGCCATGTGAAACCAGTCTTAGTTGTTGTGTCTAGTTATGTTTAGATTATGTGTGTTTTGAAAGAGTTGTAATTTCGAGATTAGCAATTGTAATATTGTCAAGTGGATGTTATGTTGGAAGTTGTTTAAGAGAGTTTATGTAACGTAGATCTTTAAATGTAATTTTAGTTATGGAGTTATTTCTGTTTATGGTATTGTATTGATCTTTAGCTTAGCATAGCATGTCTGTAAATCAACATATTTTCATTAATTGTTTCTACTGCCAGTCCCGATATTCCGCATCGGGGCGTGACAGTTAGGTGGTATCAGAGCCTAGGTTTCTAATATTCCTAGGTTTTTCTAAGTTCTAGGATTTTAAGTGATGTTGTAGAACCTAAAATCTTGTTATAAGTCTAAGAATCCAACCTAGTGAGATGTGGGTAGAGACTTGGGTTGAGTTAATGATCTATTTCTAAAACTACCCCTTCTTAATGATCCTAAATTAATTTATTCTACGTGTAGGATGTTCTAATGGCAGCCGAACATGCGCAATGGTGAGATATACAACGAACGGTTCAAGGACTTACTCGGGCCTTGCAGTAAGTGGCCCAAGGAGGAGTAGCGAACCACGGAGCTGGCAATCTTCACCGGAACTTTCGTGGGATGAATCCCCCGCGTTTTGGATGCTTGACCGATCCCGATGAAGCCGAGCACTAGCTAAAGGAGATGGAGAGGATCTTCGAAGTGATGCAGTGCAGTGACCAGGAGCGTGTTCTTTTAACGACTTTCCAGCTGGAGCGTGATGCTAGAACATGGTGGGATGCAATGAAGGCTACCCTCGGCGATAGACAAGTTTCATGGAAAGAGTTTGAGGAGCTCTTTAACTGTAAATATTTTTCTGATAGAGTACAAGAAAAGAAAGCGGCTGAGTTTGCTGCTTTGAAGCAGCGGAGTTTATCGGTGGCGGAATACGAAGCTCAGTTCTCTCGGTTGTCTCGTTATGCCACTCACTTGATATCTACGGAGAAGATGAAGGCCAAATATTTTCTCAACGGGCTGAAGTTACATTATATTAACCAATTGGCACCAATGGAAATTCAAATGTATGAGGAGATGGTAAGGAAAGCTCAAGTCTTGGAAGACACTTTAGAGATGATGGAGAGAATCCGTGGGAAGAATGTTAAGAAGGAACAGCCTACTAGATCCGGGAGTGCCAAACCCGGCAATGGCAAGAAGAGGCCCAATGGTGGGTCTGGATCGTGGAAGAATAAAATACCGAAGAATGAAGACAAGAAGCATGGCCCGATTGTGCCGTTTAAGGGCGTGTGCAAGTATTGTGACCATCCAGGTCACAGGATGGAAGAGTGATGGCGCAAGCTGGGCGCCTGTTTGCGTTGTGGTAGTAGGGACCACCGTATCCCTGAGTGTCCCCTTTTGTCTGATCAAGCTACCCTGACTAAGCCCCAAGGAAACAAGAAGCAGCAGGGCAATCTCCAAGCCCTACAGGAAGATGATGCCAGAACCACCGAGGAGGGTGGACTCGTTGAAGGTACTCTTATTATACATGATAAGCCAGCATTTGTTCTCTTTGATATCGGTGCCACTCATTCTTTTGTTTCTCAGAAATTTGCTAAGTCTTTTACTGTGAAGCCGGTCTTGATGAATTCCCCGTTAGAGATTTCAACCCCTATTGGTTCCAGTTAGGCAATTAAGTATTTCTATCCTTCTAGTAAGGCTATGATTAATGAACATAACTTGCCCGCTGACTTAGTTTGCATGGATATGAAAGATTATGATGTAATTCTAGGAGCAGATTGGTTGGCTAAGTATGAGGCCAATGTTCATTACAGTTCTAGTTCTATGTCTTTTTCTAGACACCCTAAACTTTCTTTTATAGGGGTTAGGCACCATAAGTCTGTGCCACTTATTTCGGCCCTTCAAGCTGATAAGTTGATGAGGAAAGGATGTCAGGTTTTCCTTGCCTTTGTTTTTGTGACCCCTGAGAAGAAGATTGAGATTTAGAATATTCCCGTCATTCGAGATTTTTCGGATGTCTTTCCTGAAGAATTTTCCAGACTTCCGCCAGAGAGAGAGGTTATCTTTTCTATTGATTTAGTCCCTGGCGCGACCGCTGTTTCTAAAGCTCCTTATCGTATGTCTCCCGCAGAGCTGAGGGAATTGAAGCAGTAGTTGATGGAATTACTTGAGAAGGGGTTCATTCATCCAAGTACATCCCCGTGGGGAGCCCTGATATTATTCGTCTGCAAGAAGGATGGTTCGATGAGGTTGTGCATCGATTATCGGTAATTGAATCAGCTGACTATCAAGAATAAATATCCATTGCCGAGAATTGACGAATTATTTGATCAGATAGCAGGAGCTAAGTATTTTTCTAAGATCGATCTTCGATCTGGATACTACCAGTTGCGGATCAAGGATGAGGATATCTATAAAACGACATTTCGTAGTAGGTATGGGTATTTTGAATTTGTAGTAATGCCTTTTGGACTAATGAATGCACCTGCAGCTTTCATGCAGTTGATGAACAATGTGTTTCGGCCCTATCCTTATCAATGGGTCGTTGTGTATATTGATGACATTTTGATTTATTCTAAGAATGATGAGGAGCATGCTGAACACCTGAGGATGGCATTGTAAATATTGAAAGACCATCAGTTATACGGCAAGTTTAGTAAGTGTGAATTTTGGCTGCAAGAGGTGTCCTTTCTAGGGCATATTATTATAAAGGAAGGTATTTCTGTTGACCCCTCGAAGGTAGAGGCAGTGAAGAATTGGGATAGGCCTACTAATGTAACATAAGTTAGAAGTTTCCTAGGCCTAACAGGTTATTACCAGAGGTTTATTAAGGATTTCTCCAAGATTGCGGTGCCTTTGACAAGATTAACCCGCAAGGAGAACAAATTTGATTGGTCAGAGGATTGCGAGAGAAGCTTTCAGACCTTGAAGGAATGTCTAACTACTGCCCCTGTTTTGGCTTTACCATCTGGAGAAGGAGGTTTCGTGGTGTATACTGATGCTTCAGGCATTGGTTTAGGTTGTTTGCTCATGCAACATGGGAAAGTGATAGCCTATTCTTCCAAGCAGTTGAGGAAGCATGAATAGAACTATCCCATTCATGATTTGGAACTTGCAGCTGTGGTGTTTGCCTTGAAATTATGGAGGCACTACTTGTATGGAGAGTCATTTATGGTGTTCTCAGATCATCAGAGTCTGAAGTACTTATTTTCTCAAAAGGAACTCAATATGAGGCAGAGGAGATGGCTTGAGTATTTAAAAGACTTTGACTTCTCCATAGAGTATCATCTTGGAAAGGGAAAGTAGTAGTAGATGCCTTGAGTCACCAGCCAATAGCTAAGTTGTCGCATCTCATGTTGCAAGAATGGAGACTGTTAGAGCAGTTGGCTAGTTTGGATCTCAATGTTGACAAGGACCGGGTTACAATTGCTCAGATTCAACTTAGACTAGAAATCTTGATAGAAATCAAGTCTTTGCAAGACAATGACCCAGAGTTGGTAGAGATTAAGGAGAGTTTGAGTAACAGACCGGATTTCATGGTAGCTGACGATGGCAGATTATTGTTTCAGGGAAGGACCTGTGTACCTGATGAAGTTGAAATAAAGAATAAGATTCTCGAAGAAGCTCATAGATCCAGATACACTATTTATCTTGGAGGTACCAAGATGTTTAAGGACTTGAAAAGATCCTTTTGGTGGCCGAATATGAAAAAAGAAATTGCAGAATTTGTGAGTAGATGCTTGGTGTATCAGCAAGTCAAGGCTGAGCATTTCAGACCTGCAGGGAAATTGAAACCACTTGATATACCTCAATGGAAGTGGGATAGTATTGGCATGGATTTTATTATGGGTCTACCCAAGACTCGTAGTGGATTTGATGCAATATGGGTTATTATCGAAAGATTGACAAAGTCTGCTCACTTCTTGTCCTTTAAGTCGAAGTGGACAGTTGATGTCTTAGCTGCTTTATATATGAAAGAAGTTGTAAGACTCCATGGTATTCCAGTCAGCATTGTGTCGGATAGAGACCCCTAATTCACTTCACATTTTTGGAGAGGACTGCAAGAGTCATTGGGAACCCGTCTAATTTTTAGTACCACTTTTCATCCACAAACAGACGGACAGACTAAAAGAACCAACCAGATGGTGGAAGATATGTTTATAGCCTGCATGATTGATTTTGGAGGTGGTTGGAGTGATCACTTGGCTTTGATTGAATTCGCCTACAATAACAGTTATCAGTTCAGCATTCAGATGGCTCCGTTTAAAGCTTTGTATTAAAGAAGTTGTCGATCTCCATTGTGTTTGGATGAGGTAGGAGAGAAGCAATGGTTGGGACCATATCTCATTTTTGAATCATCCAAGAATATCTGTATTATCAGAGATCGGTTGCAAGTAGCACAATCAAGACAAAAGAGCTATGCCGACAACAGAAGAAGAGCCTTGGAATTTCAGATCGGTGAGCACATGTTTCTGAAGGTTTCTCCCATGAGAGGAATTCACAGGTTTGGCATTCAAGGCAAGTTGAGTCCAAGATATGTTGGTCCATTCGAGATTCTGGAAAGAGTGGGGGAGGTTGCTTACCGTTTAGCACTACTGCCTCAGTTATCAGGAGTACATAATGTCTTCCATGTGTCTATGCGACGAAAATATGTGTACGACCCCACTCATGTCTTTCAACATACGGATATAGAGAAGAAGGAAGATTTGACTTATGAAGAAAGACCTATCAAGATTTTAGATCGTAAGCAGCAGCAACTTAGAAATCGTTTCATACCCATGGTTAAAGTGCAATGGAGTCGGTGTGGAACCGAAGAGGCTACTTGGGAGTCAGAAGATACCATGCGGAAGTAGTATCCTGACTTATTCTAGGTGAGTTATCTCATTCCTCGTTTTCCGTAAGTGCAATGAATTTGGAGGAAAAAATTCTTTTTAGTGGGGGAGGGTGTAGCACCCCGATTTATTAAAGAATAAAATTTCAAGAAATTAATGAGAAACTCCTTAAGAAATAGGATAAGAAAAAGTTCGACTATTTTATAAAAATCTGGAAAAAAACTAGAATCTTATAGAGGATGAAATGTTTAGTAAAATTGTCTTCTATGACCAGCCCAAATAAAATTCGTAAACAAGCCGAATTAGCAGATTAAGGCCCAAAACCACACTTAGCCTAATCGGACCATAAAACATGAAATTCGAGCCCAATACCCGATCATTTAAGCTTAAACCAGATTCAAAAGAATGGCTAGGATCAACTCTTCGTTTCCCCTCTAGTTAATCTTCGAAACCCTAACCCTAGAGAGCGTATTTCGGATGACATCAACTGGCGGCGCCCTAATCCACGCGATTCGTGCACAACCGAGTTTATGGACTCTTATCTCCACGAAGGAGCCCTCTCGAATGCGATTGAACCTATAAAAATTACCCTTAGCCACCCTAGAATCGTTCAGTTGCTGTGGCGGCCGGAGAGGAGCTCGATCGAGGGAGTATTTCGATGATCATCGGCGGTGTGTACCTAGCGCGATCGGCTTCCCTCTTCTTCCTTCATCCTTCGATTAAGGTGGGTGATAGCAAGCTAGACCCTAACTATAATATATGGATAGAAGCGTCATCTTGTCCTCTTTCCATTGGTCTAGAAAGCCCTAAATTTTATATAGTATCCTGCTAGGATTTCGGGTGTCAGTAGAAGCATGCTAGAACTAGGGTTAACTATGTTCCATCTCGATTTAAGTAGGGATTTCAGGCACTAAACGTCCAATTGATCATGCTATCTTATATAACGTTTCATGCTCATTCTATTAACTATAAAAGCCCTAATTTTCATGCTGTATATTGTACGTATTTAGTTATTTTTGCTAACCCTTGCCAACCCCGCCTGAGACGGGGAAGGCGAAGGGGCGACAGACTAATCGGACTTGTGCGGCCTCTCGATAGACCGCCCATACTTTATAGGCGATAGGTTCTTGACCGTTCATATGTTTATCTTTGATCACTTTTGTAGATTGCGCGGCAGAACCCTTACCGCCCTTTTCTTCAAGCGGCCAGTCTCGGACCGCTCATCTTCCCCAGTGGCACCCTACAGACCGCTCAACCCTAGCAGGCCTTCGGACCTGAAGGGGTGTGAATGGCCTATCGGGCGACTGTCAAGACGTATGAGCAGCTCTGCACGAACCGCCCAACTACACAAGAACTGCTTACTTTCATTTTAGCTTGATTTTTCTTAGTAGGTTAGTGGCTAGTGATAAGTTAGCAACCCACATGATAACTGGAACTCATGGAAGTAAATAATTATGAATTCTTGCTAGTTGTCTTCACTTGATTCATCATGGCCTTAACCTATTTCAATATATTAAGTTCAACATGATTTCTTAAACCACGCTACTAAGATTGATTGACAGTCGTTCTACTCCGGTAGGATTGGCTGACCGCTATACTTGGTTTCCGATGATTTGACAGCCTCATTTCCTTGTAATGGTTGAGACTCTCCGCCGGATACTCCTTCCGTCGGACTAGGGCCTTCATTACGGGACCTCCGTAGGCCCCCGTGAGCCTGGGATTCCCACTAAGACGCCGGGCAGGTTGTACCACCAAGACCTGAACCTGTTTACATGGTCGAACCACTTGGATTGTCATGTTGTGAGTCACAGCTCGACTTGGCCCATTGAGGCTTGAACGGCCCAGAAAGGACCGCTTATCTTAGTGAGCGGACTGGTATGAACCGTGCATCCCTGGCCAAGTGCCACTTACATTGGTCGATTAACCTTGTTCTATTTTCGACCAAATCATGATTTAACAAACCCAATAAGCCCTAGGCTGACCAGTGGAGAGTGGGTTGGACCCTGGTTCAGTTCTGCCCCACTTATGGCAGCCCAGAGCCCATTTTTGGGTTGATGTCTAGTCTTCTAGTATGCCCAATTTGAACGGATTGATTAGGACCGTCCATGTACTCGAGCGGATCTTAGTGGACCGTCCATCCGTTGAGCGGACCTATATGGCCCGTTTACCAGGTTCTTGGGCTTCCAGCCCTTCTGGCCACGAGCGGCCCATTATTGACCGTCCATGTATTTGAACGGCCCGATATGGACCGTGTATCTTCCAGAAAATGATTTTCGTGGTTATTGTGTTTGAATCCAAGGACCTGATTGGTTCTTGATAACTTGAACTTTCTAGTCAAAATATCTCTTCGACTTACCCTTGGAATTCTTAGAGGTAAGTTCTATACCTTGTCATATTGGCCATTTAGCCTGATTAAAGTCTAGACATAACTTGGGATCTTGGATCCATTAAATCAATGCCAACGCATCATAAGGGCCCGGTCTGGTCCTGGGAGGAGCGCCCGAAAAGTACTAGTGCCCTAGGGAGTTTCAATGACATGGTGAGGCATTGCACCGAGTGCATGACTAGCGTGATATCTACGACAATAATCTATTACTTGAATCTTTTCTTGACCTGGTTCTTGCTTGTTAGCCAATTTCTAATTATATCATGATCTTGCCTTCTCTTTATTATGTTGTTTCGTCATATCGTCATTTCATTTCGTTCCTTATTTTCTAGCATATAATTGTAATTAATTGGTTAATCACTTAAACTTGCGTGTTATTACCTACTGAGCGTTCGCTCACCCAGTTGTTCTCTCTTTTCAGGTAGCTCAGGTGAGGATTCACAGACTGATGGGGACGGGCAAGAGTGATGGCCACGGAGCGAACCTGTTAGAAGCCGTGTGAAACCAATCTTAGTTGTTGTGTCTAGTTATGTTTAGATTGTGTGTGTTTTGAAAGAGTTGTAATTTCGAGATTAGCAATTGTAATATTGTCAAGTGGATGTTTTGTTGGAAGTTGTTTAAGAGAGTTTATGTAACGTGGATCTTTAAATGTAATTTTAGTTATGGAGTTATTTTTGTTTATGGTATTGTGTTGATCTTTAGCTTAGCATAGCGTGTCTGTAAATCAACATATTTTCATTAATTGTTTCTACTACCAGTCCCGATATTCCGCATCGAGGCGTGACACTGGAAGACTTCCCTAAGGCCGTAGACTACCCAGTAGGAGACGTTGAAGACTAGAGGGCATGGACCAAGTTGGACGCCCGAGGTACTAGAAGCATCAGCACGGTTGCCCTCCCCTTCCATCACAAGAAAAGGTGGTGTTTTTGACGGACAAGATCCGTCGGTAATCCGTCAGAAAAAGCAGTTCTGACGGAGTTCTGAGGGATTTCAAACGGATCTTGTCGGTCGGAAATTTTTGTCAGAAATTTTCGACAGATAAATTTTTCGTCGAAATTCCGTCAAAAATTGCAGACGGAATCATAGTAGATGAAAATTCTGTCTGTAATTGTCGCAATCTCGTTTTGCCGACGGATATATTTCCGTCTACGATGCCATCAAAAAATTGTGACGTAATTAATTTCGTCAGAAATTTCGTCGGCGATTGTCGCCCTAAAATAATTTAAAATATATATTATGTCCGACGGAATTATTTCTTCGTCGGTGATTCCATCATAATTTTTCGACGTATCCATCGTAAAGTATGTCGAAAAGTTCCGACGGTAGAAGTTATGTCCGAAATTCCATTGGCGATTGTTGCCTAAAATAATTAAATATATATATAAGTTCTAATGGAAATAATATTTCGTCGGTGATTTCGTCGTAATTTTCTGACGTATCCGTCGAAAACTCGGTCGGAAAATGTTTTTACTTTTTTAAAAAAATTACATAAAAGTTAAAAAAATCCTATTTAAATAAAAAAATATAAAACCTATACATCACAAGCAAAACAAAGGACATACAAGAAATAAAACACAATAACAATTCTCAATTTTATAATAATTAAAAAATCAAGAAATATCCCCTACATCCTCCATATCCTCATCCTCCTCATCCTACTCTTCTCCTCTATCGCCAGTCGCTAGAGGATCCTATATGAAAAAAAAATTAACATTAAATATGTATTAATAAATAAAAAATTACTGAGTAGATAAATTAAATATTTTATTTGATTATATAAATTCAAATCAGATAAATTTTGGACCCCCGAACCTAACTTCTTTAATTTTAAACTATGTGCATTTGAACAATGCACTTCTGAGCACCGGGCTCAAACCGGGTATCCGATTTGGATTCCGTCAGCACTCACAAGTCACTTTTACCTCCCAAGTCATGTTGGAATGATCGGTATGCCAATCAGAGAAATATTTTAGATTTTGGACCCCCGAACCCAACTTCTTTAATTTTAAACTAAGTGCATTTGAAGAATGCACTTCTGGGCATCGGGCTCAAACCGGGGATCCGATTTAGATTCCGTCAGCTCTCACAAGTCACTTTTACCTCCCAAGTCGTGTTGGAATGATCAGCATGCCAATCAGACCGATATTTTATATTTGGACCCCCAAACTTAACTTATTTGATTTTAAACTAACTACATTTGAAGAATGTACTTCTGAGCGTCGGGCTCAAACCGGGTATCCGATTTGGATTCCGTTAACTCTCACAAGTCACTTTTATCTCCTAGGTCGTGTTGGAATGATCGACATGCCAATCAGACCGATATTTTAGATTATGGACCCCTGAACCTAACTTCTTTGATTTTAAACTAAGTGCATTTGAAGAATGCACTTCTGAGCGTCGGGCTCAAATCGGGTATCTGATTTGGATTCCGTCAGCTCTCACAAGTCACTTTTACCTCCCAGGTCGTGTCGGCACAATCGGCACGCCGATCAGACTGATATTTTAGATTTTGAACCGCTAATTATCTGAATTGTTTTGAACTAAGTTTTAAATTGAGTAATTTGAGTGCCGGGCTCAAACCGGATATCCGATTTAGATTCCGTCAGCTCTCACAAGTCACTTTTATCTCCAAGGTCATGTTGGAACGATTGGGACGCCGATCAGGCCAGTATTTTACATTTTGAACCTCGGAACCCAACTTCTTTAATTTTAAACTAAGTGCATTTGAAGAATGCACCTCTGAGCGCCGGGCTCAAACCGGGTATCCGATTTTGATTCCGTCAGCTCTCACAAGTCACTTTTACCTCCCATTTCATGTTGGAATGATCGACACGCCAATTAGACCAATAATTTAGATTTTGGACCCCCAAATGCAACTTATTTAATTTTAAACTAAGCGCATTTTAAGAATGCACTTCTGAGCGTCGGGCTCAAACCGGGTATCCGATTTGGATTACGTCAACTCTCACAAGTCACTTTTATCTCCCAAGTCATGTTGGAACGATCGGGACGCTGATCAGGCCAGTATTTTACATTTTGAATCTCTGAACCCCTAATTATCTGAATTGCTCAAAAACTAAGTTAGTTTTGAAAACATAGTTTTGAATTGAGTAATTTGAGCGTCGGGCTCAAACCGAGTATCCGATTTGCATTCCGTCAGTTCTCACAAGTCACTTTTACCTCTCAAATCATGTTGGAATGATTGACATGTCGATCAGGCTAGTATTTTATATTTTGAACTCCCAACCCCTAATTATCTGAATTCTTTTGAACTAAGTTAGTATTAAAAACTAACTTAGTTTTGAATTAAGTAATTTGAGCGCCGGGATCAAACTGGGTATCCATTACTTTGAATCTAAAATATAATTATTTAGTTTTGATAATTATAATAAACACTCACCCCGAACCCCGAACCCCTAGGGTCTTGTTACTTTGAATCTAATTTCATGTATATTCATTGATTTTAGAATTGAGTTATTTTGCAAAAATAAAAATATAATAAACACTCACCTGAGGGGGCTGTGCCATGGTTGTGGATCCATGAGGAAGAAGGCCCGTCTGGGAGAGGAGGCCAGTGATTGATTGTAACATGCGCCCCTCCTGGCTTGACATATCTGTCCTCATCTGTTGCAACTCCCGCTGTAAATCAGACATCTCCGATCGGACGATTTGGATTCCATCTTTGAGAGAAGAGCTGGTGCCGAGTGGGGGTGTACTAAAGGCACTGCTACTGGTCGGGGCAGTGCTTGAACTCGCACATGATGATATCACAGGCCCAGTCTCCAGGCTCTACCCAAAACCATATAACCGTCCTTTCTTCGGTATGCCATCATAAGTAATAACACCATCATTCCATAATTTTTTCAACTCATCAATCAGTGGCCTGAGATATATGTCTAATTTTTTTCCTAGATTTTTTGGACCTGGAATCACCAAAGTTAAGAAAAGGTTCTCTCGCTTCATGCACATGCCGGGCGGAAGGTTGTACGGCGACATGAACACTGGCCAACATGAGTAAGATGCCAATGGACCTCCAAATGGGTTGAAGCCATCTGTGCATAAACCCAGCTGTCCACGCGGCGGTTCGGAATGCGTCGACGAGGTTTTTTTTTGTCAGTGACCGGGATGAGGGAAGGAACACGGCGGGAAAGGAAAATACGGGAGTTTGATGTATCTCGAGTATCCTCCTTTGTTACCGTAGGCCTCTCAGGGTGGTACCGGGCACTCTCCTTTCACAGAAAGTCGAGAGGGGTCAGACGGAATGGGAAGTTTCTGAGATTTGGGGAAACAAGGCCGGGATGTGGGCGTTCCAGTCAATTTCTCTACAATCCCCTATGGAACCAAGGTTTGACTGGGGAGCGTCGCTAGGACAGGGCACGTGGGCTCGGGAAACGGGTGACACGTGGAGAGAGGGGAGGTTCCACAGGTGTGAATGAGTGGGCGATTGTGGGGAGTCGTGTACTGTACATCTTTCCCTACCGACCGTAAGCAGTCGGTATTTATTTACATCGGATTGAATCCGAACACCTTCGTTCCATGTTGAAGAGGAGGTTGTATGTATCTGAAGCCATGGGTGGAGGGCCGGGAGCATTCTGTAGCTATGGGCTCGCATCTGTCTGGTAGGTATTTACTGGGGTCTGGGATACTGGATACACACACACCAAATGGTGCAGGAGTGGCTAGGACCTAAATATGGATGTAGAGTCAAGCATTCAGGTGGTAACATATTTTATAAGAGCCGCGTGGGCTTTATAGGTGGGCTGTAGCGGCCAAATTACAACTGGTGCAAGCCTCGGAACAATCCTAACATGTGAGCCGGTCCCTGGGTCAATGCATGATAAGGCGGGTGTCTGTATGTGTTACAGAGGCCCTCCTCGAGGCAAGGGCCACACCCGATTCCCTGAGGGAATACTAGACTGGGTGGCGGGAGGAGATGTCGGCCGGTAACTGGGCGAGGGCCGGGCACGGCTCAGATCGAGCAGTCGTACACGACCCCATGACGGAGGTAGATGTGGCATCATGGCGTATGTGTGGCCATCGTAAGTTAACATGTGCGGGCAGACCCAGGAAGCTGGTGTATTTGTCCTGGTCATAACGCCCTGTGTGTAACGGGAGTGGACTTGTGTGACATGGCTAAACGCCGTGTGAGGGGAGTATGAGTGGCATACCCTCGACGTGTATAACCCATTTTACAAGTCAACTGTCCACACTAAGCGTCCTTGACCGTTGCTGGATGACTGCGGATGTCACGCCCCGAACCGATAGCAGCGGAACGTGTAGTTCGAAACGCGGCAGTGATACAGTCGTGAATAATCAGAGCATACATAAGACACAAAATTTCCAAGGCCAGACAATATGGACAAAATGTAATCTATATTGATAATCAAATGTCAATTACATAACTGGACTCCACTTATGTGGGAAAAAGAAAAAGACTCAAATACTTTATAAAGGGAAAAGACTCAAGGACAAGATAAGACTCAAGAAAACTAAAAGACACCGGCTTGCTTTTTCCACAACACTCAACACTCTTGCCCTTCCCCATCTGATGGACTATCTTCAATGTCGTTACCTGAAAAAAAACGTTAAAGATAGGCTGGTGAGCGAAACGCTCAGTAGGAATTACATCTCTCATCAAGCAGAATATAAGTGATTAGCCAATTAACATGTTCTTGACTATGCAATGCATGAAACGGTATAACTTGAAAATCATGATGATCAATCTAACAGAAAAGATGAATATTAAAGTCAAAGGCAGTTACGAGCTCAAGAGAAATAGGGATGAATTCCCATGCAGAGTCGAGGGCAAGCTATCAGAATATAACAAGGACAATTACTCAGATGAACATAACTTCAGAATTGGCCAGAATATAACAGAGTTTCAATAAATATAAGCAGAATTAAACAATCTAGCAGAATATCTAAATTATCAGAATAATCGAACAACAAAATATCAGAATAACAGAACTTCTAGAATTAACAGAACTTGCAGAATGATAGATATAACAGAATAACAGAATATAACAGATGTACAGACTTTGGTGCAATGCCACACCCAGAATTCTCATGATTTACAGAATTGGACTTCCGTCCTACCTGGCACTGAAAAGTCGCGGACCCACAGCCCTTAATGTTTCAGAATCAGATTTGGCCAAATATAGAGTCAACGGGTTATGTTCTCGAATCGATGACAAGAAGATTCCAAAAGGAGTAGAGTGTCAAGACTAACGGAAAACCAAAGTGACACGGATCAGATCCTGAGGTTTTTAGGGTACAACCAGCTCGGCTGCCTTGAGAGAATCCAAGGCTAGCGGAGACTTACGGAGGTCTCAATGACTAACTTGCCAGTCCGAAGGAACGGAATGTCCAACGGAGGACTCGTATGTCACCGAGAGTTGAGGTGTATAACGTGAACCAATCATGAAAAAGGGTTCCATCAACGGACGTGAGACGAGAGTGCCAAAAGACCCGAGGTATGGTTCAAAACCGGAAGAAAACGGTGAGAACATGAATGCGTTAATTATAGAATTCACGTCAATCCAATTCTATAATTAACTATAATTAAATAAACTTATTTTAATTGACGTCCGTAAGTAGTGTCATTTATTAATTAGCGTCCACTTGGAGGGATGTTAATTCTATGATTTTTAACTTAATTTATTTAACAAGAATTCACCTCAATATCTATTTAATTGAATAATTTTAAAAATATACATTCAAAGATATATTTATTTATTTAAAATAATTTAGAGAAATAAAATATATGATAATTAGGAGAAAATTCAAGGATTACAGAAATATATTTTTTTTCTAATTTTCTGTTACATATCTTATTAGATATTAATTTTCAAAGATATAGTTATATATATATATATATATATATATATATATATATATATATATTAAAGATATGACGACATTACAAAATGTCGTCAAAATAAATCAACGACATTCTCAATGTCGTCATTTCAAAAACATAAATTCTGACATCTTCATTGAATAATTTTTAAAACATACATTCAGAGATACATTTATTTATATAAAATAATTTAGAGAAATAAAATATATGATAATTAGGAGAAAAATTCAAGGATTCCAAAAATATATTTTTTATAATTTTCTGTAACATATTTTAATAGATATCAATTTTCAAAGATATTATTACAAGATATATATAGATATATATATATAGAATCTGACGACATTGTGTTATGTCGTCAAAAAGATTTGACGACAATTCTATTGTCGTCATTTACAAATTATCTTAACTCTTAGTCCTCTCGTTTCTCGACGTAACTACGTCGGAATCGAGCCTATGATATACCGAAATGACGGGTTCAAAAAACTCTACCTAACTGGATGTTCAAAATATTTTTTCGTTGAGAGATGGGGGATCTTGAGATAGGGGGCATGAAAAATGGTGCAACCACTCTCACTACCTCGGTCTCCATCCCACTAGTACGCCCATAAATTTTCATGGCCAAAGGAGACTCCTATACCCATGAACAAACTATTAATGTGAAAACTCCATAACTAACTTCTACAATTGACGACTGATTGGTTGGTCGTTGAATTAAAATGACGCCCTAAATTGGGTCGTCATTTTCATTCTTGCAGTAAAATACATAAACCTCAATCAAGAACGAAATATGTACTTCTTACAGACCTATATGCATGTTTATAACTTACTAATTACAGAGTTTTGCTAAGTCTTGAGAAAACCTACAAATGCATTAAAAGATTAAGGTATATACATGCAGAGATCATATTAAAGTTCAACTATTAACGGATTTAGTTTGATGTCGAGAACACCTGTGAGAAACTAGAGACTATGAACTCGAACATGAGCATGTTGTTTTTGATCATAAGAGCGTGTATCATCTTTGTTAATTGAGTTTAGCCATCAGAGAGAACACCTACTTGGTTGATGGAGAGAACGATCGGAGGTGAAGAGGAAGCAAAGGAAGAAGAAGAAGTTCGAAGAAGATGATGCCTTCTTCCCCACGTACGGGATGCAGCCAGCAGCAGTAGCAGCACGTCGTAGCAGAACAACACCCCCCGAACACGCCAGCGGCAATGGCCTTGGCACGTTCGATTGGTTGGTTATTTATAGGGAGAGGATTTCTATTGGAGTCGTGATCGATCAAGGAATCATACTAGTCATTAAATTTCCTTGTTTAATCCTCTTTTACCCTAATCTCAGCCGCCTTTCCTAGTTTTGCTCGCAGGCACCCTAATTGATCCCATGCAACCTTCGACGTGAGAAGGTTGTTAGTATTAAAAAGCCCATTGTTGTGCTATATTTATATCTCCCAAGCCCATTACATATCCTATGGTATCGAGGCTTGCTGGTAAAAAAGAAAATGCCCAATATATCCATATATATATATCCTCACAACCCTTTTTAGATATAGGTTTAAGGCTCATTAGTTTTTAATCCCCATCTACGTGAAGCCCATTTATGTTTCTATGTGACCCTCTCAAAGCTCCTCTAAGAAGGCCCATGATTATATATATAATGTAAGATTTTTAGTTTTAAAAATTGAATTGGCTTTAGTCTTGTATATTAACATGTGTCCTCATCTTTTATTAAGGCCCACTTAAAGTTCTTTTTTTTTTGAGATAATGGTTAAGGCCTTTCTTTGCTATTGGGTTGGTTTTATTTGGGAGGCCCATAAGAGAACATATTCACTTTGTTCTTAGGAAGAGAATTAGGCTGAAGGCCCATGAAAGTTAAGGCTTTGATTTAACCACTTGGACTTTGATATTTGGGCCCTTAAAATTGAATGGTATTTAAGGGACCATGGCTATAAGTATTTCTTTTGACTTTCTTGGATACTTATTCAGGGATTTTATTTATTTAGAGAAGTTTATTCACTATAATTTAATCCGGGGTGCTACATCCTCCCCCACTTAAAAGAATTTGGTCCCCAAATTCACATAACATTCATTTCCAATATATATCAGTGGGGTATCTAGTCCTATTCTCCAATCATAAGACAAGATCATCCAGACATGCTAGCATAATAACTAATGTTTTCAGCTAAGGTTAAGGGTTACCTTTAGCTACTTCATTGTCAGCAAGTTCGACTCGTCTCATTGCTTGCAATTGTCCTTGACGTCGCTCTTTATTACGATCCTTTGCCTGCTGAGGTTGATCTTTCGAAAGGTGACAGTCGGCTAGCTTATGTTCTTGGCTTCCACAACGAAAACAAGCTCCGTTCTTCCAGCGACACTTGTCGGATCGATGACCATCATTCCCACAATGCTTGCACTTTGCTTCCTTAGGCTTCTTGCCATTCGGAATGTCGTTTCCCTCATTGGGCCTCTTGTTGCCATTACCTTCTTTCTTCTTCTCCATTCTCACCTTAACCTTGTCGGATAATTCCATAGCGTCTTCCAATAACTGAGCTCTCTTAACCATCTCGGCATATGATTGAATGTCCATTGGTGCCAACTGGGGTATGTATTGCAGTCATAGTCCATTTAAGAACCTCTTAGCTTTCATCTTTTCTATCATGATCAAATGAGGCGCATATCGTGACAACCTCGAGAATTGGGCCTCATATTCCGCCACAGACATGCTTCTTTGTTTAAGTGAAGCGAACTCTCCCGCCTTTCTCTCCCGAACTCTCTCCGAGAAATACTTCTCGTTGAAGTGTTCTAAAAATTCTACCCAAGTTACTTGAATGTTTGGCAGAGTGGCTTCTGTTAGGTTCGGTGCAGTATTCAGAGGGGGGGGTGAATGAATATAACCCTTTAAAAAACCTTTACCCAATTAAAATGTTATGATGCTCACTAACTATCTAGAGTGCTAACTAGACAGATGTATCAAATCTGAAAGACTAATTAGCAGTAGCACCATTCTTCCACTCAAATAAACTTTCGCTCACTCAACGGATTAAACACTCAGAACAAGATCTGATCAACCACTTGGAGCGCCCCTATGCAAACATCTAGCGAAAGCAAAACATATAGAGATATCAGACCACTGCACAGAGGATTTTTAGGTGGTTCGGTCCTCCAGACCTACATCCACCCCACACTCAAACCGAGTGTGGCTTCCACTAGCTCACGCTAGAAACAGCAGACTCAGTCTGCAACAAACGCTGCCAAACAGCTTGACCAGGGGAACAGCCTCCCCTCTTCCTCCCAACCGGAGGGAACCACTAGTGACACCAGTCACTAGCAAACCAGAGACACACGGTCTCTCTTCCTCCAGACCTGGAGGGAACCCCTGGACTTGAATCCACAAGCCCAGAACCGGAGACAAGTCTCCCTTCCTCCAACCCGGAGGGAAACCTAGAGACCCAAGTCTCTCTTCCTCTGAACCCCAGAGGGAAGCACAACCGGAGATAAATCTCCCTTCCTCCAACCCAGAGGGAACCCACAAGCAGCCCACCTGCTGCTTGCAACCGGAGGTATCAATCTCCCTTCTCCTGAACTAACAGGAGGAACCCCGACCTCTCTACAGAGTATCGGAAACACAGCAAACCAGAAAACAAAGGAAAGAACAATAAACGAAAAATGACTTCAGTAAAACAGAAAGCTGAAAAATGAAATGCACAATGTGGCTCTCAACGGAGCTGACTGGCCTGGATTTGATCCACGGTCCAGTAGACAGATCTTCAGGTAAGCTTTTCTTCCTCTTCTCTTCTCTTCTTCTTCTTCTCTTTCACTCTCTCGATCTCTGCTCCTCTATACTCTTCGGCTCACACTTCTATCTCTCTCTCTCTCTTTCTTCTGCTCTCCTCTCACTCTCTGCTTCTTCTTCTCTTCACACTCTTCTCGAGCTCTCTACCTCTCTTCTTCTCCTTCTGCTCTTCTTCTTTCTCTTTTCTTCTTCTATCTGGATCGTGGCTCTCTGTATACGCTTTTCTTCTCGCCAACTCGATCACCTTCATCTGTGGACGAAGGTCTCATATATATAGCAGCAGCAGCAGCATCAGCCACGACGTGTGACCTCCACATTTCCAGCCCTAAGAATTCGGTCCACGTGGCAGTCTCTCAGCAGGCTTCATTCCAGCCTCGGATCACGTGCTGCCCAGGTGTGTGGAATGTTCTTCCTCGGATCTGCAAGGAGATGAAAATCATTAAAGCTGAGGGCCATAGGAACTAAAGCTGCACGAAGTATGTAATAGAAATACTAGATGCACTGAGAACGACACGAAGAAGATGAAAACAACACGAGGTAATAAGAAGAACGACACGAGATACATTGTGACAGAACAGACACAACGAAGAGACCGACACGAAGTGAAACAAGAATGACACGAAATGGCAACAAAGAGACCGTTACGAGATACATACGATGACAAAGGCACGAAGTAAAGAAAATGACACGACGTAATACACATCAAAGAGAACGGCTCGAGAACAACATGGACTGGCAACAGAAACCGACACGAAGTGGTTGCAAACAAGCAAGACACGAGGTCTACGTAAAGCAACACGAAGTGTGGTCAAAGCAAGAACGACACGAGGTGGTGACACAGAAAGCAACACGAAGTGCTGCAATGTTCTGCACGCAGTGGAACAAAAACAACACGGAGTGAAAAGCGACACGAAGACGTGAGAAGGAAAAAGAACGACACGAAGTGAAAAACGACACGAGGTGAAAACAACACGAAGACATGAAACAACACTTAAGACGAAGTTGACACGGAGTGAAAAAGTAGACATAAAAAATGACACGAGATTCAACTAGAGGACAGAGAGAAGTGACACGAGGTTTACACAGAAACGACACGAGGTTCACTGTGAAACATGACACGAAGTCACAAGAAGAACAGTAACCAACACGAAGTGTGGTTACAGAACAAAAAATGACACGAGGTCACAAGACAAACGACACGAAGTCCAAAGGTGACAAAACAGATACTACAAAGAGAACGACACGAGGTAGAAAGAAAACAACACGAAGTAAATCAATAACGCCACGAAGTGTTACTGTAACAACAAACACTACGAAGTTACGAATACAAAAAGCAACACGGAGACATAGAGAAGTAAAACCGACACGAAGTGTGGTTACAAAAATAAAAGGACACGAGGTATAGGAAGAACAACACGACCACGGAAAAGAGTTGACACGGAGTGTGGTCAAGGCGAGAAGGACACGAAGTCTAAAGAGAAAACAGCACGAAGACAAAAACATAAAAACTAACACGAAGACATAATTGTGAAAACACCACGAGGAGATAGACAGCAAGGAGAACGACACGAAAGTGAAACGACACTTGAACCTAGACCGACGTAAAGATCCAGCGAAAAATGACTCGAAGACAGAAATACACAAGCACGACATGAACTAAGGATGACATGGGGACAACACAGTCACATAGGCTGCACGAAGTGAAAGACAACACGGCTATCTCGACACGTGATGAAATGGTGGAAGTAGAAGAACAACTCGAAGATGAAAACGACACGAGCTGAATTTAACACAAAGGCGAAGACAGACACTGACACGAGGTGTGGACACGAAGCAAGAATGACATGAGGTTCAGGGAAACCAACACGAAGACAGAAACAGTACGGACACACGAAGTATTACCTCTTAGCAGCTTTTTCTTGTAAAGCATGGAAATCAACACGAAGTGTTGTAAGCTCAGACGACACGAGATCCTTTCGTGTTAGTGAGGGGAAACAACACGAAGACTCAAGTACAGAGACAGCACGAAGACGATGTACAGTCTGATGTACAGACTTTGAAGAACAGTCTAATGTATAGACTTGTAGATTGAAGGTGATGTATAGATCATGCACATACCAGAAGTCTAACACACACAATATATCAGTCATACACGTGCATTCTCCAGATGATATACAAATCACAATCATGAAGCTATCATCAAAGCACAATGTCAGCAGATAAACTGAATGAGCATATGAAGTCCTGAATGAACATCTCAGCAGGATGACTCACAATGATTACCATCAAACACCAATCATCAAAACCAGATAAATCATTAAAACCACAGCAATGAATGCTTTATGCATCAGTTTAACATGTAGCATGACTGATCATCAAATATGACTCTAAATTGAGCAGCAGGATGACTGAACATTTGATTAACTCACACCAACAATCAATTAACAAAACCATCATCAAAACCACAGGGGCACAACAATCTCCCCCTTTTTGATGATGGCAACACTTTCAATATATTGAGTCATTCTGATGATGTGAGGCATTCTGAAGACTCAAATTATTCTCCCCCTTTGACTTCATCAAAAAGAAAATAATTTGAGAAGTTAAAGCATGCATAAAAGTTCAGACAAATTCTCCCCTTTGCAATACTCCCCCTGAGTATATGAATGCAAGGTCACAAATGATATGAGCATGATTCAGTATGACAAGGAATGCTCCCCCTGAAGAGATGCCAATTGATAAGCAAGTGATGCATGACATGGAAGCTCCCCCTCAATAAGTGGACTCTTATGAGAAGGAGACCACAGGGGCAAACAAGAAGAGGTTCAGGTTACTGAGTCAATACCATGAGCAGAAGAGTTTCAATTAACAGATTTTTTCAAGGATGTTCCAAACACAAGAAGTTCAGCCTGATTTTCAAAGAGATATCAATCTCATAAATCTAAAGCATAAGTTCAAAGTCTTCTATCATAAGGGCTTATGAATGACATTTATTGAACATCATGGTTTAAACGTGATGTATGCAGAGTTTATCAATAAAATTCTGTAATGATATCTAAAACCATGGTTTAATAAAAATGAACCAAGCCCTCATATTTATCTTGATTATCCTCCCTTTGTCTTACACAATCAAATCTATTGACTTCTTTCAGAATTACATGTACTAGTATTGAAATCAAGCAATTATGAAGTCATATGATTTTGTCTAGGGTTGTAGCAATTTGATTTTTTTTTTTTTGGCATCAATATTCAGATATTTCAATTTATTCAACAATTTTCCTTGCTACAAGTTTTACGTGCTTTCTAGTTTAGTACACACCTTGTAACTAGAGGATATACCTTGATCAGAGGCCAATATCCCTAAGCCCTTAGTGTGACTAACTGTCATGCCTTATGTAAACAGAGTTAGCATTTACACATCATGACACACTACAGCTCAATTTTTAATGAGTGAATTGTATTTCTCAGTGTGCATGCCATTGCTTTGCCTGATTTTCAATGAATTCTCATTTTACAGAGTTAACTAAGGCACCTCATGACACAGTCCTTAGGACTTGTGTTTCTCAGTGACCAATGTCATTGCTCTGACAAGATAACCCTTTAGACATTTCAGAAAAATTCATTCGCTTCAAATCAATAATAGTTTCATGTACTCAACCAGTTGAAGTCATGTATTCAAAAATGCAGATTTCAGAAGTTTTCAAGATACAGCATGAAACAGATGGTTAAGGTTTATTAAACATGATTCAGATATGTTGAGAGATTTTGAAGTTAGACTCCATGAATACATTAAGCTTAAACCACATGAGTTATTTCAGTCATTCATAAGAATGTATAATCGAAGATTCCTAGTTCAAGAGTTTTCAGATTTATGATCGAGATAGCCCATTGAAATCTTCATGAAAGACTGATAGAATTCTGAAGCCAAATGATACCAATTGTTAGGAGAGATTTTGAAGCTTAGTGTTTTCCGAATATGATCAAGGTTTGTCAACAAAAGTGATAAGAAGGGATATGCAATGAATTCTGACAAATGTATGCATTTGACAACCTATATGCAATGCATTGACTCCCCCTTACAATATGCATCCAAACTCTCTTTTTGGCATTTTCAATATAAGGAGATGCAATGTACTATATGTATGCAGGGACATGCAAAGACTCAATCATTGAATGCTATGCAAGAATATGCAACTTACTCCCCCTGAAAACATGCAATGCTTGCACTGAAAACTGAACATATGATACCAAATGATATCGTGACTTGTGTACAATCAGACTGTCCTATCAGCAAAGTGACCCATGGTACTAGGCGGAGCACTTGGTCTAAAAGACCACCTCACACATAGTAAGAACCTCCAGACAAACTTCCCTGCCTTTTGGTAGCTTACCATTTATATACCATTGAGGTCATGCATGATAATTCAACATGCAGTCCTATATGTAATTCAGAATGCTCAATGAGCTATTGCAACACACAAGTTTCAAGTCACACTCATAGGCAGTTCAGATTTTTTCAGAAAATTCAAAATGCAATATGTTTTTCAGAGTTTATGCATTTCAATAATTATCAACCACTTACAACTGGCAGATATGCAAGAATACATCAAACCAGATATGCAATAAGTTTCAAAATGGGAAATGCAGAGAGATTACCTAAACAGTGTGGGAGTGGGGTTTTCATTCTTGAGTGCCTTGGATCATTACCCCTTTTATTCCAGCTTCCAAGGCACACCTATAGCAGATACATCATTTTAATGTAACAGGTACCCAAGAAACCTTGGGTCCTGGTTTAGCAGTGACACTCGTAGCAGGTTTTCTCAACAGATTTTTCGCATGTTTATCATCACAACACATGATATGACAATTATACATGGAATGCCCTACCTGCCCATAATGATAACAAGAGATAACAGATTTCATGTTCTCCTTGTATACATCAGCATTGGCGTGAACATGGTGTGAGTGAACATGATTAATTCTGTTATTGACATGAAAGATTTTCTTTTCATAACCGGCCAGCCAACAGTTAACAGCTCTGTGGCCTGGCTTTCCACATTCAAAACATACAGTGTATTTTCTTCTAGGACCAAACTTCTTTCCATCAATAATATTTTTATTAATAGGGAAATCAACAAATCCAGAGTTAGTTTTCTTTCCCTGAGCATGCCAGCAGAAGGCAGCAATGTGACCAAACTTTCCACAGCAATAGCATTGAATTTTCATTTCTTGATCAGTAGAATGTTTCCTAAGATGATTTCTAGGATACTTTCCAACAGCATTTCTTTCATCATTCATCAATGCTACACAGTTATGCATAATGTGGCCAACTTTCCCACAATAGTGACATGTTATAGCCTTTTTATTCACATTCACTTGTTTGACAAGATTGATATTCTCATGAGAGTGTGAATGTGTGTGTGAGCAGTGAGCAGCATGCACATGAAAATCAGAGACATATTTGGACTTATCCAAATCAGCATTTTCCTTTTGTTTTTGAATCTTTTCCTGTTTCTTATCTGAATTTTCAGCCTTCTTAGCAGTGAATTGAAACATAGAAGAACTAGATTGATTAGCTTGTTCAGAGCTTTTTACGAACACAGTTGACTTCTTCTTTTCATTCACTTTCTTATTAACATGCACATACCCAAGTCCTTCTTTCTGAAAATTCACTTTAGAACCAAGCAGCTTATTCAAGTTGTCTTTTCCTTTAACGAATTTTGACAAGGAATTTTTCAGATCTTCAATCTCAAAATTCAATGAAGCAATATTCGCTTCATACTTGGATAGCTCAGATTCACAAACAATCAGCTGTTGTTGCAAAGCATCATTCAGGTTCTTCAGAGTTTCATTTTCTTGTTGAACCATTATTTCAATGTTGTTCTCATTTTCTTTCACAACAGTTTTTCCTTTTTCAATTGACAACCATCTTTCAGAGAAGACAGTATTAAGAACCATTAGCTTTTTATTTTGATCTTTTAGATGAGAATTTTCTTCAATCATCTTATTTTCAAATTCTTCTTTCAATTTCAGTTCAGATTTTAGATTTTCATTTTCAGCCTTTAGACTTGTGATTTCAGCATTTTTCTCTTTTCTTAATTTTCTCTTTTCTGACTTAACTCTTTCATATTTTTCAAGTAAATGCTCATGCATGGCAACTAAATCATCATGACTAATATCCTCGGTCTCAGAGTTTACCTGGGATGAGGACTCATCTGATTGATCACTCCTTCTTGCCATGAGACATTCTTCTCCCTGTTCCACGTGTGTTGTAGTCACTCTATCAAACATTTCCTTTGCAGTGCTACAATCTGAGAAAGAGGAAAAATCATCAGGACCGATTGCAGCCTTCATTAAATTTAGAGCTCTCACATTATCATCATTTTTCAACTTGTGGACATGAGTCCACTTGGACTTATCCTTTGGAAGTTCATGTGGACTGTGAGAGATAACCTTCCACAATTGTGGATTAATAGAGTTAACATGCTTGTGCATACGATATAGCCAGAATTGAATATTTGAACTACTGAATAATGGAGGATGAGCCATGACGGCACAACAGTTTAACGCAACAGGAATATTGATGCACTAAAAGCAAATTAGCACCTAAGACCGCAAGATCGATCTGCAGGTCGCTGGACCTTGTATGCAGAAGCCTGCTCTGATACCAATTGTTAGGTTCGGTGCAGTATTCAGAGGGGGGGGTGAATGAATATAACCCTTTAAAAAACCTTTACCCAATTAAAAGGTTATGATGCTCACTAACTATCTAGAGTGCTAACTAGACAGATGTATCAAATCTGAAAGACTAATTAGCAATAGCACCATTCTTCCACTCAAATAAACTTTCGCTCACTCAACGGATTAAACACTCAGAACAAGATCTGATCAACCACTTGGAGCGCCCCTATGCAAACATCTAGCGGAAGCAAAACATATAGAGATATCAGACCACTGCACAGAGGATTTTTAGGTGGTTCGGTCCTCCAGACCTACATCCACCCCACACTCAAACCGAGTGTGGCTTCCACTAGCTCACGCTAGAAACAGCAGACTCAGTCTGCAACAAACGCTGCCAAACAGCTTGACCAGGGGAACAGCCTCCCCTCTTCCTCCCAACCGGAGGGAACCACTAGTGACACCAGTCACTAGCAAACCAGAGACACACGGTCTCTCTTCCTCCAGACCTGGAGGGAACCCCTGGACTTGAATCCACAAGCCCAGAACCGGAGACAAGTCTCCCTTCCTCCAACCCGGAGGGAAACCTAGAGACCCAAGTCTCTCTTCCTCTGAACCCCAGAGGGAAGCACAACCGGAGATAAATCTCCCTTCCTCCAACCCGGAGGGAACCCACAAGCAGCCCACCTGCTGCTTGCAACCGGAGGTATCAATCTCCCTTCTCCTGAACTAACAGGAGGAACCCCAACCTCTCTACAGAGTATCGGAAACACAGCAAACCAGGAAACAAAGGAAAGAACAATAAACGAAAAATGACTTCAGCAAAACAGAAAGCTGAAAAATGAAATGCACAATGTGGCTCTCAACGGAGCTGACTGGCCTGGATTTGATCCACGGTCCAGTAGACAGATCTTCAGGTAAGCTTTTCTTCCTCTTCTCTTCTCTTCTTCTTCTTCTCTTTCACTCTCTCGATCTCTGCTCCTCTATACTCTTCGGCTCACACTTCTATCTCTCTCTCTCTCTTTCTTCTGCTCTCCTCTCACTCTCTACTTCTTCTTCTCTTCACACTCTTCTCGAGCTCTCTACCTCTCTTCTTCTCCTTCTGCTCTTCTTCTTTCTCTTTTCTTCTTCTATCTGGATCGTGGCTCTCTGTATACGCTTTTCTTCTCGCCAACTCGATCACCTTCATCTGTGGACGAAGGTCTCATATATATAGCAGCAGCAGCATCATCAGCCACGACGTGTGACCTCCACATTTCCAGCCCTAAGAATTCGGTCCACGTGGCAGTCTCTCAGCATGCTTCATTCCAGCCTCGGATCACGTGCTGCCCAGGTGTGTGGAATGTTCTTCCTCGGATCTGCAAGGAGATGAAAATCATTAAAGCTGAGGGCCATAGGAACTAAAGCTGCACGAAGTATGTAATAGAAATACTAGATGCACTGAGAACGACACGAAGTAGATGAAAACAACACGAGGTAATAAGAAGAACGACACGAGATACATTGTGACAGAACAGACACAACGAAGAGACCGACACGAAGTGAAACAAGAATGACACGAAATGGCAACAAAGAGAACGTTACGAGATACATACGATGACAAAGGCACGAAGTAAAGAAAACGACACGACGTAATACACATCAAAGAGAACGGCTCGAGAACAACATGGACTGGCAACAGAAACCGACACGAAGTGGTTGCAAACAAGCAAGACACGAGGTCTACGTAAAGCAACACGAAGTGTGGTCAAAGCAAGAACGACACGAGGTGGTGACACAGAAAGCAACACGAAGTGCTGCAATGTTCTGCACGCAGTGGAACAAAAACAACACGGAGTGAAAAGCGACACGAAGACGTGAGAAGGAAAAAGAACGACACGAAGTGAAAAATGACACGAGGTGAAAACAACACAAAGACATGAAACAACACTTAAGACGAAGTTGACACGGAGTGAAAAAGTAGACATAAAAAATGACACGAGATTCAACTAGAGGACAGAGAGAAGTGACACGAGGTTTACACAGAAACGACACGAGGTTCACTGTGAAACATGACACGAAGTCACAAGAAGAACAGTAACCAACACGAAGTGTGGTTACAGAACAAAAAATGACACGAGGTCACAAGACAAACGACACGAAGTCCAAAGGTGACAAAACAGATACTACAAAGAGAACGACACGAGGTAGAAAGAAAACAACACGAAGTAAATCAATAACGACACGAAGTGTTACTGTAACAACAAACACTACGAAGTTACGAATACAAAAAGCAACACGGAGACATAGAGAAGTAAAACCGACACGAAGTGTGGTTACAAAAATAAAAGGACACGAGGTATAGGAAGAACAACACGACCACGGAAAAGAGTTGACACGGAGTGTGGTCAAGGCGAGAAGGACACGAAGTCTAAAGAGAAAATAGCACGAAGACAAAAACATAAAAACTAACACGAAGACATAATTGTGAAAACACCACGAGGAGATAGACAGCAAGGAGAACGACACGAAAGTGAAACGACACTTGAACCTAGACCGACGTAAAGATCCAGCGAAAAATGACTCGAAGACAGAAATACACAAGCACGACATGAACTAAGGATGACATGGGGACAACACAGTCACATAGGCTGCACGAAGTGAAAGACAACACGGCTATCTCGACACGTGATGAAATGGTGGAAGTAGAAGAACAACTCGAAGATGAAAACGACACGAGCTGAATTTAACACAAAGGCGAAGACAGACACTGACACGAGGTGTGGACACGAAGCAAGAATGACATGAGGTTCAGGGAAACCAACACGAAGACAGAAACAGTACGGACACATGAAGTATTACCTCTTAGCAGCTTTTTCTTGTAAAGCATGGAAATCAACACGAAGTGTTGTAAGCTCAGACGACACGAGATCCTTTCGTGTTAGTGAGGGGAAACAACACGAAGACTCAAGTACAGAGACAGCACGAAGACGATGTACAGTCTGATGTACAGACTTTGAAGAACAGTCTAATGTATAGACTTGTAGATTGAAGGTGATGTATAGATCATGCACATACCAGAAGTCTAACACACACAATATATCAGTCATACACGTGCATTCTCCAGATGATATACAAATCACAATCATGAAGCTATCATCAAAGCACAATGTCAGCAGATAAACTGAATGAGCATATGAAGTCCTGAATGAACATCTCAGCAGGATGACTCACAATGATTACCATCAAACACCAATCATCAAAACCAGATAAATCATTAAAACCACATCAATGAATGCTTTATGCATCAGTTTAACATGTAGCATGACTGATCATCAAATATGACTCTAAATTGAGCAGCAAGATGACTGAACATTTGATTAACTCACACCAACAATCAATTAACAAAACCATCATCAAAACCACAGGGGCACAACAGCTTCTACGGACTCCCACCAAGCCCTTACATCCTTCTCTAGTTTAAATGTTGCCAAAAGGACCTTATCTTGATCCGAGCATTGCCAAAAGGACAAGCTATCAGAATATAACAAGGACAATTACTCGGATGAACATAACTTTAGAATTGGTCAGAATATAACAGAGTTTCAATGAATATAAGCAGAATTAAACAATCTAGCAGAATATCTAAATTATCAGAATAATCGAACAATAAAATATCAGAATAACAGAACTTCTAGAATTAACAGAATTTGCTGAATGACAGATATAACAGAATAAAAGAATATAACAGATGTACAGACTTTGGTGCAATGCCACACCCAGAATTCCCATGGTTTATAGAATTGGACTTCCGTCCTACCTGGTACTGAAAAGTCACGGACCCACAACCCTTAATGTTTCAGAATCAAATTTGGCCAAATATAGAGTCAACGGGTTATGTTCTCGAATCGATGACAAGAAGATTCCAAAAGGAGTAGAGTGTCAAGACTATCGGAAAACCAAAGTGACACGGATCGGATCCCGAGGTTTTTAGGGTACAACCAGCTCGGCTGCCTTGAGGGAATCCAAGGCTAGCGGAGACTTACGGAGGTCTCAATGACTAACTTGTCCGTCTGAAGGAACGGAATGTCCAACTGAGGACTCGTATGTCACCGAGAGTTGAGGTGTATAACGTGAACCAATCATGAAAAAGGGTTCCATCAACGGACGTGAGACGAGAGTGACAAAAGACCCGAGGTATGGTTCAAAACTAGAAGAAAACGGTGAGAACATGAATGCGTTAATTATAGAATTCACGTCAATCCAATTCTATAATTAACTATAATTAAATAAACTTATTTTAATTGACGTCCGTGAGTAGTGTCATTTATTCATTAGCGTCCACTTGGAGGGACGTTAATTCTATGATTTTTAACTTAATTTATTTAACAAGAATTCACCTCAATATCTATTTAATTGAATAATTTCAAAAATATACATTCAAAGACATATTTATTTATTTAAAATAATTTAGAAAAATAAAATATATGATAATTATGAGAAAATTCAAGGATTCCAGAAATATATTTTTTTATAATTTTCTGTTACATATATTATTAGATATGAATTTTCAAAGATATAGTTACAAATATATACATATATTTATATATATATATATTAAAGATATGACGACATTACAAAATGTCGTCAAAATAAATCAACGACATTCTCAATGTCGTCATTTCAAAAACATAAATTCTGACATCTTCATTGAGTAATTTTTAAAACATACATTCAGAGATACATTTATTTATATAAAATAATTTAGAGAAATAGAATATATGATAGATTGGAGAAAAATTCAAGGATTCCAAAAATATATTTTTTATAATTTTCTGTAACATATTTTAATTGATATCAATTTTTAAAGATATTATTACAAGATATATATATATAGAATCTGACGACATTGTGTTATGTCGTCAAAAAGATTTGACGACAATTCTATTGTCGTCATTTACATATTATCTTAACTCTTCGTCCTCTCGTTTCTCGACGTAACTACGTCGGAATCGAGCGTTTGATATACCGAAATGACGGGCTCAAAAAACTCTACCTAACTGGATGTTCAAAATAATTTTTCGTTGAGAGATGGGGGATCTTGAGATAGGGGGCATGAAAAATGGTGCAACCACTCTCACTACCTCGGTCTCCATCCCACTAGTACGCCCATAACATTTCATGGCCAAAGGAGACTCCTATACCCATGAACAAACTATTAAGGCGAAAACTCCATAACTAACTTCTATAATTGACGCCTGATTGGTTGGTTGTTGAATTAAAATGACGCCCTAAATTGGGTCGTCATTTTCATTCTTGCAGTAAAATACATAAACCTCAATCAAGAATGAAATATGTACTTCTTACAGACCTATATGCATGCTTATAACTTACTAATTACAGAGTTTTGCTAAGTCTTGAAAAAACCTACGAATGCATTAAAAGATTAAGGTATATACATACAGAAATCATATTAAAGTTCAACTATTAACGGGTTTAGTTTGATGTCGAGAACACCTACGAGAAACTAGAGACTATGAACTCGAACATGAGCATGCTGTTTATGATCATAAGAGCGTGTATCATCTTTGTTAATTGAGTTTAGCCATCAGAGAGAACACCTACTTGGTTGATGGAGAGAACGATCGGAGGTGAAGAGGAAGCAGAGGGAGAAGAAGCAGTTCGAAGAAGATGATGCCTTCTTCCCCACGTACGGGATGCCGCCAGCAGCAGTAGCAGCACGTCATAACAGAACAACACCCCCCAAACATGCCAGCGGCAATGGCCTTGGCACGATCGATTGGCTGGTTATTTATAGGGAGAGGATTTCTAGTGGAGTCGTGATCGATCAAGGAATCCTACTAGTCATTAAAATTTCTTGTTTAATCCTCTTTTACCCTAATCTCAGCCGCCTTTCCTAGTTTTGCTCGTAGGCACCCTAATTGCTCCCATGCAACCTTCGACGTGAGAAGGGTTGTTAGTATTAAAAAGCCCATTGTTGTGCTATATTTATATCTCCCAAGCCCATTACATATCCTATGGTATCGAGGCTTGCTGGTAAAAAAGAAAACGCCCAATATATCCATATATATATATATCCTCACAACCCTTTTTAGATATAGGTTTAAGGCTCATTAGTTTTTAATCCCCATCTATGTGAAGCGCATTTATGTTTCTACGTGACCCTCTCAAAGCTCCTCTAAGAAGGCCCATTATTATATATATACTGTAACATTTTTAAGGCCCATTATTATATATATACTGTAACATTTTTAGTTTTAAAAATTGAATTGGCTTTAGTCTGGTATATTAACATGTGTCCTCATCTTTTATTAAGGCCCACTTAAAGTTCTTTTTTTTTTGAGATAATGGTTAAGGCTTTTCTTTGCTATTGGGTCGTTTTATTTGGGAGGCCCATAAGAGAACATATTCACTTTGTTCTTAGGAAGAGAATTAGGCTGAAGGCCCATGAAAGTTAAGGCTTTGATTTAACCACTTGGACTTTGATATTTGGCCCTTAAAATTGAATGGTATTTAAGGGACCATGGCTATAAGTATTTCTTTTGACTTTCTTGGATACTGATTCAGGGATTTTATTTATTTATAGAAGTTTATTCACTATAATTTAATCCAGGGTGTTACAGCGGAAGTCCGAGGGTGTAGCAGTTAGATCGTAAGTTCTTTCATCTGTTATATCCCATGCCCCTTGAGCTCCCAAGGGGGCTTCTATAGGGAATACGAAGGGTCAGGGAAGGGTTTAGGCGGACCAGGTTGATGGCCAAACTTGGTCCGCGTAAACCCTTAGAATTTTTTTTTGTTGTTGTTTACTGAGTGGGGGAGGGAGGGTTTAGGTGGACCCCTCCACCATGGGGGTTTAGGCAGACCCAACCCAGGCCTTGGTTTGGTCCACCTAAACCCTTCCCCGGAGGGGTTTAGGCGGGGCAAAAATTGGGTTTTCATTTTTTTGAAAATTTTTTTTTTCTAGATGTGTTTTGGCGGACCAACTCCATGGGCTGGGTTGGTCCGCCTAAACCCATAAGGGTTGGCGTGCGGACGGGGCTAGGGGCTGGGTTTTTATGCAAAAACAAAGGATTTTTTTTGTTGTTTTTTTTTATTTTACCAGGGGTTTAGGTGGACCAGCCTGGGGGTCAGACTGGTCCGCCTAAACCCCCCCCCAGGGGGTTTAGGCGGATCCAAGAGAGAGAGAGGGGGGGTGGCCCCACCCTATAAAAATTTTTTTTCTTCTATTTTTGTCCTACGCTGACTGAGTAAGACAGCAAGAAGATAGGAAGGATACAAGGCTTTGATTGGTGGATGCTTTGACTGGTGGATTGGCCGCTTGCGCACGAGGAACACGAGGGGTGACGTGGGACTTGTGCGCTCTCGAGTTTTCATCGTCAGATCCTTCCACGAGCGGGTACGTCGGTTGACCTTGCACATATTGGGAGTGACTGGGACCGGGGGATGGCCGTGGGGCCATTGGGCTGGGAGGAGGGCTCGCTCCCCAAGGGGGTCCGCCCTCCCGAGGTGCTACCATGCTCGGGGCGAACTCCCCCCCGGGCGCACCGTGGCCCCGAGGGGTGGCCTCGGGGGTCTTCTTTCATCGTCTGGGGATGTCCTTTGAAGGACAGAATGCTCCAGGATGCTGGGATTAGCCCGTGGGGGCTTGTCGATGTCGCGTTATTGCTGCCACTCGCAAGGTGTTCGGGGAAAGTCCTGACACACCTCGGGTAGTCGATCGGCTTAGGTGGGTGACTGGTGGGCCTTGGATTTGGCCCAGGGCTGAGGGTATAAGCTTGTAGGAGGTGGGAAGGGGCACTTTGGGTATGTGGGCCCAGCCTCATGGTGTGTGCCACGTTGCACGGCAGGTTGGCAGGGTAGCCTCGAGTTGGCCCGAGAGCTAAGGATAAGCGGCCCATCGTAGCGTGTTTGAGGGCCGGGGGTGGCCCTGACTTGCTAGAGGGTTGTTGTAGAACTCGGCTATTATGTTGGAGCCGTGGGTCGGTCCACGGTTTGCTGTAGAAAGGTTAGAACATATGCACTATTGACATACAAAATATGACTGGGTAATAATTATGTGCCCGAAGGAGTCAACTGAAAGTCAACAATACTTCCACTCAGACTGTTGAAACCTTAGGTCACCTCACAAGAAGTACCGGGGACTCCACACTTCATTATCTTTGGGTAAAATGTCTGCCACAGCTCACTAAGGCCGCATGACGGCCAGAGCCAATGAACAGGTACTGAAGCAATCATGTCGGATGTACCTCCACCCCCATCCGATCAGGACGAGAATGTACCAGGTGTTTTCCCACCTGATAAGGAAGCTCTCCCGAGATGAAGAAATGTCCTCGGTTCTTCAAGATAGGGAGTCGAAGGCCAAATCAGTGAAAAACCAGCGTGAGTCGGTTAGGACGCTCAAAGTGTCGAAGTGGTCCGTAGATGATCGAAAAGTTACCTTGTGGAGGCAATAATCTCCAAGGTGAATGCCCACTCATTGAAGACACTCCACAGGTCCACAAAATGGAGCTGGCAGCACAAATCGGCGTGCCGAATGACAAGTCAGAACAAATTTTGGAAAAATCGGTACGGGTTCGGCACATGCCAAAAATCATCGGAACTCAAATCAGAGTTCCGAAGCGTACCCCGGAGCCACTGCATCAACTCCAGGACTACCCTGGATCATTAGCTCTCACCGGGTCAATTTTGGGGCAAAATGTCAAAATTACCGAAAATGCCCTCCATTGAGTCGGTGGCGCCTTGAATGTTGAATCGGTGGTGCCACAATGCTCTTAGCTCTTTGAGTCGGCAGCTCCCTCTTTGCGGCTGAGTCGGTGGTGCCCCAGGGCGATGGCAAGATGGTGAGTCGATGGCGTCCTTGGCACGGTGGGCCAACGATTCGGTGGTGACGCCACCGGTCCCCTGCTCCCATTCATCTATAAATAGGGCCCTTTCGCCCTCAATCAAAAAAGGAGAAAAAAGAAAGAAAGAAGAAACTAAGCAGAAACTGGAGAAGAGTGAAAGAAAAAAAGAGAGACAAACGAACGAAGAGAGATCAGGCGACAAGAGGCGAGAGAACGAAGAAAAGAAAAGAGAAAAAAGGGGAGCCGAAGAAGCAGAGGAGTAGAAGAAGGTGCGTTCCCGCGAGGGACTCCGTTTTCTTTTGTTCTGTATTCTCCATTCTTCGAATTTCATTCTTTCTTTAATTTAGCTGCTCTCCTCAATCCATCGAACATTGTACTCCCTATCTACATCCCTCTGTGATTGCAGAGGAGAGTGAATAAGAAGAAGGGCCGAGTTCCTTGGATTGTAATCTTCGCATTCTGTCTGTAGTCTGTGCTATCTCCGATTATCGCTTTCCCTGATTTTACTCCGAGCTTCCTAGTTTCCCTCCCGAGCGTGAGGATGCCCTCAAGGGCTAAAGTTCTAGTTGATCTTGGGATCGCTCGAGAATGGAGGAAAAGCCCATAAGGTTTTCCTTTATTTTCTATGAAATGGCCCACGGCCACACCCTAACCGGGCGACATTAAATCCCCTCCCCGGGGGGCTTTGGTTCTCATCGCCGATTCTATTGATAGACGCATTGCCTGCTGCCGAATTAAAGAAGAATAGCATTTCACAAATGGGAACACTAGGCACCCTTTCACTCTCTTTTCTGATAAGTTATAGGGATGCCAGTAAAACCCCATACATACTTTGGCCTCACTATGATTTGTTTCAAAAGTCAATAACGTCTCACCCTTGGTGTGTTTGATTGAGGGTCATCGACGACTCTTTGCTTTTGTTGTTAGCTAAGCCTTCTGATTCCTCCTAAATCAGGCACGAGCCTAATCTTATGGGCCAGGACTGTCGATCCTAGCTCAGAAAGGGAAGAGGGAGGCTGGTTAGTTTCAATGATTCCCGTCATCGCGCCTTAGCATAGATGGTGATACTCTACCAATTAGCCCCCCGGGAAGGGTACAACCTACCAATTCGATACTTTCATTCCGCGAACCTATACTCATGCCGAGATCCAGGGGGTCTGTAGTCTGGTAACATGTTCCCCTGGAAGCCCCTTGTACAGATGAGATATAAAATGCCATTCAACTAGCTATATATCGACCCTTCGGCAACCTCTCCAAGATCTGCACAAATCCTTAGTAGGTTGGCCCTCAGGATTCACAATGTGCTGATCTTGGGTTCTGAGACAGTCCCATCTGGGGCTTCTCTCTCGTTTATGGTTTAACATCGGTTTCCCCGTGTGTTGATCCGCTTGATTAGGGGAGCATTCCCTGTACTGGGGCAATGCTATCGGATTGTTTTCAGAGTTTTCATGATTGATTAAGAGTTATGCATCCTAGTGGCTTGTGACAGGGGCTCTGCATCTTCAATCGATGAATTCAAAAAAAGACTAACTACGCTTGAGTATGAACCTCACATAGACAAACTAAAAGATGGACAAACAAACAAAGATAACAAAATTTCTTCTAATACCTTGGCAGTCATGCCTTTGAAATTCTCAAGTTCACACGAATTTTCATTCAAATGCCATCCGTGGTGTGAAATCATAAGATTTTCTTCTTTTCCTTTCTGCAAGAATTCTTGTGAAGCTTAGGCGGTGTGGATCTTTGTGATTCGGTGGTGTTACCACCGATTACCCCAATGCCTTATTTGATTCGGTGGCGACGCCACCGAATTACCCTCCATCTCACTCGATTCGGTGGTGACATCATCAAATCACTTTCTTATGCTGTTCAACCACTCCGCGCGTCACCGAACCATACCCCCTTCCACAGCCTCGATGCACCACCCGCCTCAGGTCGACCTTACTTGGTCCCCAGGTCGACCTCACTTAGCCTCTAGGTCGACCCCTACCCCTCGTCAAGGACCTAATGACCCCTTAAATAAATAATTAATAATTAGACCCCAATAAATCATGAGCCTAATAATAAAAAAATTGGTAATTAAACTTAACTTTGACCATATTTTCTACTAGAATATACCATAGTATGTAAATACAAATATCACTACTTTGATGCATACTTGCTTAACCGAACCCTCAGTATATCAAATGGTGTTTAGCGGAAGGTCGTGTCATGCCCGACTGGAAGCTTCCGCTATGCGTGATGGGAGTCCTCAAACCTAGGCTCTCCGCCTCGTACTGGGGTTCGGATCTAATAAATTATGTTTGCTCTGCATGAATAAGATAATAAATAAACCCCTCACGTGGTTTTGTTAATCTCGCCGTGTTTGTGTACTTGTTCGTATTAGCTCAGCCTCGGAAGGCGTCTTATCTTGGCAATTAATCAAGGGTTTTCCCCCCTCTCGGAGGATGTAATCAATGTCGTAGCCTTTATGGTATGGTGGACTTTCGGTCCCGACTCGAACTTCACAATCGACTGACCAAGTCAGATCGAGCGCATAATAAATTTGTCACCTATGTGACTGGCACGCCTTACGCTATAATTAATTCAATTTAAAAATAAAATCGTTCCACCAAATTGGCATGCCCGGTGGGACCGAGTCTCCCTTAATCTCTTTGCCAAGATAAGATGCCTCCCGAGGCTCTCCCTAAGAATACTGATCGTTTGCCCATTTATTGCAGGAAGTGATAATGGCGACAGGACTTGCTACTCTCACTTTTGGCCCCGCAATTGTTGTTGGCCATGCTGCACATGGGTACCTGGCGGTGCCCACCATTTTTGGCACATTCCCACCAATGGTCGGCTTCCCCAACTTTTTAGGGCTTGCCTTCACCGATCTATTACAGGTGGAGTCCCCAGAGACAAGCAGGGAGAAGGCTAGCAAAAAGGCCTAGGTCCCGGAGGCCCGATGCTATGGGGGCCCACTGAGAGGCCCAGTTCAAGTCACCAGCTGCATGGTACACCACATCACTCACGGGGCTCGCCCCGTCCACAACAGGACACCCAGAGGATGCTAGCAGAGGAGCTTCCGGAGGAATACTGCCACTATTGTTACCAGGCGTCTCTCCGCGGCTGGAAAATCCATTCTCATTGGGGGTGTCCGAGTCTTTTTAGACGGCCATGATGCCCAAGCTATTCCAGACCGAGTGGTCCCTACCATCCCTACACACAACTCCTTCCAGGCTTTATCCGGGAGGAGAGCCGAAAGAGAAGAAGAAGGCCGCTGAGGCCAGAAGGAGCTGGCCCCATGGCCAAAGAAGTTCAAGCAAGTGTGGGTCCCTAAGTGGATCGAACCTGCCCATGAGGAAGCGCCCGTCTACCTCCGCAATCCAAAACCGGAGAAAGTCGGGAGAAGAAGTGAGAGGGGCTTGGCCCCGAAAGAAGAACAAACAGCCATAGATGCTTCACACCGAGAAATTTTCAACGCCTGTGTAAGCCAAGCCAATGTCCCAGCTATTGGGAGAAGATTTAACTAGTCGACAGAGAGAGCCCGGCTGGCTTACATGCCCAAGGCTGACAACTGTCTCCCATCCTTCACCAAGGATGTGATCAAGAATAGATGACCGATATGGTCAAGAATTACTTTAAAGGCTTTGGGAACCCCTCATTGGGCTAGCAGTGTTTGCTACAAGCGGCTGCGACTGAAGAAGAAGAATATTTGTCAAGGGAAGTTGAAGACGAAGAAGAAAGGAAGATGGCATCGTTCGTAGATGATAATGGATATGAAGACAGACCAAACTATGAGGCCGATGAAGCCCCTCACCAGTAGGAGGACAGGAGGAGAAGAATTTCAGTATTTAAAAGACTGACCTTCCCAGGTTGAATGAAAAGAAAGATCACCAGGCAAAAGAATGGCATGAAGATCGTTGCATGCAATATGGCCAGTGTGGCCAAAAGATACGGGGGCCTGCCAGAAGAGCCCCAAGAGTTGGCCCGATTAGCCGCAAGGCCCAGGCCGAACACTAGAATGAGTATAGCTGCCAAGGAGAGGCTATAAATAGTTGAAGGGAAGTGGGTGATTTCCGAAGAAGTCACTGTGTTAGCTATCAATGTGGTGACAATAGAAGAAGGAGAAGAGGTTCTGCTAACTGTCTTGCCCGAAGGCGCTTTCGGGGAAGCAATTGAAGGCACTTCCACCACTGTAACCCTGGATCCGTCCGTGCTAATGCTGCTACAAAAGTATCAACATGAGATAGAGCTCCTGAAGAAACAATTACATGAGAAAAATGAACAGGCTTCCACATCCAAGCAGTGGGAGATGCAGGCTGAATCCTCACGGGGAGGTGTCAACCCCTGCGATTTTCCACCATTATATACTCTGCCGCAGCCGGCAGAGCACAGCCAAGCCACCCCTCCACAACGGGCACCCCAGCCACTGTTGCCGCTTGTGCTACCCCAATTGCATCAAGCACCTCTGCTGCGCCCGCCACCGCAGGCGACCACCGTAACTACCCCATATCTGCATCTGGCTCATTTCTACACAGAGCCAGTGGACCCGGCTGTAATGAACCGGCTCATGGTCGAAAAGATGATAGAAATGAAGCTAGCAGACCTAGGGGAAGGTGAGTATATGGATTTTGATGCTTATCAGGTTCCCTACCCACTTCACCTCGCAGCTAAGCGGCTCCCTATCGAGATATCTAAGCCACCAAAATTTGACAAGTTCAACGGGCAAGGATCCCTGAAAGAACATATAGCTTTTTACATGACCATCATGGGCGATCTGGCCTCAGACGAGTCATACTTGTTGAAATTCTTCAGGTCCTCTCTCACGGGACTCGCGTTTGAATGGTACTCCAGCCTGCCAGTGGGGTCAATCAGCGACTGGGCAGATATGCAAAAAAGGTTCAGAGAATGGTTCCATGTAACTGAAAGAGAAGTCACCGTGGCTGAATTATATGCAACTAGGCAGCGGCTAGATGAGATGGCTCTTGAATACATTAAGAGGTGGAGAGACCTCGGAATGAGATGCAAGCGGCCCCCACATCAGGAGGATGCTGTGCAAATTTGTAAACAAAACCTCCGGAGAGAGGTATTAGAGAAAATGATTGGCATGGATATAAGGTCTTTCGACCATCTCAACAATGTTGTGGCTGAGATTGAAACCTTTTTGGTGAAGCATTCTTCAGCTGCATCCAGCGCTACCCCACAGAAATTAAAGTCAACAGAGCAACGTTCGACGCCCAAAGAAGCAAATGTTGCTGACCTCAAGGCATTTGAGCGGCAGAGGGATAAGGACGGAAAGGTAGCTATGCCTTCACCCGATATGGTAGAAGAGAAGAAACATGGTCCCTCGCTCCGGGACAAGATGAAGAAAGTGATGTGACACGACCTTGGACATAAGCAAGCAAGCACATTCGCAATCTAAATGGGCCAATTTGGGCCGCCGCTCTCTCGTCGCTCACCCAAGCCCGGGGTAACTTGGCGATGCCAAGTGGAGGATATGGGGTTGGGCCCTTGATGGTAGAGGGCCAGCAAGGCCAAGATTTGATTCCCAATGGATTTGGAAGCCCAATTCAACGGGGCCGACGAAGTGCCGAAGGCACCGGTTGCACTCTTCCCACGGTGATCACTCAAGACAATGGGGCTTGAGGATCGGGCTCTCACTCGCATAACCAGCGGAATTAAGAACTAATATTGAAAGACAAGCACTAAGTGGAGTGAAGGTTTGAGCACTTACTCGACCGGTTTGAAGAAACCGGTCCCGGTCGGAGACGAGGGCGAGCGGGGAGGTGAGTGGATCCCCACACGCCGCGGCGGTGTCGCTTGACCTGCCCAAACAAAGTACACCACTACACCTCTCGCAGGAGGGGGAACATGGGGTGGGGGTTAATGATATTACATCAATACTACCTCCACGCAGGGAGGGGCCTTCAGCCGGCCAAGCGGGGTGGGGAAACCAAAGCAAAGAACGAGGAACAAGGGTGGACACCGAATCTGCCTGTTGTCTGTGAACCAGGACAGAGGGTCGGTGTTGCTGTTGTAGATCTATCTCAGGAATTCTGCTGATGGCGACACTGGCGGAAAACTCTTTGTAACAGGAAGGGGAATGCATCAGAATTTTTGTAATTTCTTCTGGAGTTGCTGCAGGTCGGGGCAGAAGCTTGAACATGGCCTCTGTTTCTCGGACTAGCAGGGGCAGGTCACCAACAGTAGGATGCAGAGGCTGTCCTGGCCGCTCCCGAAGTCCAAATTTGATGCTGTCAGCGCCGTTAGAACCGTGGGTGAGTCCTCTTTCCAGCAAAAGAAACGGGAATGCCAGAAAAGAAAGGAGACGATCTGTGGAGCCAGAAGAGTGAGAAGGTGTTCATGCAGACTAGGGAAGGCAGAGCCGCGCGACCGTGGAAGAAAATTGGTAACTTCTGTTCCCGGATGCTGAATGGGTTTCCGCTTCTTGATTCTGAAAGTAGACAGGCCGATGAAGAACTTTGAAGAGGACTTGAGGACTGATTCCTTCGGGGATGGTCGTGGAAGAGCTTCTAAGCCGGCTCAGGTCCTCAGTCGAGGTAGAACCGTGCAGCTGTGGGAGAATCGACCTCCTGGACGACTCAGAGATCGGAAGAAGATGAAACGACTTCGGTTGCGAAGGCGACTGGCAGACACTTCCGACGATGGCTCTTGGGTCTTCAAACTCGTCCGGAGGAGGTCGTGGTGGCCGCTGCAAGTTTCTGGTCTGCTGTAGATCTTCAGTTGAGAGCTGTAGGTTGATGATGATGGGGGGGAATGGGGTATATGGGAGGGGAAATGAGGGTGGATGAGTGTGGGGAAAGCCCGGGCTGTGAGGGGGTCTAGGAGGGGGTGTTCTAAGGTGGGGGAAGGGAAGAATGGGGTCTGGAAGGGGGTCTAACAGGTGGTGGGAGGAGGAGCTACGAATTTGGGAAGGTGGGTGAGAGGAGAAGGTGAGGGGGGGCACAAGTGAGTGGAGGGAAGGGTGATTTCAAATTTGAAATGGCATTGGAAGTTGTGGGGTTGTGTGGGGAAGGGGTTGATTGTGTTGGAATGGGAAAAGTGATGTTGGAATGGTGAGGGATCTCTTTGGGACTAGGGGGTGGAGTAATGGAGGCCATGGGGAAGTGGAGGGCTTTAATGATGGTAGGTGGGGGTTGAGGTGGTTGGGAAGGGAGGAGAGAGAAGAAAATTCGAAATTGGGTGATGAGGAAAGAGAAAGTGGAGTGAAAAAGAGGGATTAAGAGAGGGAAGGGTGGGGAATCTCTCCCCTAGGGTTTCTCACCCAAAAAATGTTAGAATCACTCCACTAAACTAAGCTTTGGACTCTCAAATGGTAATTTTTTCATTGATTGATTCATTACCTCCAAATGAAGGAAATGGGGCCCTATATATAGGAAACCCACATTTTACAATAAGTCCCTTACAAAAGACTCAATAACAAATAACCGAAGGGGTAGGGGGGGCTCATTGGTCAAGCCCGAAGAATTGGGCCCAATAGCACATTACACAATCTAATGACACTCAAACTTAGGAAAATAAATGCAAGACCTAGGAACATGACTCAAATAAAAGGGGAAATACATCAAATGACTCAAATAAAATTACATAGGACTCAAAATTAAATGACTAAACCATGTCGGATGCAACCGGGGCGAGGAGACGAGCTGTGAACGTGGGCATGGGAGGTGATGTCCCCATCAGAAAGCCTACTCCTTCCCCAAGGAAAAGACAAAAGTGTTGTTTGACTCGGTCACCCAGTATGATAAAATCACTTTGCCCGAGCCAAAGAGGCCCAAAGACTTAAAGAAGAAAGACAACCCAAGGTTCTGTCCCTATCACCGGATGCTGGGACATCCGATTGAAAACTGCTACATCTTCAAAGATATCATTGAAGGTATGATAAGAAAAGGTGAGGTTGATATGGGGGAGTACACAGTTGATCCCCCGCAACCTCATGAGGTGTAGATGAACCGAACAGTTGCCAATATGGTGTCTCTATATCAAGCACTACCGGAGGGAGTGGCAGAGTCTAGCACTCAACATACTTATGAGGCATGTTTCTTGACGCCTCTAAAGGAACAACAGGGATGGCACCAGGTCCCTGCTAAAGAAAAGAAGAAGCCTCTTCCCCGCCCAACGACAGGGGCCCACATCCGTGGTGTGACACCATGACCGGCTCTGTCAACTCCAGCACCAGTTTGGTTGGACCAGCCGGTAGTGATCAGAATACCCACCTATAACCGGAGGAAGCAAACTCTGCTGGCGGTAGAAAAAGAAGTCAGCCAAGCGATTCGGTGACTCCAAGCTTTTATAAATGGGCTAGAAGAATATGAATATCTCGAATTGCAGCCACTGTTGATAAAGGACCATGGGAAGAGTTGGAGCAGCTTTCCTTAGAACAGAAAGAAGAACTGAAGAAGGCTGAAGAAGATGATAACCTATTCTGGGGGCAAGCACCATCTGGGAAGAAATAGAAGAAGAAAAGAAAGGCACGCAAAGCCAAGATGGAGGCAATGTTCTCCTGCAACACTCTCTCAGCCCTTTTCAACTTGCCTGGGGAAGAAGATGATGCGGACATTTGCCTTACACCTACGCCTGAGGCAAGCCAGGCGGAGGCTACAAATGCTGCTCATGCGACCCGCTCGGGTCGAAAATGGGGGTGCCCACCACCTGCCAACCATAACATCATCTTCAGAGGTGAGCAACCTTACAAGATACCGGTGCCAGAGGTCAGGGGAGTCAACATCCCTTCACCGCCAGGGTTATACAATCAGGCTGAGGGTAGTAGTGGCACTCCCTCCTTCCTGGAATTCTTGAAGACATCTAGGGGCAAGCAACCATGTCAGGAGGCCAACCCTTCATCTGGGGGCGTCTCCCCTCCACCTCATCAGCCTTTTAGCCAGCCAAAAGAATAAAAGGCCGAGCCAGTGGTGAATACTGGGGGGCAGCCAGGTAACATTGCCATGCTGCAAGAAGAATCAAAACCAGGGTCCGATGAAGCAGGTCAGTCTGGGGCCATTGCACAAGACTCCCCTAAACCAAGATGGGCGGAGGAGATGAAGTTGTCACATGTTCAGGCAGGAAGCTGATGCGCATCGACTAGTGTCGTTAAGAAAGCCGTGCCACAATTTCAAATATATTCACACTCACTCACTTTTAAAGATAGAAAAATAAAATATTTAGTGGTAAGTGGAGTCAATCCCACGAGAAGGAAAAATCTTTATTTTAACAAGTTGGAAAAATCTCTTATGCTTTGAAAACCGAATTTTGAGTGAGATTAAAACTAAGGAAAATAAAGTGCAAGAAAACTAATTAAAGAAGATGAGAGGGTTTAAGAAGAGAAATTGGAGGAGATAGAAAGATGAAAGACCACAATTTGCAAAGATGACTTTTATTATTATGAAAGTGGAAGGTACAACTTATATAGAAAATGAAAATTACAACTTGCATAAATAAAGAGAAAAGGGGAGAAAATTGTAGCCAAGATATGATGAACAACGCAGCCTCCTTGCCAAGCCTTGGGTGAAGATCGCTCCGCCTTGGATACCGACGTCGTGAGAGGACCGATTGGAAGAACATCCGTCAAAGGGATATGAGAGGAAAATAGGATAGAACAAGAGAAGAAGAAATTACTGTGCAAAAATGTGTGAATATGTATTTAAAAAGAGAAGAAGAAAGATAGAAGAAAGGGATAGGTGATGAAAACTCAGTGAAAATAAAAAGAAGAAAATAGAGATAGATTGAGAAGGAGATAGCTTAAAATCTAGAGAGAATTAGGAAAAGTGGAAAACAACAAAATTGTATACGAAGACGAGACGAAGAATATTGATGAAGAACTCAGAGTTTAAAAATGAGAGTAAGATGGAGAAAGATGCAGATGAATAGAGATAGGTCGCGGATGAACAATGCAGAAAAACCCAGGATAGAACATTAGAAAATTGAGAATATCTTTAAAATCAAGAAGAATTAGAAGAAGATGAAGAAAGCAAAGTTGTAGATCATGAAGAGACGCAGAACTTTTTTGAAGAACACAAATTAAAAAGAGGATTAGAAGAAGGTGAAAAATCGAGAAAACCAGAGTTCTATAAAAACGGATGAATAGTAGAAACCGAAAAATAGAGCTTTGAAAATCAGGAAATAACTTTGATAAGAGGAAGAATTAGAGGAAGGGGAAAAAGAAGCAGATTTAGATCTTTAAAAATTGAAGAACTTTGATGAAGACAACAACTTGAAAAGAGGAGAGGAAGATGGATAAAATTGAAGAAAACTAGAAGGTAGAGAAATCGGATGAACAGTAGAAACGGGAGACAGAGTTTTGAAAAACCTAAAATAACTTTAAAAAGGAGAAGAATTAGAGGGAGATGAAGAAAATAAAGTTGCAGAAGATTGAAAATCGAAGAACTTTGCAGAAGAACTTAACCTGAAAAAATGAAAGGAAAAGCTTCAAAAGAAATCTCATGGCAGGCCTTCCTCTATCTATCTAACCTCTCTACACCATCGGCCAAGGCATCCTTTTTATAATGAACATCATCGCTTTACACGATCGTGAGTCTCCAGATCCAATCAAAAGCAAGTTTCCAGCAATGCAACCTGACCTACTTAGACTCCTTTCCAATATTAGAGTCCTCCGTTCATTAAAATATGGCTTGGACAAGCTCAAACATGGAAGAACACTTCAATCGGGAGACTCATTGTAGTTTATGGGTCTCTTCTGAAATAACGTCTTCATCTAGGACACAATATCTTGAATAGCGACTTGAACAAGGTCGCTTAATCATTATTTCCTCTTTTTGATCTTTTTTCTTTTCCATTCAGGAAATAGCGACTTCATGAACGGGCGTAGTTTTATTTTTTTCTATTTTCCTTAATTTTCTGCATAATTGAATGAGCACCCTCTTGCGCGGTCACTTTTTCTTCTTTTTTTCCTTTTTCTTGTGTTCTTCAAATGAATTAGCGCCTGTCCTTGTGTCGCATTATCTGGAATAGTGCTTGTTTACATGGTCACAAAATAAATAGCGACTTTACCATGGTCGTAATTTCTTGAAAATTTACAAAAATACAAAATACTCAATATTCTTCATCAAAAAATAAAATGGAATAATTTTGCATTTCTTAATTATTTCTCAAATTACCAATTTGACTCAAAATTGATGATAAACTTTTACAGACTCAGAAAATGATGAGAATTAGATTTTTGCCTTATGAATGCACAACTAGACTCATTAAATGCTCAAAGATAATGAATGTGATGCAAATTATGACATAAAATGAAGCACTCATCACACCCCCCAACTTACTCATTGCTAGTCCCTTAGTAATGTAATTAAATCAAAATTAAGGACCAACAAGAGTTCATAAAGATCGTACTCTTATATCCAGCTCTCCCTTCATAGAATCAACCAAAGATTATGAATCCGGAATCATTAATGTTCATACTAGCCTTAGATTGGAAATTAGAGAACATGACTTAAGAATACAAATCAAAGTTCAATAGCACTTGTGCATGTGTAATTTCAAATCTAGAGTTAAGATAATTGCATCCCCCATTTGTTATTTCAAGCGAGTATCTTTCAACCCTGCACCTCCTAGATCAGAGTATTAAGCATACTAGCTTTTTGTCTACCTCATATTGAGATCTTTTCTTCAACACACATGATGCTGCACTATCTTTCTCTGTTTCACACGAACCTCGACTCTTGCCTTAGGAGAAGCAGGCTCGACTACAAAGATCCAGGTTCCCTTTTTCTTTTTACGCGAACCTCAACACGTCTTAGGTGAAGTTGGCCCGGTTACTCAGATTCAGGACATTTTTCATGGTGTTCCTTTTTCTATCTCTTTTTTTTTAATGTGCATTTGCACTTATTCAACAGATAACTCGGTAGAAAAGCTTATAAGAGATCTCCTCTTAAGAAGTGCAGAGCATCAGACACCATACTCACAATAACATAAGGCTTGCCTTACCTGATTCATTAGTGTGCAAAGTGATTATTCATTTTTCTAAAGTGCACATGAACTTTAAAGAGATTCTTATATCAATTTTCCATGGCTAGATCGAAATAAATTTTCCATCATCATTTTCTCTAGTCTTTTCTAATCCAGAATCACTTTCAATAAAAGTATAAATCATGAAACTCAAAAAGGGGATTTCATCTGTTTACTTTATACAAGATGTCGGACATCAGGTTGTACTATATATGTTTCATGAAATTTTTCTCCCCCCCCCCCTAACTTGAATGACATTGTCCTCAATGGCAGAGAAAGTTAAGATAATAGAACAATGTAACAGTAAAGAGTGCTGAGTAGGAAAGAGACAACATGGTGTACGGGGCAGAACCTCCTTTGTTGATAATGGCTACAACTTCCTCTCCTTGGCATGAATCTAACAACTAAAACACACTGAAACAAAAAGCATCAAATAACAAAAAACTTTGGGTTATCTCCCAGAAGCGCTAAGTTTTCCGTCTTCAGCCAGACACAAGAAAGCTCATAACATATTCATTTCAAATCACACAATGCAATGGATTCTTTTTGTGTTAATTACTCATTCTCCAAGTAAGGTTTTAACCTTTGGCCATTGACAGTAAAAATGTGACCATTTTGAGGATTTAAAAGTTTAAGAGTTCCATGGTCGAATACTTTAACAACAACAAACGACCCATCCCATCTGGATTTCAATTTACCTAGGAACAAACACAGCCTTGAATTAAAAAGTCAAACCTTTTGATTTTCTTGAAAACTCTTCCTATGAATGTGCTTATCATGAAATACTTTGGTTTTAACTTTGTAAATATTTGCATTTTCATAGGCTTCGTTCCTTAGTTCTTCCAGTTCATTAATTTGCAGAGCTCGTTGGGATCCAACTTGAGTTAAATCAAAATTAACATGTTTTATTGCCCAATATGCTCTATGCTCTACTTCTACGAGTAAGTGCCAGGCTTTACCAAAGATAAGGCGATATGGAGACATACCAATGGGAGTCTTGAATATAGTTCTATAGGCCCACAATGCATCATCTAGCCTTTCAGACCAGTCTTTCCTATCCGGCCTAACTGTTTTATGCAAGATATTCTTAATCTCCCTATTGAAAACTTCAACCTGACCACTGGTTTGCGGATGATAAGGGGTAGCGAGCTTGTGAGTGATACCATATTTATGAAGTAAAACTTGAAATTGAAAATGAGTGAAATGAGAGCCCCCATCAGTAATTATAGCTCTAGGACAACCAAACCTAGAAAAGATATTCTTCTTCACAAACTTCATCACAACCTTATGATCATTTGTTCTAGTGGCAATAGCTTCAATCCATTTGGAAACATAATCGACTGCCACCAAGATGTATTCATTATTAAAAGAAGATGGAAACGGTCCCATGAAGTCTATTCCCCAAACATCAAAAATTTCAACTACCAGAATGGGATTCAGCGGCATCATATCTTTCTTCGAATTATTGCCCACGGCTTGACATCTCAAACAAGATTTAGAAAATTCATAAGCATCCTTAAATAAAGTTGGCCAATAGAATCCACTTTGTAATACTTTAGCCGTGATTTTCTTTTCAGAGAAGTGTCCCCCACAAGCAAGATTGTGACAAAAATTCAACACTGATTGTTGTTCTTCTTCAGGGACACATCTTCGTATAATTTGATCAGGACCCATCTGAAACAACTCTGGGTCCTCCCAAAAATAGTGTTTAACCTTAGAAAATAAATGATCCTTCTCCTGCGTAGTCCACCCTCCCGGGATCTGACCTACCGCAAGGTAGTTGACAATATAAGCGTACTAGGGAGTGGAAGAATGAGAAATGGAAAGAATTTGTTCATCTGGAAAAGAATCAGACATTGGAGTACTGTCAGGAATCACTATCCTTGAGAGATGATCAGCAACGATATTTTCTAACCCCTTCTTGTCTCTTATTTCTAAATCAAACTCTTGTAACAACAAAATCCAATGAATGAGACAGGGTTTAGCATACTTCTTGGAAAGCAAATATCTTAAAGCAGTGTGATCGAAATATATGATAACCTTTGCCCCTAGTAGATATGAACGGAATTTCTCTAGGGCAAAAACAACAGCTAAGAGTTCCTTCACCGTGGTAGTGTAATTCATCTGAGCATCAGTAAGGGTGCGACTTGCATAATAAATTACCACGGGCTTCTTATTCACTCTTTGGCCTAAGACAACTCCCACAGCATAATAAGAGGCATCACACATGATCTCAAAAGGAAGCGACCACTCTGGAGGTTGTAAAATCGGAGCTTGAGTGAGGGTCACTTTCAAGGAATTAAATGCCTCTAAACGCGAATCATCTAAATGAAAAGGAGTGTCCTTAGCAAGCAATTTGGTGAGAGGATGAGCAATGGTGGAGAAGTTTTGAATAAATCTGCGGTAAAACCCCGCATGGCCAAGAAAGGATCTTATTTGCTTGACGAAGTAGGAGGAGGAAGATTGGAAATTAACTCAACCTTAGCTTTATCGGCCTCTATTCCCCTCTCCGAAACTACATGGCCCAAGACTATACCTTCTCGCACCATAAAATGGCTCTTCTCCCAACTTAAAACAAGATTAGCATCAATGCACCTTTTCAAAACTTGCGTTAAATTTTCCACGCACCCCTCAAATGAAGAACCAAAAACAGACAAATCATCAATAAATATTTCCAAAGTTTCCCCCACCATGTCAGAAAATATAGACATCATACACCGCTAAAAGGTGGCAGGAGCATTGCAAAGCCCGAAAGGCATCCTTCTAAAAGCAAACGTGCCATAGAGGCACGTAAAAGTGGTTTTTTCTTGATCCTCCGGATAGATAGCAACTTGATTATATCTGGAATAACCATCCAAGAAACAAAAATATTGTTGCCCAGCCAATCTCTCCAGAATTTGATCAATAAACGGGAGTGGAAAATGATCTTTCTTTGTTACTGAATTTAATTTCCTGTAATCAATACAAACCTCCATCCCGTTTGTAATCACATCGGCACTTCTTCTCCTTTCTCATTTACAACCACAGTTAGCCCCGAATTCTTAGGAACAACTTGTGTCGGGCTAACCCATTTACTATCAGAAATGGGATAAATTATCTCAACGTCTAACCACTTAACAACTTCCTTCTTCACCACCTCTTTCATATTAGGATTCAGTCGGCGTTGCATCTCTCTGTTAGACTTGGCATTATCCTCCAAATAAATATAATGCATGGATACATATGGACTTATGCCCTTCAAATCTACTACCGACGACACCCTATTGCCCCCTTATGCTCCTTAAGAACTTCTAAGAGTTGAGATTCCTGAGCAGAGGTAAGATTGAAAACAATGATAACATGCATAGTATGATCTGAGCCTAGATAAGCATATTTCAAATAATCTGGCAGAGGTTTAGGCAGCTAATCTAGAGATGGAAGAATGGGTTCAGCTTGAAGCGGCGATAGTGGCTCTACTCTAGAATAGGGTGCGGAAGAGAATAGAGAATCCTGCAGCATACTACCCTCTTTAATCAAATTCTCACTAACATCTGGACATTCTTCAATCAATTCTTCATACATATCAATAACATTACATTCCTCCTCATTATCTGGGTATTGTGAGGCTTTAAAAATATTTAGCGAAACCCTCTCTCCTCCAAAAGTAATATCCATCATCCCAGCGGCACAGTTTATGTTGGCCTTTGACGTAGCCAAAAATGGACATCCCAAAATGATCAGTGTATGCTTTAACTTCTGAGATGAGACCATATCCAAGATTAAAAAGTCCACTGGGAAGTAGCACTCATGTATTTTCACTATCACATCATCCAACAAACCCTTTGGTGTCTTAACAGACCGATCCGCCAGTTGAAGGATAATAGAAGTGAGCTTCAATTCTCCTAAATCAAATTGCTCATAAATGCAAGTGGGTAACATATTAACACTAGCTCCAGGATCTAGCAAAGCTTTATCAAATGTCTGTGAACGTGTCACATAGACATTTTAAAGAAGAAGAAAAAGATTTAAAATAAAATGCGTGGATAAAGGTGCTAAAATATGTGGGATATAAAGAAGAAGGAGGAGGTGAACATGAGATGCTCTAAGGAGGGTGATTGCCAGAGGGGTTACCTCAAAATACAAAAGATGATCGCATGTACCTTGTATGAAGCGGGGAAATTGGGAGCTCTTCCTTCCTCCTTCTACCGGCCGGCCGATGAAGGGGGTTTCTACTTTGATTACCCTTGCAAACACACACAAAACAACAAAGATATGGATTAGCCAAAGGATGTGTAGTATCAATGCTCTAATGATATGAAATTAAGCAAATTGGGCATGAACACACCTCGTGTGTTTTGGTTTTAAAACCCCTATGAGGAGTAGCAAGGTATGGAATATGATATGCAAAGCAAGATATGCAAAGCAAATAAGTGATGCAAAGCAAGATATATGATGTGCTGATAGTTTCTTCTAGCAAATACAGCTAGAAGAATGGGGTACGTATGCTGCCAAATAACAATAAAATGCTAAAGAGGAGGAAGCCATCTGCTGTGTGTGCAGTAGTAATGGGAGGGCAACAGTAGCTGCAGGATGAAGAAACGAGGATGAAGAGACGCCGCCACGGGAGGAATAACGCCGGTGGAGGAAAAGTCACCGCCGTGGGAGAATCGTCCGTGGATGAATCACCTGCAAAAGAAAAGACTCTCTTGTCTCTGTAAAGGAATTCTCACAGGGCTCTTCTTAGCTCTCCCGTTAACTCTCTTGTTAGCTCTCCTCGTTGTTGGCCTCTGTTAGCTCGCGCGCGTGAGGAACCATGGGTATTTATAGGCTCAAAACTCCTTGCTTCAATAGGATTCAAACAAGGACATCGATCCTCCAGCAAAGATCCCCCTTCCCAATCGAACACAAGGTGTAAAATGGAGAAAGGATCACTACTGGAAGGCAGCAGATGAAACAGAGATGGAATTTGGAAATGACGACATTAATAGGGGCATTAATTAAAAGGACGACAGCCCTGCAGTCGTTAATTCCTGGATTTACTTATAGAAATAATTGACTTTCCTTATTTAAAAATGAGAAATGACGCCTTCGGAAATGTCGTCAAATAATCAACGCCCTTGAGCTTGACATCAATTCTTGAGTTTTATTTTGATTATGATTTGTAAAATCCAGGAAACAACGCCTGTATGAACAGTCGTTTATTAGTAAAACCACGACCCCTATCAAGACGCTAATTAAACGACACCTCTCCTCTAGGCGTTAATTACAATTATTATGGAAAAAAGACCAAATAAATTAAAAAAACTTCATATTAAGCCAATATTGAAGTCCACTTTGGGGCGTCACAAGGTGACATGATATTTACTCATCATAGCGTCGATTTCGGCGTGTCTACAGCTGCCCCGCCTTGGCGTCTGCTTTGCAAGGGAGTGAGACGGAATGAAGTGAAAGTGCAACAAGGGGAATGAAGTGGGAATGAACTAAAAAGTAAATGCCAAGGTGTGATGTGACACGCCTCTGACACTAAGTATTGGAAATCTTTCCAGGACTCTGAATGAAACAACCTCGGATGATCACGAGAAAGTAATGATTGACTGGGTGAAAGAACTTACCTAATGAAATAAAATGTGCACGCGGGCATGAAAGGAAAAGACACCATTGGAGCGGTTACCAGCCAATGTGGACGTGCTACAACCAAGGTGGGTTTGCAGAAAAATAAAGTGAAATGAGATAAAGACCCAGCGAACGAATGCTTTCAAGGAACCAGCCTGAGCGGCTTCAAGGAGAATATAGTACTCAATTTTGAATGGAATATCTCATGTCAACTCAAAATAAGAGCAAGCTACCCTCATTACTGGCTTAATATGAGGATTTTCACCATTAAAGCTCAAAGTCCTACATGATGCATGCTGGGCTAAAAGAAAAATTAAAACAAACTAAAGATAGAAAATAATCAAGGATAATATTACTAAACCATCCAAACTTGGTCAAGAATCCAGATCTCTAAGTTGATACTAAGCCGAAGCCCGTTTATCCATGCATCAACTCAGAAAGTGGAACCATCATCCCAAACCTTAAATGACCCAATGACCTATCCGTGTGATCAAGACTCCCCTGGAACTATCACTATTTTTTATGAAGGGGAACTTAAATTCCAGGTTCATCAGAATCACAAGGTCCTTGATATGCTATAATAGCGTATGTACCATATAATAACAATGCATACAGGGGAGATACAAAGGAGGAATGATGTTACCAGTGTAGATCCAATCATTTCAAGACTTGCATAGCCTGTGCTTTTCCTGTGCTCAAACTCATAAAAGATCATTAGTTCATCAAAGAATCATCAGCTCAATAAAATTCAGAATATGATCATAAGTGCATAACATAATCAATTTTATCGAGATATAAAGCACTTTAGTTCATTGATAATCATAAAATAGTTCAAGAAGATACAAGCTCATGAAATAACGACTGTGCATAGAGGTGTTATAAGCATAAATGACGACGACCATGAGGGCGCTAGTTACAATCAAGGTTTAATTTAGAATCGGACTGCAAATGACGCCCGCACGAGAGGCGCTATATGAATGACTTCCTCAACAACATCGCTATTTAATGAGATGACGCCAAGAGATATGTCGTCAATTAACTATATGCACCAACGCTCTGTTCCCTGCTCGGAAACAAACCTCCAGTGACTTGATATCACTTGAACTCAAACTGTGGTTGTTCTAACGACTATCAGGGCCTCGATCATTATAAAAAGGGCAACCGCCTCTGCTAACCCATCATCAGAATGACTGAGCACTGCACCCAGCAACCGAGCCTTCAACAAAGAATCGAAGAACAACAAAAGCAGCTGCTTGTTTTCAAACAGAAAAGATGGACATGTTATTACTGCAGAAGCCTTCAAAGAAGTCTACGATGGGGTTTCCTAGGATATCTGAAATCACAAGCCACATTAGCGGGAGAATCACTATAGGCCAAGTAAGTTTGATCTTATTTTAAGCTTTTAATTCTACCCTTTCTCTTCTCTCAAAATTCTGATCAAATTCCTCTTCTCCTCTCTTCTTCTTTTACTTTTTCAGGATTATCCAAATATACAAGGGCCTAGATGATTTTTGAAAATCAAGTGGCTGCCTCTCCTCCTTTCTAAATTGTCATTAGACATGAGATCCTTCCTTTCAAGATGGCACCTACTTGGTCTTGTTACCCATGCTACCCACTATAATGATACCCACCTTGATTGGGCCTCCATTGGAGCTCTTGTAGAGTTATGGCATCCAAATACACATACCTTCCTATTTCCCACCTTTGAAGCCACTATCCTCCTAGAAAAAGTAGAATTGCTCCTTGGGTTGAAGATGAAGAAGCAAGGTGATGAGACCAAGATGGCTAGTTTGACAAGACCAATAAGTGCTCATGAGATGTTGTCTAGCCTTATACCAAGTCCTAACTTAGTGAACCAAATCAAGGCCAATAAGGGGATCAATCTCTTAAAACTAGCATCATGGGTTTACAAAAGGATGGACCAAGCGCGAGAGGATGAAGGGTTGTTGGAGAAAGTGATGAAGGGCTTTGTCATATGCTTGGTAGGAGCTCTTCTTTTCCCTTCAATGGAGGATTACATAGAAGAGTGCCACTTGAGTGCAATAGCTAGTATTTGGGAGGGAAAAAGGATTGGGCCGGCGGTACTAGCCAATCTCTACAACGGGCTTACCTTCGCTTCCTTGGGGCGTCCTCTCTACGGGTCAATGCTCCATCTTTCTTGTTAGGTGGGCCTCCATCTAAAATTTGACCCATGCAAAGAAACCCAAACGGCCTCAAAGATTTTCTCTAAGAGCCCCCTCCGGTATATGACGGATTCCTTAGGCTTATGTGAGAGGATGATAAATCGGGTACCAAAGCTAAAGAAGAGGGTTGATTGGAGGAACTACTTCAAGACCATGCCAAAGGACGGTTTCACTTGCACACCGGGGTTCCTCAAGACCCAAGAGCTCCATTCAAGACTCTCCTATGACATAGAGCTACGTCTAATCGGTGGGACCGACTTCATGGTATACAACGCTCACCGGTGCCTCCCACAACTCGGTCTTCCTCTGCATATACTTGAAGCTTCTCACATTCCACCACTCAAGAGGAGATAACTAGGCTCAAGTGGTGATCAAGAAGAAATCAAGACAATCATGGCACAATGGAAGGTTGGGCTATTTCATAGGTCCAAGACACATGTTGAAGAGGAAGAGAAGAAATGCAAGTCATATGTACTAGCTCTTAAGAAATAATGCTTTTCTTACCCATGGTGGCCCATTAGCCATGTAATAATGCTTTTCTTACTGAAATAAAGTATTGTCCTTAATTGAGTCCAAGAGCATTTTATAATGATCAAATCTTCCAAATCAATCAATTTCTGTCTGATTCAACATAGTTTCGGGCTTTCTATTCTGAGCCGCGAGTCTCATAACGGCATCAATTTCTTAAACAGCGCCTTCAAATACGTCGTCAATCTCTATTATTTAATTACCTCAAAAATAAATAAAAACAACAATTGACGCCTTTGCACACCGGCGTTAAATAATCAGCGCCCCAACTTAAGGCATTGATAGCTTTAAAATATTTAAATTCATTTCAAATATTCCCTTCGATTTTTCCTAAATAACGCCTTGATCAGAGTCGTGCCTTAACAAACCGACGCCTCTTACATTATCGTCAATTTTAAATCGTAATCATGACTTCCAATCACGTCAATCAATCTCTCATTAATACCTCTGACGACAGTTACAAGTTCCCATGCAAACTCAAATGATGACTAGGCTTGTGTCGTCAGATCATCGAATAGCGCCTTGATCCAAAGCGTCAATTAAATGTATGACGACAGCCATTCGGGCGTCAATTCGTTTCGAACGTTAAACCCTATTTTCCCTCTTTTATTCTCCTTCCTTTGTTTACTTCCTCTCTTCCCTCTTTTGCTTTCTACTACGAACCCTAACTGCCCCACCTCCATTCCTCTTCCATCTCTCTCACACTCTCATCTCTCTCATCTCTCTGCTCTCTCGAACCCATGTCAGGCCCTTACAAGTGACAAAGGGTTATGGCCCCCGAGGTGGTGATCCTCGGTGATGATGTACCCGCCGTGGAGGAGGCTCCTCCCGCGACGGCCGAAGGTGCTCCGGCGGCGGCGCACGGCGGAGACGGTGAATCTACTGAAGAAGAAAGAGGAGAAGGAGATGAAGGGGAAGAAAATGGTGGAGATGATGGAGATGAAGACGAAGAAGATGGCGATGAAGAAGAAGATGATGAGGACGAAGACGAGGATGAGGAAGTAGAAGAAGGGGAAGAAGAAAGAGGAGAAGAAGGTGAAGAAGGAGAAGGAGGTCCACCACCGACAGCGGCGGCCCCTCGGCCTCGGCGACCACGTCAACCACGGGAGCCACTCCGTGGAGGGCTCCTCACACCCGAGCGAAGCAAGGTAGGTCCCCCTACCCCAGCCCTTCCATTTTCAATTTATTTTTATTTTTATCAAATTTTCCATAGCCCTCGGTAAAGGGAGAAATTTCGAACCAGTGACACAGTGAAATGACGCCCCCAGTGGTGCCGTCAATTAAAATAACGCCCTATTTCAGGTAGTCAGTTCATCATATTTTTATTTTCCTGAAAATAATTAATTCATGAAACCACGCCCTGCCCCATGTCGTTATTTCAAAATCATCATGTTTATCCATTATGCTGTTATTTTTCATGTTATTTTCTTTTTGTTTTTTTATATATCTTTTTTTTCGCATATTGGTGTTTCAAAAACACTTCAGAAAACAATGCCCCCCACCGGGACGTCAATTCAGAAAACAACGCCCCCCAATGGTGCGTTAATTCATTAAACAATGGCTACAGGGTGGTCGTTAATTAAAAAATGTAAAATTGTTATTATCGGGGCAGAAAATAATCTTCAAAACAACGCCCCCCACAGGGGCGTTAATTCATTAAACAACGGCCACAAGGTGGTCGTCAATTCAAAATTTTCATAATTATTATTATCGGGACAAAAAATAACCTTCAAAACAGCGCCCCCCATAGGGGCGTCACTTCAGCATACAACGACCCAGGGTTGGTCGTTAATTAATTTTTTTAAATGAAAACCAGCAACATTTTCTGAAATCGCGCCCTCCACAGGGGCGTCAATTAAACAAGTAACGACCACAGTCTGGTCGTCAATTCAAACAGTGACAAATTAAACAACAAATGAATCTCAATCCGGTACACATGAAACTTATATCCAAAAGTTGTTTGTTGACAGGGATCGATGAGGACACGGATCTCATGGGTCCAAGTTCAGGCTGCTTACTACGGGCTTCCAGATTTCCAGAGGGATAGGATAGATGCCATGGGGTTTGGTCCCTTCTTTAGTATAGAGCCCGTCCGCCCCGACCTTCCCCTTGTCTAGGTTCTTAGGGATAGGTGGGATAGGACTAGCCGGACATTCCTGATGCCGTGGGGTCACATGGTTCCCAGCTTGGAGGATGTTGCTAGGATCACCGGGCTGAGAGTAGATGGGGAGGCAGTGAGCGGGATCACCCTTCCTGACTATAGCGAGCTGGCATAGAGGCTGCTAGGGTTAGAGACGATAGCAGAGACGCCTAGCGAGTGTAGGACCATCTATCGTACCGACCTGACCATAGCTATGGGGTTGGGAGATGCTAGGCAGAGACCGAAGGAGACCGTGGAGCAGTTCTCGCAGAGGTTGATAGGGAGAGCTAGGGCCGTCTACTGCTAGGACCAGGCTCAGAGAGATCGAGTGGACCGAGATTTGAGGAGATTCCTATTCCTGATGCTCGGGAGACTATTGCTCGGCACAAAGGGCGACATCATCAACTGCCGATTCCTGGGGATTCTCGAGGACTTGGAGGGCATCGACAGATACGTGTGGGGAGCCACTCTACTGGCGCACTTGATAGCCGACCTGTCCACAGGGACAGGTCGAGAGACGACTGTCAGTGACTTCTCACCTTTTCATCAGGTATGCATTTTTTCTTTTTCTTCTTTTCTTTTGTATGCGTATGAATGTTTACTATTGCAATTGATGGATGCAGGTGTGGAGTCACTTATACATGCCGATGGGACGTGCCGATACCCGACCCGGCGATGAGGTGGCATTTCGTCTAGCACGGCGGTGGCTGCCTCTCGTGAGCGGAGCGCCTCTCGCTTACGAGTTCTTCGGCGGGAGTTTCGCGACTACCCCACCTCATTGGTACGCATGCAATTTCCTTTAATTCCTGCTTTATGAAATGCATATGAATGATGTATGATGATGTGATGATATGAATGCAGGTGGTGTGGAGACCCTACGAGGGCATGACAGACGAGGGCCAGCCCTGGGTCGTATCGGGCCGACCTCATTTTGGGCATGAGCTTTGGGTTCATTGCCTAAACGAGATCGAGCCGTTACGGCTTAGGCTGGTCATGAGGACCCTCGGCCTGTACCAGGAGTAGGTCGAGGTTGGCAAGCCTCGCGGGATAGGGAAGAAGACTCGCGCTCACATGAAGGCGACCGACTGGAGAGTCCGGTTCCCCGCCTAGTATGCCAACTGGCAGCGCGGCAGGACACGGGTCACCTCGTAGGCGGTAGATAGCTCCGAGTACCTCCGACGTTACTGGGAGGTTTACACCGGCCGACCCCAGATGAGGGTCATAGGGGTATGTATGAATGCACTTTCTTTTAATTCCCATAAATGTTATATGCCTATTATGCGACTAATATGTGTGATGAACGCATGATGCACGGGATATAGCGGCGATGGACATGCAGGTCCACCTCCATAGCTTGGAGGCCCAGCTAGCTGCCACACGGGCAGACCTGGAGACCCTGGTGAGTGTTTACTTGTCTATATGCAAATGATTCCTGAATTATTAATGATTATTCACTGACAATCTGATTGAATGCAGTGTGCCCAGCAGGGAGCGGTGGCAGGAGGCGCAGGAGGGGCTTCCAGCTCGAGGGACCCGAGAATCATGGTGGATTCCTTGGAGGGATTGCTTGCTGGAGCAATGGCACGGGCCGAGGCGGTAGAGCACGACCTTGCCACACGGGTAAGCTCAAAACTCAAACTCATAAATGCATTTGATTATATCATTATGTGCATTCATAAAAATTTGTGTTTCACAGACTGAGGAGCTCCGAGCCTCGCTCACTTGCATCAAGGAAGGACAGCGCGCGATGGCTACATGAGTAAGTTATTAAAAATCTATTTCAGTTGTTTATGAAATTGAATTAAATGTGAAATGGATGATTTATTTGAAATGATGCAGACTACCGAGCTACAGGAGGCGCTCACCCAGGCTGCACTAGCTGGGACTGAGCTCGCCATCCATGAGCAGCGAGTCACGGAGCTCGAGGGAGCACTGAGGCGGCTAGAGGACCTGCCCCAGGACGTGACAGAGCTGAGAGTCCTCCTTGACGTCGAGCGGAGGAGCGGTCCCGGGAGCGGGATCAGCTGATTCGCAAGAGGGACGCGCACGATCGTGAGTTGGCAGACACGCAAGCACAGCTAGCCATTTTACAGGAGCGACTAAGGGTGACAGAGGAGCGCCTGCAGTAAGGCCAGGAGCGAGCACATGGTGCGGGATACTCATTCACCAGCACTACCTACGTGGCGGGTTCCTCTCTCTGGCTGAGGAGTGAGGCAGAGGAGCAGGCTCGAGCTCCAGCTACTTCTCGGGGGTCCATGCCCCCTCCACGGGCACCTCGTCGGGATGACGAGGGTGAGGTAGAGAGTAGGAGAGAGGAGGGTGGAGGCGAGAGCTGAGAGAGAGAGACTTGTACTCCTCCACCTTCACACTTGTACTCAGATATTCATTGATATATATATATATATGCATGATATTTTTGTTACCTGAGTTTGAGCACTTGTATACTTGCATTGTCTTTTCTTTTCTTTTTGTTCCTTTTCGTTCTTGCCCTGTACCTGTAATTCACATTTAGACAAACAGATTAATTCATTTGTTCGGCTTGGCCCCTTGCTCAATAAGCATGGGGTTGTCACTACTTTGACCTTGTTGACGGGTCAAGGGGCCAAGCCTTTAACTAATGAAGGCAAATAACAAGATATATAAGGAAATGCAACATGCAAGCAAGCAAACGCAAACTTGAAATAAAAGATGCCCATACAAGAATGCATCAGGCATATGAGAGAGCAGTGGGCTTAAGTCTTGTTTTTCCCTTTTTTTCTATTCTTCTTCTTTTTTTTAAAATGACACCCCTATGCGCGGGCGTTGATTACGAAATTGACGCCCTTGAGTGCGGCGTTTAATTAAAAAATCATGTTTTTGTTTATTTTTATTGAAAATGATGACATTGATAAAGTCGATATTCAAGTGAATGACGCCCCTTTACAAGGGCCTGAATTGAAAAACCATTTTTCTATTTGTAATATTTGAAAATGATGACATTGATATTGACGCTAAGTATTGAAATGACGCTTGCGCATGGAGGTGTTAATTAAATCACAACACTTTTTTTCACTTTTTTTACCCTTTTTTTTAATAAGGCTGAGCATAGTACAAGGGTCTTAAACCTTACACAATCATCATCTTAAATTCATTAATCTTTCTTAAATAGCTTAACAACGGGTCAATGTGCTTAGTGACTCGTGCTTTCACTCATATTCTCTCGCGGCCCATCCTTCTTAGTAGGTCTTTGCCATTCTTTGAGCTTAAAACATACCATAGAGGGAGAAGTGAAGAATAAATTGAGGAAGCTCACGAGAGGTTTCAGTGATTTGGGAAACTTTCTTCCCCTACCCTAATGCTTGTTGGGGTTCGGTCTTCGGCTCAGAGACATTTTGCTGCTCTTTTGCCCTTATTGACGCATGCTTATGACTAGGGTTTTCCCTGCGGGGACTTTGCCCTCTTGACATGCTTTTTTTGTGACTTTCACATTTCCTTTTTTTTCGTTCATTTTTGTTAAAATAAATAAAAATCTAATTGTACTTGGGCTTTATAGCATTTTGTTCCCTTTTTGGGCCCTGACTTCCACTTACTAGGGCGGCAGGTAGGTTTGGTTAGCCTCCCTTGACTCCTACTCCCTCTAGTGAGCCGAAGATAAGAGAATAGGTTAAGATTTTTACACTCTTAGTTTGGTTCTGACTTTTCTCGAATTCTGAGCCGCTCGAGTTTAGGAGTAAAGCATGTAGTGTGTGCAGATATTGACCCCAAGTTAAATCATCAAGACTAAAGAATGAATTAAGGATTTTGATTTTTCGGGTCCCGTGACCTATGCACCATGCCAGCCTGCATTTTCAAATTTTTTCATTTTTTTAACTTAAGGGTAATACTTCTGCAGATATAAACCATTCCAAGGGTGAGCCAGTTCTTCCCCTTCGGCGTTAATCAATTTATAAGCGTTGCCAGGGTAAACATTTTTATTACGTAAGGCCCTTCCTAGTTAGATTGGAGTTTTGAACGAGGCCCACCCGATTTTATAAAGATTCTTTTAATTACCATTTCACCGACTTTGAATTTTCTCTCGATCACTTTCTTTAGGTAAAAACGTGAAAGCCTATTTTGGTAAACCCGTGCATGCTCAACGGCGGCCAAACGCTTCTCATCCAAGAGTTCCAATTGAGCAAGGAGAGATTCACGACGTTCATTAATAGGGAGCTTCTTGTCCAATTGTACTCTAAGAGAAGGAATAAGAATCTCATAAGGGACTACCGCCTCCATTCCATAAGTAAGGGCGAAAGGGGTTTGCCCAGTGGGAGTACGAATGGATGTTCGGTAGGCCCAAAGAGCTTCAACCAGCTTTTCTCGCCAGTCCACAAATTTATTAGCCTCACACGTTTTCTTGATAATTTTGATTAAAGTTTTATTGGTTGCCTCTCCTTGGCCATTGCCCTGCGGATAATAAGGAGATGAATGATGCAATGTAATGTTATACCTGTTGCAGAGATCCTGAAGCTCTTGAGAGATGAATTGTGGTCCGTTGTCGGTGACGGTGGTACTCGGGATGCCGAACCTTGCGATGATGTTCTTCATTATAAATTTGCAGACGTTTGACGCTCTGATCTCCCCGTATGCTTCCGCTTTCGCCCACTTGGTGAAGTACTCCATGGCCGTGAGTATGAACTATTTTGGTTTTGTGAGGAGGTTTGAATCACCAAGAGGTCCGATAATATCGAAAGTCCACATGGAGAAAGGCCATGGGGATGACATAGGATGAAGTGAAGAAGCAAGAGAATGAATTTTATCGGCGTGTAGTTGGCACTTAATACACCTTCGAACATAGATGGAACAATCCTCTTATAGAGTGGGCCAATAGAAGCCTAATCTAAAGATTTTCTTAGCTAGCATCTGGCTATTGACATGACCACCACACACTCGTGAATGTGCCTCTTCCACGATCTTCCAAGATTCATCATCGTCAAGGCACCTGAGCAAAATTCCAGTGAGACCTCTTTTGTAAAGCACGCCTTCAACCAGGGTATACCTCTGAGCAACTCTTCGAATGGCTTTCTTCTCTTCAGCCGTGGCCTCTTCGGGATAAGATTGACCCTGGCAATACTGAGCAATTTCATAATACCATGGTTTCTCTTCATCGTCCAATTCTTCCTCTAGATCCATTAACATAATCTCTTTATTCTCAATGATTCCACCTTCCATAAACTTCTTGAGCTCCTCCTCCTTAATACTAAGGAATGCTGGATCCTTAACAGCGGGAGTGAGATGCCTGTGAATAATGATTGAGTGGAAATCCTTTTTGGGAAGGAAAACCAAGGAAGAAGCAAGAGAAGCAAGGGCATCAGCCAGAATATTCTGATCACGAGGAACATGGACGAAGATTAATTTGGTGAAAAGCTTGGCATAAGCAGAAGCCAATTTCTGGTAGGGTTTGAGTTTAGGATCGAGTGTGTGACACTTGGTGAGCACTTGACAAAGAATAAGCTGGCTATCACCTACAATCCGCAATTGGGTAACACCGAACTGATGAGCGGCCTGTAGACCGACCAGAAGAGCCTCATACTCAGCTATATTATTTGTAACTGAAAATGCGAGCTGAGAGGCGAGCGGAATAGTGATACCCTCAGGTGATAGGAGAACAATGCCAATTCCCTTCCCTTTTGAATTCAGAGCTTCATGTAACGTCCACATGGAATCGAACTGATTGATGGACATTAGTTCCTCATCTGGAAACTCTGAGCGGACAGGGTCAAATCTAGGGAGAGGGTGATGAGCGAGATGTTCTACTATGGCATAGCCTTTAATCACTTTTTGCTGAATGTAGATGATGTCAAATTGAGAAAGGAAGCTTTGCTATCGTGCTAATCGATTAGTGAGAATAGATTTTTCAAGGAGAAATTTGATGGGATTCATACGAGCAATGAGATGAACCTCGTGAGCAAAGAAATAATGCTTAAGTTTCTGTACTACCCAGACTAAAGCTGCACAAGTCTTCTCCATAGCTGAGTATCTCTGCTCACAGGGGTTGAGAAGCTTGGACAAGTAGTAGGCTGCCCTCTCCTTTCCTTCTTCGTCAACTTACGCCAGGACAGCACCTACAGAGTCATCCAGAACAGAAATGTAAAGAACAAGCGGTTTGTCTGGAATTGGCGGTCTCAGGACAAGAGGATTAGCCAAATAATCCTTTAGTCCGTCAAAGGCTATCTGATACTTGTCATCCCAATTAAATTTCACTCCCGGTTTATTAAGCTTGTAAAATGGCCTACACCTTTGTGAATGCTGGGAGACAAACCGGCGAATAAATTGCAACCTCCTGATCAATCCTCGAACTTCTTTCAAATTCCTGGGAGGAGGCATATCTCTTATTGCCCTTACCTTGTTGGGATCAATCTCAATGCCCCTTTTACTGACGATGAATCCAAGCAATTTCCCCGATGAAACACCAAATACGCACTTCTTGGGGTTCATCTTTAACTGATACTCCCGTGCTCTTTGCAAGACTTTAGCCAGAACCCCGGGATGCTCAATCTTCATTCTTGATTTCACTACCAGGTTGTCAATGTACACCTCTATGAAAATATGGATCATGTCATGAAAAATAGCCATCATGGCCCTTTGGTAGGTGGCTCCGATGTTCTTGAGCCCAAACAGCATGACCACATAACAAAAAGTTCCCCAAGGTGTAGTGAACGAGGTTTTCTCCTGATCTTCCTCAGCCAAGCGAATCTGATCATAACTAGATAAGCCATGCATAAAAGAAAGGGTCTCATAACCTGCCGTATTATCAATCAGCACGTCTATGTGAGGGAGGGGGAAATCATCTTTAGGACACGCACAGTTAAGGTCCCGGAAATCTATGCAAATTCTGACCCTTCCGTCCTTTTTCATAACCGAGACAATGTTAGCGACCCAATTGGGATAGAGGATGACTCTAATGAATCTAGCCTTGTGAAGTTTATCGACCTCTTCTTTCATCTTTAAAGCCATGTGCGGGTGGAAACGTCTTAACTGTTGTTTGACCGGGACGGATCCTGGCTTAAGTGTAAGACGGTGTTCAACAAGCGCAGGGTCCAGACCCGGCATGTCTTCATAGCTCCATGCAAACGCGTCCTTATAATTTTGAAGAACTTGAATAAGTGCCTCTTCTTCGAAAGGCGGCAAGTTTTTGCTGATGAGGACAATCCTAGGATTTTCCTCGGTACCTAGATTAATTTCTTTGGTGGGTTCTTCTACTGAGACTGACGGTTCATCGAATCTTCTCATACCACTGGCAAAAGCATCAGCCTCGTCCTCATATTCTTCATATTCCTCATCCCCCTCTTCAATAGGGTCTTCGTCATTCATAATATCATAGACACCAAACCCTTCATCTAAAGAGCAAAAATCCTCACATTCTATATCTGGCAGAAGTATGGGATCTCCTTGAAACTCGGGAAGAGATAAGCATGCCCGGCACCTTCTAGCTAAATCTAGCAAGAACCTACGGGGAATCTGCCTACCCTTGGATTTCTTATGTGAAGCTACCCCAAGACTCTTATGAGAAGAAGAAGGGGAGGAACAAGATGGCAAACTGCATGAACTACCCTAACCTAAAGATGGAGGAGGAGAAGAAGATGAAGATGCAATGGTTATAGGAGGAGATACAGGGGGAGCCTCTTCATTGGAGGAGAAAAGGAGGTCCGCTAATGATCCTTGAAGAGTGACCCTTGGGTCGGGGCACACTCCGGAGTAAGATAGGAGGTCTCCTCAAAAGAGATGGAAGATTGGAGAGTTGGAAATTTGGCATTTTTTTTTCATTTTCAATAATAAAGCAATGAGAGGAAGGAGTAGGAGGTAGTGCTGAAATTGAAATATTTGAGAAGGATTGGATAAGTGATTACCCACGCGGGGGCGTAATAGAGAGTTGGGAGAATTGCTCGAAGAGCAAGAGAGGGATTGGAGAAGTTTGGAATAAATCGGGAGACAAAGTTATCAAGACCGCAGGCGGTCTAGGGATGTCGGGTGAAAATAGCTTGGAACACTATAAGGTGACAAGTGATGGATGTATGGAATTAAGAGAAAAGAGGCCGGCCCACAGCCTATCCACAGTAAAACCTTCTTCAAATGGCACGTCTGACTCTCCGGTATCTGTGTAGTTGCTTAGGAGTTGCCTCTTGTCAATAATCACCGCTGGCTTTTCAATCAATTCATGAATAAGTGGCGGCCACTCTGGGTCAGTCGGCATGAACAGACGGCTTAGAGCAATTATTATATCATTCATGTCAAACCATCTGTACTAGTCACATTCCGGATCATCCATTTTTCTCTTTTTATCTGGGCTTAAGGGCTCCAGGGCTTTATGTGTAGCCAGTGGGGCTATATGACGAGCAAACTACCGTGCATGTACATCTTGACAGTCTAGCATGGAAGTAACCATGGTGGTCTGCCCATCATGTTAAGTACCCCCTTTTACAAAATGTGTATGCTAGGTCCATGTAAGAGGCTACCGATCTGTTTTGAGAGTGGAAGTCATGATGGCCCATGGCCCTTATTCATCTTTGTTCGGCCCTTTGTACCCTAGGCGACCTCGGGGAATCAGCTTCTGGTGACCGACGGGTTTAACTCGGCCTTGGAGGTTAACGCCTAGGCCTTTGCCAGTTTTGTACCCCATCTTCATTAAGATGCTCCAGCCTGGGGTATTCATCATATTCTTCTTTTTCTTCCCCTGAGGAGGTAGGGATGTCATTATAACTGATGTCGGCTTAGTAACTGAAGGCCTTAACAAATCCTGGCGCGGGTCGGCATCATCTAACACTGAGAGCAAAGGCCTATTGGAAGGCCATATGGAAGGCACTGATGTTGCAGAGTGTATATCCTCTGTCGGCAAAATGGGCATGCTTGTGACTTTGACGATGCGCCCTTTGTGTGGAAACTTTATGCATTGATGATTAGTTAAGGGCACAACGTCGAGCTCTTGGATATACGGGCCACCCAAAATACCGTTAAAAGTTGGATCCATGTCCAAAATATGGAAATCTGTTGTGATTGAGATCGGACCCAAACTAACTTTCAGAGTAATCATCCCCAGCGGAGACTTCTTAGTGTTATCACAAGCTGTAACAGTAATGGTGGACGGCCGGATTTGACTGTCGGGAATGCCACACATCTTCAAAGTACTAGGAGGCAACACATTAATTGACGCTCCCGTATCTACCAAGCATTGTTTGACTGGCACCTTGTTGATATCAACTGTGATGCATAAGGCATATTTTATCACCGGTTTTGGAGCTAATTCATGTTCATGGAAAGTAATAGCTGGCTGATCACATGCCGGAGTTAAAACTGTTGTAATCTGTTCAGCTGGGATATCCTCGTTAACCATCACCTTTTGCAGATATTCTTTCAGAACTTGCTGGTGAACCGTGGATCTCTTTATCAGTTCTAGAATGGAAATCCTTGCCGGGGTCTTGTCTAAGTGCTTTAGCAAATCATAATGTGTGCCCGGTATGGATTCTTGTTCCAGCTCTTGCTCCTCTTGCCCCTGCGTGGGCTCTAGCTCTCTTTGAGGGAATACGCGATGGAACATCCGTCCACTGCGGAGCACTGTGACTCGTGATGATCGCGCCCCTGTTGGGTTCTAGGTAAGTGGAGGGTTAGTGGAAGAAGATGGGATATTCAGGTTGGTGGATGTCGGAGGAGCGACCAAAGGAGGAACTCTTATGAGGGGTCTCGTTGGTTGAGAGATGGAGGTGACTTGCGAAGGAGGGGTAGGAGGCGCCTGAATGGCTGGAGGAGGTGTAGACCGAATAAGAAGAGGCCTAGGCGAAAATGAAGGATTTGTGGGAGGCGGAGGGGTAGTAATAGTAGTGGGGGAGTTAGGTGTCGGCGAGGGGCGAATAAGAAGTGGCCTGGATGGTAACGGGTTTGTGGGGGGAAGAAGTTGTTGTGGTGCGGAAGGTGGCGGTGGTCGGATGAGGAGCGGCCTAGTTGGCGAGGGGTAAGTAGTGGTGGTAGCGGAGGGTATTTGACTGGTGGGGCGTAGGAGGGGACGAGATGGTTGGAGGGAAGATATTGAAGGAGGCGTCCTTAACAGACGCGGTGGTTAAATTGGTTGTTGGTTTAGGGCCCCGATAGAGGCGTTCTCATGGTGCCACCCTTGTCCCCTCTCCACTTTATAGAAGGAGGTGACAGGGCTTACCTGTTGGTTTGGTGGATGCTCCGGCAGTGGGTTATGGACAATCCCCATGTCCGGTTGTGGCGCGGGAGCTTGCTACTGTTGAGGAGGAGGTACTGCTTGTTGCTGAGCAGACTGTTGAGCTTGTTGCTTCCGAGGAGGCCTTCATGCCTTCAGAGTGGCGATGTATCTCCTCATTTCGTCCCAGTCAATACCACCTTGATCATTCATATCATATATGTAATCCTTGAAGTGAAAACAATGATCAATGTTGTGCCCCGGCTGCCGATGAAAGATGCAGTATAGAGAAGTGTCTACATTAGCAGGCCACACCATTCTTTCTTTAGGCAGAGTGAGCGTATTGGAGGCCATGAGGGCATTGAAGATATCGGGTAGACTTTCGGGCAATGGGGGGTATTGGGCCCTTTTGGGACCTAGTGGTCTTCTTTGCTGTTGCGACTGTTGTTATGCATAATTGGTTGGTGGGGGCACTTGGTGGTATTGTGGGGGTTGATTTTGTGGCGTGAGATGAGGTTGTTGTTGTTGTTGAGGTATAAGAGGCTGGAATGTCTGGGGAGGATTATTAATTGGTTGGTGGGCTTGATTTTGGAAGGCGGGTTGTTGTGGTGGCGGCCTTTGGTTTGGAGGATGGCGAAAGGGTGTAGAATTGCCAAACACGCTCACCTACTCGTTTGTAACTGTGCCTTTGGTGGTTCCACCAGTATTACCAACATTAACATTCTTCCTCATTACTTTCGGCCTTGGCTCAAACATGCACATGATGGGTGAATCTTTCATTTGTGTCTGTATATACCTTGCTCTCTCATAGAGCTCTTCCATTGTGCTTAACTTGTTCATGGCTAAGATGTGACGGAACTGCAGAGTGGAGTTTGATATGATCATCTTTACCTGCTCCGGCTCTGACAGTGTGTCCTTCAATCTCTCGGCCATGGCCCTCCATCTAAATACTTGTCACAAGTAGGTAGGAGATGTCTCATTAATTCTGTTCTACAATCTATTCCTTTATACACAGCCAGTGCCTCTTGCTTGCCTTCTACCCTCATTAACATTATAAACAAAATGTGTACTAACTTCTTTTGGAGTCATAAGGATGGTAGCAGGCGACAATGGGTTTCTTGGTCTAAAATCACAAAACCAGTTGAGGAAGGAGGACTTGGAATTAGAAGCCTACATCATATTCAGATTGCTATGGTGGCTAAACAGATATGGGGAATCATTCATGGCTCTTCATTATGGTCCAAATTTGCTACTTCCAAATATATTAAGGGACATCTCAGCACCATAGTCAAGCCATTCCCTGGTGGTGTCTGAAGGGATATTTTCTATAAAGCAAGGCAGTTAGTTCTAGATAATACTCAATGGATTCCCATGGACGGGAAGTCAATTGATATTCTGAATGACAACTGGTGTGGAACTATGTTGGACAATCAAGGAAATAATCCAAAGGTCACTTTATGGGAAGTCATACAAAACCCAAGTAATGTTGTGTGGTCTTATATTCCGGAGCACATATATGAGATTATCACTACAATCCAACTCAAACAGAGGCAGGACCGGTGTGTATGGGCAGCAACTATTGATGGGAATTTTTCATGTAAGTCAGCATACAATTCTGTTCGCCCTCATGGGAACCAAAGGCTTTCACTTAAGAAAATTTGGGGTACAAACATCTCACCGCGGGCCTCCCTGTTTTGCTGGCGTCTCCTACACTTGGCAGTTCCTGTGGACAACTTAATAAGAGACTGTGGTATAAGTCTCTTGTCCAAATGTGTTTGTTGCAGAGAAAATAATCAAGAAGAAAGTTTAAATCATCTGTTCATGGATAGCCAGCTTGCAAAACCTTTATGGATGAACTTCAGAATTCTATTTGATTCTCGGTGCAGGGGTTCCAATTCTATTACTGTTAAATGCTGGGATATCATTCAATCAGCAGATATTGCTAACCCATACAGCTATGCAGCAATATTATCTATGTTACATATTGTATGGGAAATATGGAAGACTCGATGTAAATCCAAATATGAAGAGAAAGGTTTTTCTATTAGAACTCTGCAGCAACAAATTAGAGAGCAGGTGGCATATTCAATGCAGCAGAAAAAATTCCTCAAGGCTCCTTCAATAGATGAAAAATCTGCATTGGACCAGTATGATTTCTCTTACAACATCACTGCAAAGCTTCCAAAAATAGTCAAGTGGAATTGCCTGGTTAATGGAAAGGTAATCCGGGAACCTCTGGAGGAGGTGGCTACATTAGGGGATGCCGAGGAGAGTTCATTTACGGGTTTTCATATTATTATGGTGTGGGGACGAACCTTATGGCTGAGGCCAGAGCTTTATTAGATGGGCTGAGAATGGTGGTTAAGAGCCGGCTCCCAATTGCTGTTATGTATATAGATTCTAAGACCCTGACTACCATGATACAATCTAGTGAAACTCCTCCATGGAGAATCAGTAAATGGTGGGATGAAATCAAAGAAACTCTTTTTCGGAACAAGTGGAATTTGTAGCATATTTACAGGGAGGGGAATTCTGTTGCGGATGCACTTGCATCCTTTGCATGCCACACCCGGTCTAACAAAGATTTCAATAGCTGTAATAGTCTTCCAAGCCGGGCTCGTGGATGTGCAACCATGGATACTGCTGGTCTTCCAAGCTGGAGGAATTGAATTGTTGCTCATTGATTTGCTTTGTTAAAAAAAAATGGCCCTCCATCTATCAGCAAATGAAATGATGTCCTCCTCGGGCTTCATCTTCTCAGCAACTAAGTCTGTAACTAACAAAGATGGACACACACGGTCCTTGTATTTCTGCAAAAACTTTCGCTGAACAACATCAAAATCATCGGCGTCAGCCGGCTCAATGGAATAGAACCACTCCAGTGCCGGACCATCTAAAGACCGCCTAAAAAGATAGGCTAATGAAGTATTGTTATCCTGCCAGAACGACGCCTCATACATAAAGTCTTTTAAATGGATGAATGGATTGCCCGTTCCATTATACCACCAAAAGTTGGGCATCTCCGATGGAAGTAAGTGAAAAATTGGCAAGGTAGGGAGAGTAACCTATGGAGTGATCTTTGGTGCAGTGACCTTTTTCAACTGCTCCTCCATGCTAGCAATTTTCTGGAGGAGTAAGGTGTTGGTATCGGCTCGGCTGGGGCCGGATTAGAAGAATAAGGATTTGGCATAGGCCTCCTCAAGAACTATGGAATTGGGGGTTATTGAGGCCTAGCGACAGAGTGACTTGTCGGTTGAGCCGGCGTAGCCATAACGGGAGTGGGTGGGCACGAAAGCACCCTTTGTGTGACCGCCTGGTCATTGGGAGTGTTAAAAGAAGGGCCACCCGCGGCCTGGGGAGGATTGTAAGATGATGGAACTGACTTCTCTTTTAGGGCGGCTTGGACCGCCTGACGTTGGGAGTCATCTAACTGAGTCAAAGCTTTCAGAAAATCATTGAAGTTGAAGGAAGGGGAGACATCCCCGGAAGTATTTTGGGTGGTAGGTTGAGCTTGGGAAGAAGGCTCAACCTCCTGAGAAGTAGTGTCAACCATATGAACCTGGGGATAATGAGTGGGAGAGGGGCATAGTTTCCCTCATAGTAAATGGGATCCTGAGGTGGAACCTCATAAGATGGGTCAAACTGACCCTCCTCATAACCATCATAGGTGTACCCGTAGTTGGCCATATTGATGATTTTACCTGAACGGAGTTTCATGTTTTAAGGAGAGGCAAATATTTCCAATAAACAAGTATAATCAAGAGATATCACTCAATCAAACAAGTTGTACACTCAAGTTGTAATGAACCCAAGATTTTAAGGTTTTCTTTGGAGATTAAGGTGAGTTTTTAAAGTATAATGAATTCTCTCCTTTGAATGTGGGTCCTAGTTGGGAATTTGGGTGTAATCTCAGAGTTAACTAGGTTATTTCTCTCTCTTCACCAACGTATGGGTCAACTATACTCCGGGTACTTCAAATGGTACAACCTGCCCGGCGTCCGTGAGGGAATCCACGGGTGCGGGGACTTACGGAGGTTTGGTTTAGGAATTTTCGGTCCAATGAGATGGAATGCTCAATGGAGGGTCCTTCCTTCACCAAGAGGGGGGTGTGGGATCCTAGGAGTGTAGAGAGAGGAGGTCTCTCAACCAAATGCCCTAGAATGTGCACTAATGCAGGTAAAATCAATCAGGTAATAATCAAATAAGCAATGAGAGCAATCAACAGACAAAGCCACAGTAGTAAGCAAGGTTCTGTGGGCACAGAACAAAATGACGACCTCTCAGAGGTCGCGGTATCAACAAGCAGCGACTGAGTCTCAGTTGCTAATCACTGTGAACAGTGGAAGCAGAGAGCAATCAAAATGAAATAGCACCTTGGAATGAGGCGCTGTATGTGAAAATGGCACCTCTTTACAGTGGCGTCAGATACTAGTGAACAATGCTTGATGTACGAATAAAAGCAATGATAATTAAAATGACGCATTGGAGTTAGGCGCTAAACCAGTGATAAAAGCCTCTGTGAAGGGGCGTAAGATGGCAATCAACAGTGCTCAAACTGTGAATAAAAAGAAATATAATTAAAATGACGCCTTGGAGTTAGGCGTTGAATGCAGAAATGACGCCTCTGTGAGGGGCGTTGATTATAAAAATGCTAAAAAATACAAAAAATTAAATGGAAACAGCGTCTCGGTGAATAGTCGTTGTATGAAGAAATGACGGCAGCAAGGGTGGCGCTAATCAGTTCAGAGAACCGAGAGCATGGATAAACTGACAGAAATCATATTTGTTTTTCTTAAAAATGGTATGGATACTTCAAAAATTGGCTAATCCAGTGGGGAGGGTGCACGTGGTGCACGAGGGGAGTGTGCTACATGGAGCACGAAGGAGGGGCACACGTGGGTGCCAAAGGAGGGGCACGCGAGGGTGCCAAAGGGAGGGGCACGCGAGGGTGCCAATGGATGGGTAATCAAAATAAAAACGAAAAGGGTCCCACCGTGATCGCCAATTTATGAATGTGTCACATAGACACTTTAAAGAAGAAGAAAAAGATTTCAAATAAAATGCATGGATAAAGGTGCTAAAATATGTGGGATATAAAGAAAAAGGAGGAGGTGAGCATGAGATGCTCTAAGGAGGGTGATCGCGAGAGGGGTTACCTCAAAATATAAAAGATGATCGCATGTACCTTGTATGAAGCGGGGAAATTGGAAGCTCTTCCTTCCTCCTTCTACCGACCGGCTGATGAAGGGGGTTTCTACTTTGATTACTGTAGGCGCTCGGAGACGGCGGCGGGGGTGATTGATGTTGGAGTGGAATGTGTGTGTGAAGATGAGTCTCCGTGCGAGGGTACCTATAGAGGAACAAAAGGGATTAGAACGTGATCGCCAGAGGTCGTTTTACCTGAACCTCGCAGGATGCTGATCACGGGGGAGATGTTCAAGATGGAGGGAAGTGGATCTCCTCTTCCTCGTCCTCGGCCGGCCAAGGGCAAGGAGCCCTGCTCGTCCTCTGTGCTGAAGTCCTGCAACGTGGCTCAAGAAAACATAAAAAGGAAAACCATTAGTGAACTTGCAGTGTAATATATGATCTAACTAATGGAATCAAACGCAAGAAAATGGTGGCTAAGTACCTGGGGGGTGGGAAGGAAGGATGGCCGAGGCTTTCGACCATCCACTTGCCCTTTGTTTTTTTAGAAAACCTCTTACGATTGGAGGCTAGGTGGATGCTACATGCGATGTTGTACTTACCTGGAAGTCGAGATACACATAGGAAGCAGAGAATCAGGAGTCAAGAAGTTCAAACCAAGTTGAAGGAAGAAGAAGAAGCCTCCGGGACAAAGCTTTGTCAACTCCCGTGTCAACTCTGAACTTTTCTCCCAACTCTCTCCCCTAACTCCCCAAAAAAATTCCTCCGCTCTCTTTCCACCACACCCCCCCCCAAAAAAAAACTCCCTCCTCCTTCTTGGAAGTGGTAGTCTTTTGGTTCCGTATGCTGGGAGTTACAAATCCTGGGTGGAGATCATGCGGAACGAGGGAGAAGACGTGGCCACGAGCTGTGCCACGTTCTCTGACCAAGTAAACAGGGGGAAGGCGGCCAAACCATTGGCCACCTTGGAGACGAGGGCAGCCAGCACTCTGGCCACCTTCCTGGGGAGGGCGGCCATCGCCCTGGTCACCCAGGACTGGGGGTGGCCAGGACCTTGGCTGCCCAGACCCATGGAGTTGGGCCCCTAATGGACGAGGCCCAATAGCCAAGGGGCTATGGGCTGGGCTTAAAACTCAAACATCGGTAAAAATGAGTGCAACAATCAAGCGTCATTCACACGAGGGCCCATTGGGGATCCGCGGGATGTCCGAAATTAGGCGTCTACAATTACCCTTGCAATACACACACAAAACAACAAAGATATGGATTAGCCAAAGGATGTGTAGTATCAATGATCTAATGATATGAAATTAAGCAAATTGGGCATGAACACACCTTGTGTGTTTTGGTTTTAAAACCCCTATGAGGAGTAGCAAGGTATGGAATATGATATGCAAAGTAAGATATGCAAAGCAAATAAGTGATGCAAAGCCAGATATATGATGTGCTGATAGTTTCTTCTAGCAAAGACGGCTAGAAGAAAGGGGTACGTATGATGCCAAATAATAATAAAATGCTAAAGAAGAGGAAGCCTTCTGTTGTGTGTGCAGCAGTAAAGGGAGGGCAACAGCAGCTGCAGGATGAAGAAACGTGGATGAAGAGACGCTGCCGCGGGAGGAATAACACCGGTGGAGGAAAAGTCACCGCCGTTGGAGAATCATCCGTGGACGAATCACCTATAAAAGAAAAGACTCTCTTCTCTCTGTAAAAGAATTCTCACAGGGCTCTTCTTAGCTCTCCCGTTAACTCTCTTGTTAGCTCTCCTCGTTGTTGGCCTCTGTTAGCTCACGCGCGTGAGGAACCATGGGTATTTATAGGCCCAAAACTCCTTGCTTCAATAGCATTCAAACAAGGACATCGATCCTCCAGCAAAGATCCCCCTTCCCAATCGAACACAAGGTGCAAAATGGAGAAAGGATCACTACTGGAAGGCAGTAGATGAAACGGAGATGGAATTTGGAAATGACGACATTAATAGGGGCGTTAATTAAAAGGACGATAGCCCTGCTGTCGTTAATTCCTTGATTTACTTATAGAAATAATTGACTTTCCTTATTTAAAAATGAGAAATGACGCCTTCAGAAATGTCGTTAAATAATCAACGCCCTTGAGCTTGATGTTAATTCTTGAGTTTTATTTTGATTAGGATTTGTAAAATCCAGGAAACAACGCCTTTATGAACAGTCGTTTATTTATGAAACCACGACCCCTATCAAGACGCCAATTAAACGACGCCTCTCCTACAGGCGTTAATTACAATTATTATGGGAAAAGAATCAAATAAATTAAAAAAACTTCATATTAAGCCAATATTGAAGTCCACTTTGGGGCGTCACAAGGTGACATGATATTTACTCATCATAGCGTTGATTTTGGCGTGTCTACAATGTCACCCCACCTATATCACATGAAATTAATGGAGCACCAGGGTCCTTCAACTTCTTTGGTAAAGAATTCATTAAAACAGCACTAACATCTTCAGAGAGGCAGATCTTTTGTGCTACCGCCTTTGGCTCCCTTCTTGGTGTACAAAGCTCTTTCAAAAACTTGGCATCCGCCGGCACATGTTTAATAGCATCCAAGAGTGGAATATTAATATTGACTTGTTTAAACAATTCCATCAACGCTTCTTGTTGGATCAGCTTTTTTTGAGCTTTTGGCTTTAATGCATCCGGAAATGGGACCTTAGGAACATATCCTTGAAAACCTTCATCAACCTTAACCTTTCCTTTGTCCAATTTCTTCTCTCCCCCTTCCAGCTTCTCTTGAACAATTATCGGTTCTTCTTCCTCATTATCACTCTCCTCTTGGACACCTTGGCCCTTACTACCACCCACATCCTTAGCCTGATATGGATCATTGAGAATTTTTCTTCTCCTAAGGGTAGAGATAGCTTTGGCATTCTCAAATTGAGGAACGATAAGAGGGGGTGGCTGAGGTTTATTGGGCTAATTTGGAGGTGGAAGAATAGGTGCTTTTTGCTGGAAACCCGGAGGTTGTTGATTGCGGGGATTAGCTATGGGTTGACTAGGTAATTGCCCGACATCTCTCCTCATATTACTAGCAGCCAATTGACCTATTTTACCCTCTAACTTAGCAATTGATTGTTGCTGGAAAGAATACGTTGCTGAAGTTGGTCAAATTTATCTTCAAAATTAGGCTGGTCAGGTTTAGGAGGCGGTTGATAAGGAGCTTGAAACGGGGCTTGAGGTTGATAACGATGTGATGAAAATTGATTATATTGGCCCTGAAATGATGGAGCTTGTTGATATCGGGCCTGAGCATGATGGAATGATGATTGTTGAAATGGAAGTTGATGTTGTTGATTATGTTGAAAAGGAGACAAAAAAATTTGGTGAGATTGGTTCGGAACTGGAAAAGATTGTTTAGGAATTGACAGATTGACTTGAGTAGATGAACTTGCTTAAGATTTCCAAGAAACATTTTGGTGATTTCTCCAGCCTGGGTTGTAAGTATTAGAATATAGGTCATAATTAGGCTTGGAGACTCCCTGAGCAGCAAAGACTTGTTCTTGAATGAACGGGAGAAGTTGGGCCGCTGTAGGCAATCAATGACAGCATGATTTGGGCTTGAGCATAAAGTGCAAAGTTCTTGAATATTAGAATCAGAGAAAGGCTGAGTAGGAGGAAGAGAGGACTCCTGTCTATTCATGGCCAAAAGTTGATCTAACTTTTGAGCCACTAAATCAACCTTCTCCATCCTTTGCGCCAATAAATCCACTTTATTCAACTTTTGCGCAAGTGCATTAATATCCAACCTATTCTCAAAATCACATTATGCCTTTACTTCATAAAGCCTGCCCTTCTTAGACGGTCCAATCATGCTTTCATACGAAGAGAGCGAAGCATGACTAATTGATTTTTCACTAAGCATCTCAAACGATTCATAAGCTTCATCTTCACTTTTACTCATAAAAGCTCCCTCACATGAGGCATCAACCATCTATCTATAGTTTTCCGTTAAACCCTCATAAAATGTTTGAACAATTTGCCATCTAGATAGGCCATGATGGGGACATTTTCTCAATAAATCTTTCAACCTGTCCCAAGCCTCATGAATTTGTTCCCCAGTGTTTTGTTTAAATCCAGTAATGGCCCTTCTCATAGTATTAGTCCTACCAATGGGGTGGAATTTCTTCAAAAACTCTTTCTGTATTTCTCCCCATGTATCAATCATTCTACCCAAGGCTCCCAACTAATATTTTTCTTTGTCTTTAAGGGAGAATGGGAAGAGAGTAAGCTTAAGGGCATCATCTGAGAAGTTTTACATTTTGACAGTTGAATATATCTGGAGGAACTCATCTAAATACTTATAAGGATCTTCATTAGGATTACCATAAAATGATGGCAACATCTGGATGGTGCTAGATTTGATCTCATATTGAACCGCCTAGTTCTAAGGTGCTTGCACATAGAAGATGACTGATATTGATTAGGCATAAAATAATCCTTCATTTGCTTAGGAGCTTGTTGTGGATTTTGATTCTTCATGAGGTTAGGTTGGGGTTGGGATCTAGAATGCACTAACCTTTCAATTTCACTAATGGGCCCTATTAATTGTGGGTGAAGGGATCTCCTACCTTGCATACAATGCAAAGGGCCTAAAGAAGAGTGATGATTATTTTTTTTTTGAGTGAATGCCTATATGAATGGGTTATGAATGAAATGAGTAACGCAATGGGTTAACTAAAGTATGCAAATGCAAGGATTAAATATATGAATGCAAGAATGATGTTATTTTTTTTCTTTCTTTTTTTATGGAAAACCTTCTAAGGATAATCTACCTTCAAGGTGTTTTTTGGTACAACCGGCCAGGCGTCCGTGAGGGAATCCACGGGTGCGGGGACTTATTGAGGTCTTGGAGATGAAATTTTAAGTCTAAAGAGACTGAATGCTCAATGTAGTGTCCTTCCAAATCCAAGAAGGGTGTAAAGATCCTAATGCCCTTATGAAGGGGAAATAGATGAGAAGAGAAATTTTTTTTTCAAGAGATTGATATGAATGCAAGTAAAAATGAGAGATAAGTGATATGAATGCAAGATAATTAATCAACTAGATGCACAAGACATGAGAATAAATGCAACTATGATAAAGATATGCTATCATGATGAGATATTTTTTCTATTTTTCTACTTTCTAATTTTTTAGAATTTTTTTCAGAATTTCTTTTTTTTAATTTTTTTTTAAAAAAGAGATATGAAGAAAAGATAACGATCAACTAGAAATAGCAAACAATATGAACACACTACTAAAAATGAAGTCTAAAATATGTTTTTGGAGTTTTCTGGATTTCTGATTTTGTTAGAATTTATCAGAATTTTTCAGAATTTTTTTAGAATTTCTTAGAATTTCAAAAAAAGGACCTTTTCCTACGTGTACTAACCTTTAGTGACTCTTGAATTTCCTGGAATTTTTAAATTTCTACTTTCTGCGATAGGTTATTTCCTGGAAATTTCATGTCCAAATTTCTGTGATTTTTTGATTTTTTGATTTTTTTCTGTAAAATAAAAATAAAAAAATAAGTAAAACTATATACAAATCAAACATATGGAATTTCATAACATAAAAATTAATTTCCTCCCGACAACGGTGCCAAAAATTGATGCGCACCGACTAGTGTCGTTAAAAAAGCCGTGTCACAATTTCAAATATATTCGCACTCACTTACTTTTAAAGATAGGAAAATCAAATATATAGTGCTAAGTGGAGTCGATCCCGCGAGGAGGAAAAATCTTTATTTTAACAAGTTGAAAAAATCCCTTATGCTTTGAAAACTAAATTTTGAGTGAGATTAAAACTAAGGAAAATAAAGTGTAAGAAAACTAATTAAACAAGATGAGAGCGTTTAAGAAGAGAAATTGGAGGAGATAGAAATATGAAAGACCACAATTTGTAAAGATGACTTTTATTATTATGAAAGTGGAAGGTACAACTTATATAGAAAAATGAAAATTACAACTTGCATAAATAAAGAGAAAAGGGGAGAAAATTGTAGCCAAGATATGAAGAACAACGTCGCCTCTTTGCCAAGCCTTGGTTGAAGATCGCCCCGCCTTAGATACCGACGTCGTGAGAGGATCGATTGGAAGAACATCCGTCAAAGGGATATGAGAGGAAAATAGGATAGAAGGAGAGAAGAAGAAATTACTGTGCAAAAATGTGCGAATATGCATTTGAAAAGAGAAGAAGAAAGATAGAAGAAAGGGATCGGTGATGAAAACTCGGTGAAAATAAAAAGAAGAAAACAGAGATAGATTGAGAAGGAGATAGCTTAAAATCTAGAGGGAATTAGGAAAAGTAGAAAACCACAAAATTATAGAGGAAGAAGAGACAAAGAATATTGATGAAGAACTCAGAGTTCAAAGACGCAGATGAATAGAGATAGGTCGTGGATGAACAGTGCATAAAAACCAAGGATAGAACATTAGAAAATTGAAAATATCCTTAAAATCAGGAAGAATTAGAAGAATGTGAAGAAAGCAAAGTTGTATACCATGAAGAGACGTAGAACTTTTGTGAAGAACACAGATTAAAAAGAGGATTAGAAGAAGGTGAAAAATCGAGAAAACTAGAGTTTTGTAAAACAGATGAACAGTAGAAAATGAAAAATAGAGCTTTGAAAATTAGGAAATAACTCTGATAAGAGGAAGAATTAGAGAAAGGGGAAGAAAAAGAAGATGTATATCTTTAAAAATCGAAGAACTTTTATGAAGACAACAACTTGAAAAGAGGAGAGGAAGATGGAGAAAGTTGAAGAAAACTAGAAGGTAGAGAAAGCAGATGAACGGTAAAAATGGGAGATAGAGTTTTGAAAAACTTAAAATAACTTTGAAAAGGAGAAGAATTAGAGGGAGATGAAGAAGACAAAGTTGCAGAATTTTGAAAATCGAAGAACTTTACAGAAGAACTTAACTTTAAAATATGAAAGGAAAAGCTTCAAAAGAAATCCCATGGCAGACCTTCCTCTATCTATCTAACCTCTCTGCACCATCGGCCAAGGCATCCTTTTTATAATGAACATCAGTGCTTTACACGATCGTGAGTCTCCAGATCCAATCAAAAGCAAGTTTCCAGCAATGCAACTTGACCTAATTAGACTCTTTTCCAATATTAGAGTCCTCCTTTCATTAAAATATAGCTTGGATAAGCTCAAACATGGAAGAACACTTCAATCGGGAGACTCACTGTAGTTTATGGGTCTCTTCTGAAATAACGTCTTCATCTAGGGCATAATATCTTGAATAGCGACTTGAACAAGGTCGCTTAATCATTATTTCCTCTTTCTGATGATTTTCCTTTTCCATTAAGGAAATAGCGACTTCATGAACGGGCGCAGTTTCAATTTTTCTATTTTCCTTAATTTTCTGCATAATTGAATGAGCGCCCTCTTGCGCTGTAATGTCCCAGGTTTTTTTCCAGATCTTTTAGTGGGTCTCGGAGTGTATTTTGTGCTTTACACGTATTTTCCCAGATGTGCCTTCGGAACTCTGTGCAGGGTGAAACGTGGCGTTCTTCGACTCCGGGACAGTACCACTACGTTGTGTTCATTCCGAGGATCGCGGAGGTAATTTTTCAAAATTTTCTGAATTTCTATAATTTTCAGGTTTTTCTATATATATTAACCCTTTTCTCTCTCCCACTCTCATTCTCTCTTTCTCACTCTCTCTCATCTCTTTCTCTCCCCCGCTCCCCGGGCGGCCGACGGTGGTGGATAAGGACGAGGCGGCGATGGCGGGAGGCGAGGAACGGGGAACGGGTCGAGGATCGAGGGCCGGTGGCGCGTGGAAGCTCGGCCGCGGGTTCGTGGAGCGGCGAGGGTTTCACGGCGTTTTCTTCGTGGATCGGCGAGCTCGGGGCTCAAAATCTTCGGTGGAGGTAGGGAGATGGACCCCCAGCTCGTGCTCTTTCTTTTCCGCTAGTTTCGTAGGCAGTGGTGAGCCGAGTGGGCTAATCGGGGCGATTTGGGGAAAAAGCCATGTTTTAGGGCTTGTGGGACGATCTCCCGTTTCGTTGCATTTTTGGCCTATCCGAGGCCTTAGATGCATGCTAGGGACTATTTGGGGGCTTCCCACTTGTTTTCCCCCTCTCCCGCGGAGGTGTGGGGGCATGGGACATTTTTCGGGTCGTTTCCCACCGTTTCGCTCTCGGACGGGTGTGACGGTCCTTCCAGTGACCGTCACAGCCTGTGACGCCCCAGGGTGGGTGCGTCACAGGGCCCGTTTAGCCTTTGGGTGGTCTATGTGTGTGACGGTCCCATGATAGACCGCCATGGCGCTGTGACGTGCCTAGGTTGGACCGTCAGGGACGATCTGACCGTTGGCTTTCGGTCGTTGGTTTTGACCATTCGGGGTCAAGGCTTGTGACGCACCAAGGCTGGCGTGTCACAGCCTTGTAACGCCCCTGTGTGGGTGCATCAGAGCAGACGCATTCCCACCTCGTAACGCACCAAAGTTGGTCCGTTACAGCCTGTGACGCACCGAGCGGGATGCGTCACAGTTGGTTCCATCTTGTCTTGTGACGCATCAGGGCTGGCGCGTCACAGACCGTGACGCACCAGGGTAGGCGCGTCACACCCAACTTTTCACCGAGCGTCTGACGGCCCTTAGTTTGTGCGTCAGAATGGTTGTAACGGTCGAGGCTTGGACCGTTACAGACTGTGACGGCCCAAGGTTAGACCGTCAGGCTCTATGTGGTGCCGAGATGAGTTTTCGTGTTCTCCGCGATCGTTTCACGTCGTGTCGGTCCCTAGTCGACCCGGTCGTGACACAGTGGTCGACTTGCGGTCTTGTGAGTGCCCCAGACACCCGTGGGATTCTGTGTCCGTGTTTTGAGGGTGTCGAGAGGACCGTGCTACCTCGTTTAGCATGCCCGTGGGTTTGAGAGTCCGGGTGACTTCTCGCATGTTGGGATTTCGTGTTACGCTAGACCGAGTCACCGTGTGTCAGTGGGTGTGCGGTGGGGTCTCCCCCGCATGCCGTAAGTTTTCCTGGAAGATGATTCCCGAGTGGGCCATGCGTTTGGCCTTGGACTGTGAGTCCAGTTATCGGCGTGGCAGCTTGTGCGTTGCCCTGGGAATCATGCTTCGGTGCTTTCCGCGTAGGCCACGAGTATGGCCTTGGACTGCGAGTCCAGTTATGGCCTTGGACTGCGAGTCCAGTTGCCAGCCTGGGGCTGGAAGGTTCCCGCCTTTCCCTGAGAGTGGGTTTGTGTTTGGCGGCCTGTGATCTACTTTGGGAACCATGTTTCTGCGTTTCTACATGGCCGGGTGTGTGGCCCATGGACCGTGAGTCCCGTTTCTTCTCCGACTGTGGTCACCGTGCGACGGTGCTGGTACGTGGGATGGTCCCCGTACGTCGTCGGGTTCGGACGTTGTTTTCCGTTGACTTGAGACTCTACTCCATAGTGACCCTCCACTAGTCGTAGCCTGCTTACACGCGTGTGGTCCCACCAAGGAGTGGTGGAGAGGGTACCCTTAGAGACGGTTTGTGGACCGGTTTCCGTCAGGCCCCGCGTCTAGCAGCCAGAGTCCGGCTGAGGGGAAAATCGGTCAGAGGGCCAGACCAGGGACGGATAGTCTATGTGTGCACACGTGGTTGGGGGCGGTTGGACCCACATCGACGGGTGTGACCCCAGCTAGTCACTTGTTTGTGGTTACTTGTACGGTGTCTCAGTTCCCGCTAGGCCGGAGGGAGACACCTGAGGCACGGACTAAGACGTCAGTGGATGCATTCGGCCTTACTTCTAGTGGGAGGTACTCCTGTCGAGTCGGGAGTGGCAGATTGTCAGTTTCCGTGACTTTGACCTTTGGGTTTTCGGTCGTGT